>CM018048.1:19878554-20166054 GCA_008638375.1 Nyssa sinensis | reverse complement strand
CGCCCCGAGACCCGAAGGCCCTGAGACAAGGCTCGCATCTGCAGCGGTATCGAATAGATGTGCTACACATGATTGCGGAAGCGTGAAAAACTTTTTCTTTTCTTTTCTCATTTTTAAATTATGCACATCCATCCAATACTGCTGCTCTATACTTAACATACATGGTTACACATTCAGAGTATAACTAAAACTTAAAGACTTTATACATTAATACAATATATATTCGATTGCCCCGAGGGCTTATTACATATTCTTACATTGTCTACTAATACAAAACGTACTACTAGTGTTCATAGGTTCTTCAAAAGAAACTACTTAAACATATTCTTCCAAAATCAGCTAGACTCATCGTCGTTGTCTTTAAGACCCTGTCTGCTGCATCACCTGAAAGGGGGGTCCGAACAAAGTCTGGGTAAGCTAATCTAAGCTTGTGAGCAATTCCGGTATTCGTCATGGGGTTTTCAATTAGCAGTGGTTTTTAGTACATAAGAGTTGTAAAACATTCACTGCCAATTGCTTATACAATTTAGAATACAAAGTACATGCATTCTTAAAATAGATAGCTTTGAAACATTTTAAGTATTCAAGCTATACTTATACTTCGTCAAATAGAGTATATAACTCAAAACATATGCATTTCAAATAGCTTGAAAACATTTAAGGTATCCAAGCGAAACTTGTACTTCATCAGATAAAGTATATAAACTTTAAATCACATAAATATGTATTTGAAAATGAGGGTAAAACCTGCTTTCATTTCCAAATCACTTTGTCATCTTTTCTCTTTAATTAGGTGGAATCTGTTTCGAACCAGACTCCCATTTTACTGCCAATACTGTCGATCTCATTTGCCTGGGGAATTAGATCCTGCTACCGGGCATTTACTGTTGAATCCCGAAAGATTTCAACCATCATAGGGGGTGGTACTTAGTACCGTTTATCTTGTAAAACATTTATCACATAACTTCTTCCATAGATACTTCCATGAGTATTTCAAACATGAAATGTATAATTTCTACAATAGAACTTCAAATACTTGTAACTATCAAATTCAGGATATTTAACATAATTTGGCATTTAATACTTTAGACATGTTGAAATATGTTTTAAGAAAACTATGATAGATACCAATCACTGAGCATGTCATAATAGAGTTATAAAACAGTACAATTAAAAGTTGAATCATGTAAATACTAAATTTGAAACTTCAAATACTTCACATCTTTGAACTTAAAACCTTTTCAAATTCATGGAGTTAAATCTCCAATTCAAACACAGGGTTACTCACCTTGGTTCTTTAGGGTTAGTGCTTAAAATGCGCTTTCCCACTTTCCCTGTAGTTCCTAAGAACAATTCATAAACATCTCATCAACTTCACATTCATTGTAATATCATCTCGATATTCCTTAACTTATGCTTAAATCGTATTAGATCCTAAAACGATTTCATAATTTCATAGGTACTTAATTTAACTCGTACTTGTAACCTATGACATAATTTAATGTGTTAGGAATTGAATTTATTCCAATTTATACTCTTCTGGGAGCTCCATTAACTTTAATTTAAAGTTATTTATTTAATATGTCTACGTGTTGTGTCTTTTCGTATTTCATTTTCTCGTATATGCCTTAGTATTAATACTTCGGCATTACTTTAATTTATAGTCATCTGACAGATGCTATTCATCAAATTTTATGTCTTTTTATTTTAGACATTTCTTTAAGTCGAATAGACTCTACCATTGAGTCCGGAGTGTCGAAAAAGTCGGTTTAGGCTTTCCTAACATTTAATTCAGACTATTATATGTAAAAGGGCAAAATGGTCATTTATCGTTTTACATGTCATATTTTTCTGTACTTCGTTTCGTAATTCGGACTACATTATTGAGTTCGGGATGTCAAAGAAAGTCAATTTAGACCTTCTTTGATTTCATTTTGGCCTTAGGGGTACCAGGGGTATTTTGGTCATTTTACTCCTTTACCTGTCTTTATTTTTTGGGACCTCATCTCGAGTCGTGGACCGCACCATTGGACTCAGAAGGTCCAAGATAGTAAGAATACACTAATAACTTGTTAATTTTGGTCAAGGGGTATTTTGGTCATTTACCCCTTTACGTGTCTTTATTTTTTGGGCCCCGTCTCGTAAAACGGACCCTACCATTAGTCTCAGAATATCCAAAATAGTAAGGATACACTATTCATATGCTTAATTTGGACTTCATTTGCTCTATTTATGACACAAGGGCAAAATAGTAATTTAACTTTATTTATTAAATAATTAAATTAATTATTTAATTATTTTTCCAGGGCCTTAATGTATAAATTTTCCCTCAGTTGGGCCTCAGTATAATTTTTCTGAAGCCTAAGGGTCAATCCGTAATAACCAAAAGTCTTGGTTTATTTTATTTTAAATAAATCAGAAAAACCAAAGGGTTCAGTTAAACTGGAAGTGAACCGGTCCGGTCTAGTCATAAACCAACCGGTTCGGTCGGTTATTTACATGTGGCTGACGTCATGATGACGTCAGCCCTAGCGTCCATTTTAAATTTTACCGACATTTAAAACGTCGTCGTTTTATTAATTCGGTGGCAAGCCCAGAGGCTGCCACCTGTCCGAGTTAACTCAGCCTTTATTTAACACCGAGTTGACCTGTCTTCTTCTTCCCCACGAGACCCGATTGAAAACCCTAGTTTCCAAATTTCATTTCTTCCTATTTCGTGCAGTTTGGATCCATGGATCCTTACTGTTTTTGTCCCAAAATGTTCCTAAGGTATAAACAATTCAATTGGCATTCATTTTGGAGTTCAAATCGATCTCATGGGTTCGGGCAGAGGGTTGATAACCCAACCTGCAACCCCTTCGTACATGCTAGTTTTTGAGCCAAAATCATTGAGGTTTCTTCTGTCATGATCTATTTTTCATGTAGTTTTAGTTTTCATTTTGATATACTCGTTTTAGGACAATTTTGGAAAGTTGGTCCCTAAACCCGAATCCTGCAACTTCACATATAGGGTTTGTTCCATAGGTTTTGTGATCGCGGCTAGGGTTTTTCATGACCCTCATGACTTCTTCTTGAAGTACATATGCACCAAAAAGAGTTTGGCTCCCCTTGTTTCAGACCTGCCATAGCATGGTCTTCAATGGCGGTTTCTTCTGGGTCTTATGTTTTTAGGTGTTTTCAAGGCTTCCTTTCATGTTTAAAACACTTCTAAACATATATTAAACATCATACTTAAAAGAATAACTCTAAAACAGTTCTCAATAACGCAATATTCTAGAGAGAGAAAAATAAAAATTTGAGTTTTCTCACCTTCTTTCCCTCGGTTTTCCTTCCTTTTTCTTGCTTTAAATCATTCCTTAGCTTCTCAGATTCTCCCTCTTGGATTTCTTTCACGAGATACAAGTATGATTTGCATGCTTTTGGTTTGTCTTATAAAGGAAGAACCGACCTCTCTCTCTCTCTCCTCATTTTCTCTCTCTCTCTCCTTCTGATTTCTTAGCCTTTATTCTTGACCTTATCAACCCATCTTACATTCCATTAATTCTGCTTTTTCATTTTGGCAACTTACATTAAATGGATCCTTGATATTTTGTATATTGTATATTATATATATATATATATATATATCACATACACACCAACATGGAGACACACACACACACACACACCTCAACCGACACACACACACACCTTGTGCACTGTTCATACTTTACACATGTATATATTGCATTCTCTTCGCATCTTATACATAATATATATACCCACTTGTACACTTATACATGTTTATATACACTTGATAGCATACACACACAATACACATAATGTGTGTATATGTGTGTTCATGAAAAATTAATTTTAATAATAAATTTTATTCTCATATAATAAATTAATTAATTTTTTAATTAATTAATCCTTTTTAGTGTAAAATTTCTACATAATTTTTGTTGCTTCGTAATGCGTGCCATATGACCCGGTATCCCGGGTCGGGATATTACAAAAGGCAACTCCATCCTAATAGGTTGATGAAATGCGTCCTCAAACGAATTACCTAAAAGGGAACTCCATCCTAATAGGTTGATATAATTAGGTCCTTGGATGACTTGTGTGGAGATTGAAAACTCCAATGGGGGATGTTTGATTATGACTCGCTAGGGACATGAATTAGGTTAACTCTAGTGGGGAAAAGTTTGATCGAGTTTGAGACCATAAGTTCATGTTGCTCAACTTTTTCTTAGGATAGGAGAACAAGAAGTGTACTCAACTTTGAAATGAGATACACTCAAAGCGATACACTCAACTAAAGATAGGGGTTGATGAAAATTCTTTCCTAAGATAGATGAGAGACAAGATATGCATAAAGCAACCTTGACCTAGATAGAGTGAGGTAGAACTCGACTAAGATAGGAGTATAAAAAGGTATGAAGAAATCATCTTGATGAAGAACTCTTACCTCAACTAGAGGAATATGAGATTTACTCAACTTAGACAGGAGTAAGGAAAATGCACTCAACTTAAATAGGAGCGAGGGGAATGTACTCAACTTAGATAAGAGTAAAGAAATGTTCTCATTGAATGGGAGAAAATGTTTTGAAACATTTTTTTCCTATTTTTGAAAAGAATTTTTCATTTAGAGAAAATCTTGACTTTTGGCTTAGACTCTACTAGCCCCTATCACTGGCAATCAAGTTGGTAGCTCAGGCCAAAAGAACCATTGCCTGGCTTTGAGTAGTAAGGTTGCCCATCTTTGAAGATGGTTTGGGAAAATATGCTTGAGCTATGAATTTTGGGTATGATGCTTATGAGACTTGATCAGCTAAAGACTTATCTTCAAGTTCATGGATAAAAACTTTTTCTTTTTTCAAATAATTTGGGAGATTCCTTCAAAAACTTTGAACTATTTTTTTCAACATGATTTAGTCTAATCATTTGAGAAAATAAGAATCATTGATTTTCACCTAAGATTGTGTATTTAACTGAGCATATTAGATGAAATCATTGAATGAAATAAATTTTGGGTGGGCAAAAAATGATGAAAACTTTACCCAAAGAGTAGGCAAAGTTGTCAAGTCAAGGAAAAAGTGAAATAGAACCTTTTAGATGGGAAAAAAGTCCTTATATTGGCATGAAGGAGCCCTTTGATTAAGGAAAATTATATGATTTGTAAGAGTATGAGTTACTTTTAGAATGAACAAGGCATAAGGGAGCCCTTTGTGAAGCAAAGATGAGTTATTTCAGAAAGTGAGAAAGTAATTTGGTGTAAATAGGTAGGCAAGGAGTTCCTTGATGTGTTACTCTGAAAAGTGGGTGAAGAATGAACAAGCAGTGTGGTGCAAATAGGAAAGAAGAAAATCTCTTGTCTGAAACCATTTGTTATATGATCCATCAATTTTTGTAGGACCTTATGAAAGAGTATTCAATTGTAATGTGAAAATTTCCTTAAGCAAGCAAAGCCCCGAGGTGGTCTTAGCATTAGGGATAAAAAAAAGGCTAGGGTAAGGTTTACCAAATGAAAGGTATATAAGGCCCAAAACCCTATGTTCATGGTACTAAGCCCTTTATATTTATGCCGTTCATTTATAGGACCTCAATGTGCATATCTATTCTTAGCATGACCTTCATGTGCATGTCCATTCTTAGCATGAACTTCATGCACATGACTTTGATATGCTCGACCAAGCCTAAAGTGACTTCTTTGGCTATTTATGTAACTCTTTCAGAGAATCAGGTTTAATGTAATTCATTGATCGCTTGAAGCTCTTTGAGCCATTCAAGGTTTGATTGACTGATTTCTTGATTCCTTACTTGGAAAATGCTTCTTTTGATGAGGTAAAAATTTTCTTTTCTTTGATTTTTGACTCTTCCTTGATATTTGTTTTATCACTTCCTTGCTTGGAAATGTTGTCCTTTAGTAAGGCAAAGGTTTGCTTTTGATTCTTTTCTAATGATTGTTTCTCACTTCTTTGTTTGGAAATATTTTCTTTCATATAGGACAAAGATATTTCTTCTCTTTGTTCTTTGATTCTTCTATAATGGCACTGTGAGAGTGCACACATAGTAGGCTTTCCCCTAAGGTTTGGTAAATGGGCTTAACAAAGAAAGGCTGATCATTTAGGCTCAAAGGGTTTGCAAATGAATATCTTAATATGGGTGATAAGATAGATTTGGTTTGCCAAGTGATCGCCTTCTATCATTGGAATTGCTTAATTTTAGGAAACATTCACATTTTTTAGACTCACGATGTCGATGTCTACTTAGGGTCATGACCATTGTCTTCTTTGGATAGTAATTGAATTAGAAAAGATGCCTTTGAGACAAATGGATGAATTAGTGAACAATGAGAAAATTAAGATGATTGATGAGGTTCAATGATGCTCAGATTCAATACATTCAATCTTATTGTGCATTTGATGACATTCATTTTCTTAAAGAATCAAGATGAATCATGCAAACATTTTCTTAAGATAATCTTTATTGAAACACGAGGAAAGACAGATAGAAATTATCCATGAAGAATAAAAGAATGATCTTTGGCTTGGAAAGCTCCTTATTTTTTATTATGGGCTAATCTTAGTTGATCCTTGAAGAAGGAGGCCTAATGGCTTGTTCGTCAATCAAATCTTGGATATTATGCCTCAAAATGGTGCAATGATCAATGTAGTGGCCCACATATTGATGGTAGGTGTCACATGGTAACTTTTTGCTTCACAATAA
Source organism: Nyssa sinensis (assembly GCA_008638375.1). Lineage (NCBI taxonomy): Eukaryota > Viridiplantae > Streptophyta > Magnoliopsida > Cornales > Nyssaceae > Nyssa > Nyssa sinensis. The sequence goes on along the minus strand of CM018048.1, from coordinate 20,159,343 downwards.
TGACACCCCAGTGATGGCGTTGCCTCTGCAACCAGCCTCAAACTCACAAGGCAGCACACATATACACACACAAAGTAAACACAGCGCAACTCACTTGTTTCCAGGGAAAACACTCCCAAAACTTTATATTGACATCAATCAGATTAGAAAGGAATACTAATCCGACCAAAGGCTCTTTGCCTTCAAATGCAGGGCCTTGGTATGTTTAAATACACAGAGAAGATGGCGGTTGACAGCCCCAACCGCCCAAGGGTTTGCTGGAAAAGTCTAGGCACGCCACCTGTGGCATAGCAGTTATCCAAAGCTACTCCTGCCTTGTTGCGCGCCCCCAAGGCTGCCACCTGTATGGTGCAGTTGAAACTGCTACAGACCATTACTTTCATGGAGGAAACCTATCAGCCCACTAGCTTTCAACTGCTGTGCCAGCACATCACACACATGTATTATATATATACTCACATGTCTTATATATACATACACATGTCTGATATGCACTTAACTGTTTTGTCCACGCATTGAGCAAACCACATTTGTGCATGGTAGGCTGCACCCAAGCCATGTGCCCTACTGCTTGCATGCTGGGGTGAACCCATGTCATGCTGTCAAGTCATGTGTCCCGCACATGCCATGCTCCTTCAGTCAACCTTTAGCTATCATAGTCATTCCTACTGTAGTTCAGCTACCGAGTCATATTAAACCCATCCGCAATGGCACCAAGCCATGCCCTATGCTCCCCCCAATCCAAATAACCAACACTGGCGGGTCCATAAGGCTTGGGCAAGCCATGTCATGCCAAGGCTTGCCTAGAGATGCTGCTCTCATGCCTTGGGGTAGTGGGGAGGAAGACCCTCCCTATATATGTCTTAGGAAAAATTGCAGCTCTGACAAGAATGACCATGACCTCTTGCATATAAGGTCTTGACCACTTTGCTTACCTAACTTGGATCATGACTTGGTGCAACGTGCCACCAAGTATGTCTATAACGGCTAAGCTTACTTAGGGTCTGACAGTAGGCACAATGTTTGTTCAAATCATAGCTCTTGGGTATTGGGTTTGGAATGGGTTGAGGATCCAAAGGTTGAAGATGCCCTTCTTCACAAAGCTTTTGAAAAACTTCACTCAATGATCTAGAGAGTTCTGAGAATGAACTTCTTGGGCGCCTTCGAGATAAATTTGGAAGTGGTGAGGTAGTTGAACTAACAGACCAAGAGAAAGGTTGTTGTGGAGTTAAAATATTGATCGCAATCTATAAGTTATTGGGTTTGATGTTTTGTGTTGGTTTTCTTAATGTTCCATCATTGATTGCATCCTTAATTTGGATTCCAGCCCCTATAAGAGTTTTGAAAGTTTCAAGGTAGCAGGCGAACAATGATTCACGGTAGATTGGAAGTAAGTTCTTCTTCACCATTTGTATTTGTTTAGCTTCACTCGGCCTGTTGATCATTTGGGCCGCTTTGGCCCTCCATCGGGTGATGAAAGTTGAAAGAGTCTCCTTAGGTTCTTTCTTATTGGTCTCAAAGTCCCTGAGTGTGATGTCTAACTCATTATTGTATTTTTACTACTTGACAAACAAATTGTAGAGTTATTCCTAATCTTTGGATATTCCAAGTGTAAGAGCCAAAGGAGAACTGCCCTAGTGAGTGTTTGGTGGAACATTTGAGCCATCATTTCAGTTATAGCCCCTAGTGGTTCCATGGCTTGAACATAGAGATTGAGATGGGTCCTTAGGCATGTGGTCCCTTTGAATTTGTCTAAGTCTAACATTTTGAATTTGTAGGGTAAACGAACCTTTGGCTATAGGGAGATTTTGTAGATATCAATCATGTTATCTCCACAATTTGATTTGTATATAAGGGCTTCCAACTTTTCTAGCCTTTTGAAAAGGGACTCTTCATTGGTGTTAGGCATCTCTTGAGGTTTGACTTCATTTTGGGGCCCATTTTGTTCAGCTTGATTAAACTGATCATATGTGGCTACATCTTATAGAGGTATAGGTGGTTGGTTATTGGGAGCATTTTTAGGCCCCACTGGGAGTGTTAGAGGTGGTGATAATCATTGTTGTAACAATTCTTGGACTGTTTGGGAGAGCCTTTATGTTTCATCCCTATAATAATCAACCATGTCTTTTCTGATTTCGGCCAAAATCTAGAGTAATTGATCCTGATCCATAGTGAAAATATGCAGTGATTGACTAGGTTTTGATGCCATGGCTTTCAGGCTCAACTAAGGAAATAAGAGCTGCAATGGTGTAGGAAACCTCAATGAATTGTTTGATCACCAAATGAGTGTAGAGGAGTTTGAATCTAAGCCAATGGTCGAAAAGAGTTTTTTTTTTATTTTTATGTCAAAACTTTGAGTAGGATAAGCTCCAATCTAAATGGAAAAGAAGATCATTCCCTAGTAGAAGAGGAAACATACATTTTTTTTATGAATTTCGAAGTCTAAAGTTTGAAATTTTTGATTTTTGATTTTTTTTGATAAAAGGGTAGGGACATAATGCTTGGGTAGCCTTTAAGTCCTATGAGGATGGAATGATTTACTCAAATGAGTTCCTAAAGGTTGGGAAGATGCAATCCCAATGGAATTGATTAAACCCTATTAGAATGGTCAAGATGAATCTTGACTGACGAGATGAAGATTTTAAAGAGAGGTGACTCTTGAAAAGGAATTGAAACCTATCTCGAGTGGTTAGCATGATAGGAAGAATTGATAGGAGGCCTACAGATTTAGAGCTTGACTTGATTTTTAAGACGACTAAATAATCCAAATTGTGAAATCTCGGAAGTCATACCTAGTCCCTAAATTTTGGCATAGTGGAGGACTTGAATGACTTCTAGACTTTGAGGGAAAGGTTCCCAAAACATCAAGAAAGGATTCGAATTGACCCGAACCTTTGCTAGAACTAAATAGGATTAGAAATTGAGTCAATTAGAAGGAATATGTGATGAGAACAAACCCCAAAAATCCCTTTTGAATGTCATTTTGTTGGCCCATTAGTGAAAATGTTAGAGTTTTCGAAAAAAAATTTAAAAAATTAAAAAATTTGCAAAATAAGAAAATGGCCCCTCTGTGTGCCGATTGGTACATGTCGAGTGACGATCAGACCTTAGCCTCTATGCCAATTAGTTGACAGGGAAGGGCATTTTTTTACTTTTTGTGCTTTTTCTCACTACGCTAGACTACGTAAAAAGTCTGTGTGTGTCTTACCAAAACAAGGTTTATGGTCCTAAATCATGAATCTAGGATAAATTATATGCATGAAGCTTTGATTGGATAAAGGTTTCAAGGCTCTCCTTTTGACTGGACGTGCCATATACCTTTCACAGCCATTAGATTGTAATGGCTATGGTTAAATGGTACTGCGTCGCCTTTTTGCATACCATCCGAAGGCCACTAGAATGTAGTGTCCCCAGTCAAGCGATATTTGATTAAGGAGTGGAGGGCTTTCACCAGCGACACCGATCAAGCTGAGTGAGCATACGAGATGAGGGCTACTAACTATCCGAGATTTAGAGGGTATGTAGTGCAAATAAAAATGTTATGGAGTGATGTGTGCAAGGCTTTCATATTTTAGTCCATTTTATTCACCCATCCATACATTCAAACATCTATACATCCATTCATTCATCATACAGTGTAAAATAAATTAATGTAAAGCATGAAAACAAAAATAACCTTGAAGTGAATACTTGACCAAGTCTAGCCCTCTATAGTCCCTAGTGGAGTTGCCACTGTGGGTGCCTACACTAAAAAAAAAAAGAATAGTAATCATTTTTGTAGATTTAGAGGGATCCTGACTATCTCCTTCCCTTAAAATGGGAAGGAACGCCTCTTATGGGAGATAGAGAAATTGAGGAGTTGTCAGCTTATTTTGGGCAATTAAACAAGCAAACCCATTACATCTTGAACGACACATATAAAGGAAAATCCAAAGAAATGAAATGAAATATACATTGCTTTGTTTCCTAAATACATACTAAAACATCTCTTGACATGGATCAAATCAAGATAAAGCATTGAAATAATGCGAAAACCAAAGAAACAAGCTCAGGGGCTAAGGTATGGAGTGGGAAGGTGTTAGGCACACACCCTGTCTGATCCAAATGGATCAACCTCAAGTATTCACTTGCAAGACTATTTTTTCATAAGAAAATAGAAGAGAGAGATATGAGTAAAAAAGAAAGATAAATAATAAAAGATCTAGCACAGAGAAATAAAATAAAACCGAAAAAAGAGAAAAAAGATCTGACTCTGGCCTGAAGGTTTCCTATGTATCCATTTAGGGCTCGAAGGCTTCCTATGTATCCATTTAGAAAATAGAATCAGAGTCACCTAGTTCTTCGGTTTACCCTCATTTATCAAAAGTGATAAAAGAGATGAAATCAACCAGATCTAAAGGAAAACTGTTAAGGGTTTGAGAGCATACCTTATTCAATTATTGGAGTCGAGCAGATCTTTGGCTGAGAAAATCTGAATCGAAGGCTTTAGATGGGTAGATCTCTAGTTCGTTCTTCGGTTTGCTTGTTGAAAGAAGGTTGTCACTTCGGTAAGGCTTCAGCTTTAGGAGGGGAAGAGTTCTTGTAGAGATAACTCTAGAATTATACTAATAGCGTGAGGCTATGGAAAGTATCCCTAAAATTGATTGCTAAGGGGCTCTATTGATAGGAAAATATGGAGATTCGATCCAAGGGTCTAAGATGAAACACTAGAATGGAGGGCTAGGATCATGTAGAATTTATTAGGGACAGCTGCTCGAGGGCTATCCCCGCGACCCTTAATTCGAATAGGGTGGGTTTGGGGTCGTGACACTAACCCTGCTCTAATAAGGAGCTCGAGGGTTAAGATAATGGAAAGATTCAAGGAGAAGGACCCTGAATCTAGTCATATCACCCAGAAGGGTCTGGATAACCGTATATTTGCATATGACATTCTTTCTAATGTTTTATGCAGAATCCCCTTTGCATCTGATCATCTTTAGACCTCTAAAGTTAGGGACATCTGTGCATATAAAGAATGGTTTGAAGTAGGTTTTAGGTTTTCCTTTCACCCTCTCCTCAAACAATTCTTTTCATTTTTTAATATTTGTCCTATTGACCTCAACATTAATAGTGGGAGGCTGTTAGTTGTGTTCATAGTCCTTTCTCACAAAACAAATTAGACCAAGATTTTGATCTTCTTAGAAGTGTTATGGACTTGAAAAGGGGTAAGAAGAACTTTATTATGTCCTTTGATTCCCGATTTCAACCCACAACTAGTGTTCTTTTCTCTAATAAGACCTGAAAAAAGTGTTACTTATTTGTCATGGGAGCCTGGGAGGATGTTAGCTATCCCAATTCTTACACCTCATTCATTAGACAACCTATCCATTTTCAGAGTCCAAAAGTTTTTCTGTGGTTTTAGAATAGACAATCTTGGGTTGACTAGGTCTAGTGAATTTGACTAGAAAGTCTGCTAAGGATTGATCCTTGATCATCATTCTTGAGATGTATGGTATATCAAATTCTCCAATTCTAGTGACCACTTTGCTAACCATATAGAGAGTTTGGGTTTATGAAACACTAGCCTAAGTGGATATGAAATTGGTTCTATAATCGAATGAGTGTTAAAATACGACCTTAGATTTTAAGTTGAGATAATCAAACCATATTCTAGTTTTTCCAGATCAAGATACCTTGCTCTTGTTTCTTCTTTTAGCAACACCTGATTAACATAAAAAAACTAGTTTCTAGACTCCTTGATCTTCTCTACTTAATGCTGAGCTCACTACCTTTGAAGAGATAACAAAATATAAAAAGAGTTTATCCCCTAGGGTTGGCTTTAAGAGTAGTTCTAGGGATCTAAGGCACTATTTTGGCATCTGAAAATCTTTCTCGCACCCTGGGGTCCAATCGAAGGACTTGTTTCCTTTTACAACTTTAAAGAACAATAGGCTCCTATCTATGGATTTGGAGATAAACATGCTCAGTACTGTTATCCTCTGATTTAATATCTGAAATTCCTTCTTTGTTTTAGGTGATTTCATCTCTAAAAGGGTTTCAATCTATGATGGATCAATCTTAGTTCCTCGTTATGAAACAATGAACTCCTAAAACTTGCCTTTTATCACCCCCAAAAGTACATTTAGAGAGAGTTAAGTTTCATCATGTGTTTCTTCAAATGTTGAATATTTGAGCCAGGTGTTGGATAGGCTCTTCTTTTTTTCCTGCTCTTCACAAGCATGTCATCAATGTATACCTATATAGTATTCATGAGCTAAAGATGGAACATCTTATTTGCCAAGCACTGGTAGATGGCCTTGTATTCTTAAGTCCAAAAGGTATAACCATGTAACCATGAAAGTCCCATTTAGATATAAAGGTTATTTTCTCTTGATCTAAAGGGTACATTTGAATCAAATTATATTCAAAGTATGTATCCATAAAGCTCAACAGTTTATGTCCAGTTATAGCATCTACGAGTTGATTGAACTAGGGCACTAGGAAGTTATCCTTCGGACAAGCCTTATTCAAATTGGTATAATTTACAAAGACTTCATTTCATATTCTTTCTCCTAAATAGCATTGTATTAGCTAGCCACTCTTGGTAAAAGGTTGCTCTGATCATGTTGGTGTTAAGAAGCCTCTCAACTTACTCATTTATGATCTTATTCCATTATAGAGCAAACAACCTTCTATTTTGACAATTGACGGGTGGTCTGACTACCATGAGTCAGTGGGATGTGGCCAGAGGGTCAATCGCTTCCATATCGTGTAAAATCTATGCGAATACTGACAAGTTTTATTTGAGCAAGGCCACTAGTGTTATTTTTATCTCTCGGTCCAGAGCCGACACGAGTTGTAGTTGTTTTTCTAGGTCTTAAGGATCAACTTGTATTTTCTATACTTCCTCTTAAGAATGAACCGAACTACTTCACCATTAGTTCTTAATGGTTCTTCTATCTCTTAAAGAAAATCCTCTTTATCCTCTAAATCTATACTAAAAAGCTCATCGCTCTTGAGTTGTTTCAATAATTTCTATTTCGGGGTTTGGTCCTTTAATACAATTGCATAGCATTCTATTGAAGTCAATTGACAGCTCTTTATTGTAATAACTTTATCCCCTAGAACATATTTCAAACATTGATAATATGTGGAGGTGACAATTTACATTTCATGAATCCATGGCCTCTTTACTATCATATTGTAAAGGGATTTAGCATCTAAGACCATTAACTCAGTGATTTGGGTCTTCTGATCTTCTCATTCTCTAATTGTTGTAGGAAGCTTGTTTATACCAATGGGGAAACTTAAATTCCTATTGAATCCTGCCATCATAGCAGAGGTCGGAAGTAATTCTTTGGCATTTTCGTCTTCTTGAAGGGGAGATTGAATAGGATATTAGTTGAACTACATGTGTCAACAAGAACCCTTATGATCTTAAAGTTAACAACTTTTAATGAGTGTTAGGACCATGGGTCCATTTTGTAAATTGGATAATCTGATTAGATAAAATGTGCTTTGTGTGTAATCTATACATAAGTCCTTCGAGTTGAGTACCCCGATACCTGTTCTTACCCAAGTTCATCTAAGAGACATTATTGTGTATCACTACCGGTCGACTTATTTTTAGAAAGGTAAAATGTTCTTTTGTATTTGATTAGATCTCACACACTCAAGTCATGCATGCATAGCATATAGATTTTGTCTTATCATCATGTATGTGATTGACTTGTGGTTGTGAACTATTTTTCCTAAAATGTCTCTGAAAATAAACAAATGGAAAAATTCAGTTCACAAAACAAGCTTCGATTGAGGAGATCACTATTGCTCATTTGAACGAAGCCATGGCTTATTCGAACGAACAAGAGTAGGGTTCATTCTTATTCATTTTCATTTTTTTGAACCCCCATATCAAACGATTTGCTGTAGCCTTAGAGTTGTACCCGTTCGATACTTGTTACATGTTTGTTCGAATGAGCAAGTGATCATTCAAATGAATAATGATTCATTTGACTGAACGCTAGGTGAAAAAATAGATTTATAATATGATTTCTTCTCAATTGGGGATCAACTGAGCTCTTTTCAAAAATAGGCGAAAATCAATTTCAGAGCAGCAAAAACAAAGTGAGAGAATCTTAATTTATGAGAGAAAATTTGCTGATGATCTTAAAGCTCTTATGAGAGATTGTTCATACATGACATTCATAATCATCTCTACTAGCTTTCATTCATCGGATTTGATCAAACCACACAATCTAATCAGATCTAAAGAGCCTTGGGTCATGTCAAACTCACTATTGATGATAGATAGAGTTCAAGTAAGAGGATTCAGTGTTGAGTGATCGATGGACATCAAGGTCATAAGGATTTATGATTATTGAGTGGCTTGATCAGAGGAGTCTGAGACTGTGGAGAAGTCCGATTGTTTGAAGGATTGACTATGATAGCATGAGGATTCGAGAGAAATTTGAAGAAAATCAGTGAGAACGGTGGTAGAGGTACTTAGATCATTCGAAGACTCATTGAATTTCACTTTCCATCATAGTTTATCACTTTCATGAGCATTGGCCTGGCTCCAGAGTTTTACTCCAAGGATTGTTGTCCTTGGTATTTTTCTCCATCATCAATCAGCGTGTAATCTCTTCTCTCTCATTCTCTTTCAATTTACTATATGCTTGATTTGAATTGCTTCTTCTTTATTTGAGAAATTGAGTTTTTCATGATTTCATAATTGTGCATTCAATTGAGATAATTGAAAATCTTAATTTAGTAAATTGATTGAAGAAATTGATAACTTAGTTGATTTTGAATTGAATTATAAAAATTGCTATAAAATCAATTTAGTTGTTAATTTTGGTGAATGTTAAATTGGTTGATTCTTGGTGGTTTTATTGGTGGAAGGGCTTAAACATTGGATTAATCATGTTGAGTGATTTGTTGATTGATTGTGTCATCATTGTAATTAACCAATAATTAGAATTAACGTGAAATAAAATTTTAATTCTAGACCTACCTATTCAACTCCCCTTCTAGGTAATTCATGAATTGGGACCTTGAGTGATATCCGTGTAATATCCCTCCGTGCACAAACAAAGTGGTATCAGAGCCTTCTGTCTAAGGCATTTGATTGACATCCTATGTTGTGAACAATAAAGGGAGATTATCTTGAGATGTGTTAAAAATAAATTGAAGTCAATTTAGAAAGTGCCTATGATGAATTGGCCAAAGAATTTCTTAATCTCAAGAAGGCTAATATGAGATTAGTCAAGAAATTAAGGTTGAGTGAAAAAGGAAAATAGGCCTTACAAGTTGACCAATCCTTATTAAATCAAGTAAAAGAAACAAAGGCCACTCTCTTAGAAAAACTTGGTAGTTTAGAACATTAGAGAAATTTTTTATTGTATGATGTAGGAAGTCTTAAATCATCCTTAAAGGGTTGTAAAATGGAAAAGGAGAAATTAGGTGTAAAATTTGATAAAGAACTTAAATTGGTTAAAAGTGTGAAAGATACCCATGGAATCAAGTCAAACAAGTCATCTTCATCTATTCAAAATATTCCTCCTACCTTCAAACTTAAGTTGGTTACTCTTTCCAACAAAATAAGATGATGCTACCTCAAACCAACACTCAACATCGTGTTCATGATCAATATCAACTCAAAAATTCACATTGTTTTTTGTGTGGAGTTGACGGTCATACTAGAAGGCTATGTAGAGCCTCTAGGAAAAGACATAGACATCCTCAAGTCATGTCAAATGAACACAAGAAGGAATGGTCCTTGGTTAAGAAAAAATTGAATACCTATGGTCAAAATGAGAGGAGCCCATCTTTAAAGTTCATGGAAATAAATAAGGTTGTGAAACCTCAAATGCCTCCTAGACAACTTCCTAGGACATTCACATCCAATGTACAACATGTTAAACCCACAGTCAAGAAGTTCTTAAAACAAATGTGGGTTAGAATGTACATGAGTAAGTGTCTAGTTATTCACACCAAATTAAAAGCTAGCAATTTAAACTCTTGGTATCTAGATAGCTGTTGTTCTAGACACATGTCTAGTGACAAATCTCTTTTTAGTAACCTTGTGAGTCATAAAGAGGGGGGCGGTCACTTTTGAGGATGGTAACAAGTCAAGTGTCCTAGGTAAAGGAACAATCATCCTAGGCAACTCCCCGTAACTTGAAAATGCGTTGTATGTTGAGGGACTAAAAGCTAATCTAATTAGCATATTTCAATTATGTGATGACAACTTCAATGTGCACTTCACTAAAAAGGAATGCAAAGTGATTGATGAAAAAAGAAAGTGCATTTTGGAAGGATTGAGAACATCCGACAATTGTTATAGCATAACTCTCAATCCAAAAGTCACATGCAATAGTGCTAAAGTTGATTCTTGAAATCATTGGCATGAGAAATTGGGTGATGTTAACCACAAACAACTAAAAAGATTGGTAAATAATGACCTAGTCCAAGGACTACCAAATCCAGGAAAGATTTCCTCCGAGGTGTGTGAAACTTGTGATAAGGCCAAAAATCAAAAAATTCCTCCTACTCCCAAAATAATTGTAAGAGAAATTTGGGTAAGGAAGGATAAACTTGAAGGTCTTGAGAATGAGTATGTAAATCACACTTCATAATTTGCTTCTTCCTCAAGAAGAGCAAATTTGACTCTTAAATGACTAAAAGATTCTTAGCAATTTTGGGATTTCACTCTTCACTCTCATCTTAAAGTCTCCCTATAAATTGTTTCACTACTTCTTACTCCACTTCACTCATTGAAAATCATATAGAGTAAGTTGCACTCTCTTCCATAGTCTAGGTGATTTTTAACTTCTCTACTTATTCTAGGTCTATGGATTTTTTTTTTGTTTAGTTTATTTTTGTTTTATCTTTTTTTGTGGATTTTCTATCCTTCATAATTAGGTGCATTTTATACCTTTATGAACTCAATAATCCAAAAATATTTTTCTCTTGTTTTTAATTGCTAAAGATAATCCCAATTTTTTTTTTTTAAAAGTGAATTGTATTAAGTGCATTTTAAGTGATTAAGCATTGACATGTGAACTTTATCCTAACAATATCTTCACTTAGTCTTTTTCATTTGGGTGCACACAATGTTTTAATCTACTTGGGATCTCATTGGTGCTAGTCTTGCATATTTCTTGCATAAGATTGTCTTGTAGATAGGATGGACTTAATGGTTTTATGTTTTTATTGCTAAAAGTCCATGGCTAAAAAGATTGACTTAGGTTAAAAAGATCAAAGGATAAAAAATAAAAGCCTGAAAAGAAAATGGCACACATAAAAAAATTCAAGAGTGGAAGGAAAGGACTACCTTTGGGATAGTGTGTTGCTAGCATTGAAAATCCTTTGAAAAGAGCAGCCTACTCAACTGTATAAAAGCCGCCTTGCAAAAGAGGAGCCAAAAGAAAATTCAATTTGCATATTTTTGCTTTTAAGTTGAGAGGGAGATTTGATTAGAAATGGTAACAAATCCCTAGATTGCTTGACTATGGTTATTTGCTCTTATTGATGTAAAAATCATTCAACACCATAGAAAATCAACCTTGATACAAAGAACATTCCATGGTTAAAATTAATGCATATATCTAGTAACCAGGATAAGTGAGTAGAGAATGAGCTTGTATGCGTTTTAGTGTTTTAAGATCATTTGAATGTATTGATATTATGTAGAACATATGTACATCTCTTTAATTCACTTAAAAATGTTCTTTAATTTTAGTTTTCAACTGAAAAACTTTGGGATTATTTTTAGCTTTGAAAAACAATTGACTTATCGTCAGGTTTTTAGCTAAAATGTGTTTTTCCCTGAACATCCCTTGTTTTATAGTTGAAAATTGCGCAAGATTTTGAAACAGAGTAGGACACTCTATTTTTCTAAGAAAATAACAGCTACTGGAGTTCGTTCGAATGAATCCTCGTTTGAATGAAGTTCACTTATTTGTTTGAACAAACAACTGCCCAGGTTAAACACGCGAGAAACAACACCATTTTTTAAAAAGTCCCATTTTTCTCTCCAAATCCTCAAAAGTCTTGTGTCTTTTTTATCTTGGTGTTTTTCGTTTGTCTATTCTACTTCGATTAGAGCGTTTTACTCTTCGCGGGCTTCATTTTCACCTATCACTTCGTGATTCCCTCCGTTCATCAATTCGGTAAGTCCTCGATTCCATTTCTACTTTGTAGTTAGTTTATTTGACTTTTCATCTACACTAAAGCTTAGATTGGACTATAGTTCAATTTCTTGATGTAGTGCCATCCCCGGTTCATCTTATTTTTCTCTTGGCATATACTACAGGATCATAGCCACTAAGACTGTGCCCATTGAGCAGCGACACATTTTTTATATGTCATTCGCTTAGGCGTAGTGCCTTGGAACCTTGTTCAGTTTCAGACACAGGTCTTTCAGTTTCTGGTAGGGACCATGATGTCTCGTCTAATCCTTACAAAGCAGATATGCACTATTGATGATATATGTGAGACTTTAGCCTATAGGCTATTTGACTCACAAGGTTGGCTATCCCTCTTATCCATCACAAGTCTGGCCAATAAGACCCTAGTTCGAGAGTTTTACTCAAACCTCGGTTCTCGTAATACCCAAGGAGCCTTACCAATGACTTTCCACGGTGTCCCTTGCTCTATCACCGCGGAGATGATTGCTAAGACTCTTGATCTCCCTAAAGTCAAGCAACCTGGCTACACCTACCCTCACGATGTGGCTCTTCTTTCTGCCAGCCTTATCGTTTCTACCTTAGGTGTTGACAGTTCTTTTGTCTTCACTTTATGGGATGAGACCCTAGAGTAGAGTTATCTACACGAGGGTTTTCGCATCATCAACCTCATAGTCTATAATGTGTTACATCTTGTCAGCCACACAAACACGCTGACACTATCCCATGCCATACTCTTATACGCACTTGGTACTACTATCCCTATTGATGATACATACTTCAAGTTATCGATACCTCCACCTCCAGTATAAAACGCACTACGTCCTTACCATTTGGCAGCTTGATCACTAGGATTTATGCTACACAGTAGGTTTCATTCTATACTGCTGATATACCCGTCCTTCCTCTTGGCCCGATTACCTAACAGACCCTATCCTGGTCACAAAGATATGTCATTGCTTCTTCCAATGAGGACGATGTTCCTGATAAGCAGTAAGAGGTACAGTATGAACAGCAGTAGCAGTAACCCCAACAGGCACTGTCACGCCCCGAATTTTTGGAAACCCGAGGCGCGACTGACGAGACAGAAAATAAAATAAATAAAAGGACAAATGTAAATAAATTCACTAAACATGCATCCATTACCATCGATACATCAAAATAACATGAAGTACACCCCGCCATTACAGCGTTCACGGGTCATCTGGGCGTAAGCCCTTACATTATAAAACATAAGTCCCATGGACCAAAAATATACCAAGTGCTTCATCCTATCAAGGTATCATTGAGTCTCAAGTAGCTGGAGTATCCTCATCTGAAAAATGTTGCCCACGAATGGGTCAGCTCAACTGCTGGTATGATGAAGTGCTAATGCAAGAAATAAAGCTAAGGCGTGGCATGTGCAAGGTGTACATTTATATCTAAATGTCATTCAAAGTATCACAGTAATATATGAGTGGTATGCATGACGCACCCATGCACAACTCTATGCCGCACTCATGTCTCATTTACGGGTACTCCCCGATGGCTCGAAGTACCAATGCAATGGCCAATTTTGGGTTTTTCATCACAAGATCTACACCCTCATAATGTATAGCACCACGTGCTCAACTCATGTCGTGTTCTCAAGGATTCACCATATGCCAATATGCTAATGTAATCTCAATGAACATGGTTTTCAATAATATAGCATGCTCGAACAATAACATATAAATCATTAGTCAATTCCATATATATGCATATCTCATGTATTCATATATCATAGTTCATATTCTTCACTTTACTAAACTCTCAAAGAACGCAAGTAACACATAAACATGTGAACAACCAACTTCAATTTATCAAGTAAACACATTCCAAAAAAAAACACATAAATCATTCTAGTCATTCACAAAATATTCCTAACTTAACTTCATTTCTAACATTAGCAAAACACCATACCTGACGGGTTAGTCACAACCCAAGTAAACTGCGCTCGTAATGTAGTGGCTAGAAGTGAGAATGTGGAAGGATCAGACTGCCTTCTCCTTGCCTTTTCATGTCCCTAAAATCATAACAAGTGACTTAGTTCATTTGTTTCTTAAATGATGCTATTCAACAAATTTTACATCTTTATTTCATAGGTTTCTATTCTACTAAATTAAACTCTGCTATTGAGTCTAGGACGTCGAAGAAAATAAGTTTAGGTTTTCGTAGAACTCAATTCGGACATCTGGGTTCAAAAGGGCAAAACAGTCATTTTTGCACTTTTCACGGGTCCTTACATTTTGTGACCTCTTTTCACAAATCAGACTCCACGGTTGAGTCCGGAATGCTCGAGATAATAAAGTTTCACTATTTTTTTACTTAATTCGGAGTTCGTTTGACTGTGCTTTAATTCAGGGGCATTTTGGTAATTTTAAAGGTTACTACGGGTCTTTTATTTTTTGGGACTCCGTCTCGTAAAACGGACCTCACCATTGGTCTCAAAATGGTTGAGATAGTCAAAATACACTAATGACTTGTCCTATTTGGACTCCGGATTATTTTAGAATATTTAAATAATTAAATTAATTTAATTAACTAATTAAGTAATTAATTTTATTAATATTTTATTCTGGTGGGTCAAATTATAATAATCAACAGTTGGGGGGTCAGATTGTAAATTTTGAAAGTCTTGGGTCAAAGTTAACTCCCAAAAAATCCAGGGGTCAATTTGTAATTTGTAATTTCCTTATTCTCAATTCGGTTACCCAAACAAGGATTAGTCCAGAACAGGGATAGGATATCACTGTTCCTGTTTCAATTTCAATTTCAATTTCTAACACCTGTAGCCAAACAGCCCCTTTCCATCTTTTAATTTAAAACAACAGGGCGACACGTGGCAGGGGCGGATCGTCCAAGCCCGACCCAAACCCGAACCGGACCTGGACCCGACCCGGCCGTCCCCCCTTCTTCCCCGTTTTTTCGGCGATGCACCAGTAGGGTTCCGGTGCCTTCTCCGGCGCCGGCGACATTTTTTCGGTGAAATTTTCATGTTTTTAAAATGTGGTTCTCTTCGATTTTTCACGTAGATTCCATATCCAAGGTTGGTTTTGGGTCTAAGTCACTAGATTTTCATGAAATAGGGTTCAAAGATTCCGGCCGACCCTACTATTTCATTTTCGTGACTTTTTGGTCACGGTTCAACCTCCATTTTTATCCTAATGGGTTTCTGCACCTCCTAGGGTTCGTTCCCTACAATTTAAACCGAGTTCTACACATAAAATGTCAAGACCCACCTCCCATAACCGAGACCTGCAACTCGAGATTTCTCCCTAGTTTCTCGACCATTTTATCTCATTCTTTTTGCATTATTTTCCTTATAACATGCTCTTTAAGATGCTATACATCAAATTAATTATCATGCTTTAAAAAAAATAAAACAGATCTGGGTTACTTACGGTTTTCTGTTGGGTTTCTCTCTCTAGCCGTGCACCTCCTCCACCTTCTGGTTCCAAGCTTGTATCAAGCTCCCAAAGTCTCTTCTCCCTTCCAGAACTCTTCCTCTCTCTTGCTCTCTATTTTTCTTTTCCTTCACTTCTCCCAACCGAGACCAAAATATAAACAAACACACCAACTCCCTCACGTCACCCCCTGCACAGCCCCTTTCCTTGACCCTTCTCCCCTTTGTTCAGCCATCCAAATTTCCCTAAAGGCAGCTTTGCATTAAATGCAAAGCTGCCCTATATATCCACCTATATATCTCACCCATATACACACACTCTAGACACACACTTACACGACACCCCACACACACACACACACGGTCTGTCACTAACACACACACACCAGACCTGTTGCACACACACACAGTGCACACATGCACTATTATATATACATATACATATACATATATACATGCAATATCCCACACATATACATCGCTCATACACATACATGCATAACTCACATTTAAATTTTTCTAATAATAATAATAACAATAATAATAATAATAATAACCATAACATTATTAATTTAAAAAAAATTAATAACCAAGAAAATTTTATATAAAAAAAAAAAAATTTCAGGTTATTACAGGCACTAGTACCAGCTCCGCAACAACAACCATATTTATCGCTGTAGCAACAATAGTTCGGCGATCAGATTTGGATCGAGGATTTCTTTGTTAACAGGACACCACCGTATTTTAGTACCCCCTTAGGTGTAAACTTCTGGGCTTCAGCAGGAGCTTCCTCTTCTTCCATCGGCCAGTCGATCACATGGGACGAGATCGAGGAATGGTTACAACTTCACCATGATCAAATCACTGCTGACATAGATCACAAGCTGGATCAACATTACATCCAAGTTAGAATAGATTACTTTATCCCAATGATGTAGAAGACTACCTATATGCGATGAGCCATTCAGGGACTGACAAAGACCATAACTCGTGTCTTTTATCCTCCTCCTCCTCCGCCTGCTGGTGATCAATGATGTTGTAGCTATTTACATAAGTGATGAGTATGATTATAGTAAGGCTTTACCTGTATTTTTGTTACTCAACACATACATGTATATTTTTTTAAATGGTAGTACTTATTTTTTCCTTAGTGCACATTTTTGTTGAGATTGATGATAGACTGTTATTTTTTGATATCTTTGATATATATCTACTGCTTCTATTATCTGTACTATCACTACTTTGTTATCTATATACGTATGTCTTTTAGTAAATATTTTACTTCCTTTTGATTGTCCTTTGTGGTTTACCTCATTTTTCATCGTGACAAAAAGGGAGAGATATGGTGATATTAAGGGAGTTATATACAAAGGGGGAGACTAGATATTTGAGTATATATTGAGAGGGAGTAATATATATATATATATATATATTTTGCATATGTTGAGATAGCTTTAAGTCACTTTATATTGCTCATATCTTATTGCGCATGGCTTTCATGTTTACTGCATCTTGTTTTATATTGATACTTATCTGAAATATGATCTCATTGTTTTTGTTTGATATATCTCTTGTGATGTGATCTCACGTGGTATAGTTCAAGGTGTATTTTTTTATACTTTTTGCAGTTTTGTCACGGATTGTCTAATGGGGTGTTTCTTAGGACCATAAGGTCTATTTTGTAAACTGTCTAATCCGGTTAGACAAAACGTTCTTTGTGTGAAATCTATAAATAAGTCCTTCGAGTTGAGTACCTCGATGCCCGTTCTTACCCAATTGAGTACCTCGATGCTTTGTATCACTACCGATCAATTTATTTTTAAAACAATAAAATGGACTTTTGTATTTGATTGGATCTCACACACACACATTATGCATGCATAACATATAAATTTTATCTTATCATCATGCATGTGATAACTTGTGGTTGTGAACTAGTTTTCCCAAAATGAATCTTTGAAAATAAACAAATAGAAAAATTCAGTTCACAAAATAGGCTTTGAATGAGGAACTCACAATTTCTTGTTCGAACAAACAACAGTAGTGTTCATTCTCATTTGTTTTCATTCGTTCGAACCCTTGTATCAAAAAAGTTTCTGCAGCCTCAGAGTTGTACTCCTTCGATACTCATTACATGTTGGTCCAAACGACTAAGTGCTCGTTCGAATGAATGATGGTTCATTTGAACGAACCCTGGGTGAAAAACAGATTTATAATCTAATTTCCTCTCAATTGGGGATCAACTGAGCTCTTCGCAAAACAATAGGCAAAAATCCATGATAGCAGCCAAAAACAAAGTGAAAGAGTCTCAATTTGTGAGAGTAAAATTATTGATAGATCTTGAAGCTCTTGTGAGAGATTGTTCATACATGACATTTGTAATCATCTCTACTCGTTTTTATTGATCAGATTTGATCAAACCACATGATTCAATTAGATCTAAAGAGCCTTGGTACACGTCAAACTCACCATTGATGATTGATGAAGTTCAAGCACAAGGATTCAATGTTGAGCAATCGGTGGACAGTGACGTTGGGAGGATTCGCGATGGTTGAGCAACTTGATTAGAGGAGTCCGAGATCGTGAAAAAGTTCATTTGTTTGAAGGATTGATTATGATAGCTTAAGGATTTGAGAGGAATTTGAAAACAATAGGTGAGAATGGTGCTAGAGGTACTTAGATCATTCGGAAACCCATTGTATTTCACTTTTTTGTCATAGTTCATCACTTCCATAAGCATTGGCTCGGCTCTGGAGTTTTACTCCAAGGATTGTTGCCCGTGGTAGTTTTCTCTGTCATTAATTGGTATGTAATCTCTTCTCTCTCCTTCTCTTTCAATTTACTATATTTTTTATTTGAATTACTTCCGTTTTATTTGAGAAAATGAGTTTTTCATGATTTCATAATTGTACATTAAATTGAGATAATTGAAAAACTTAATTTAGTAAATTGATTGAAGAAATTGATAACTTAGTTGATTTTGAATTGATTTGTGAAAATTTCTATAAAATCATTTAGTTTTAATTTGGTGAATGCTGAATTGGTTGATTCTTGGTGGCTTCATTGGTGGAAGAGCTTAAATATTGGATTAATCATGTTGAGTGATTTGTTGATTGATTGCGTCATCATTGTAATTAACCAAAAATTGGAATTAATGCGAAATAAATTTTTAATTCTAAACCTACCTATTCAACCCCCCCTTCTAGGTAATTCATAACTTAGGACTTTGAGTGATATTCATATGATATCCCACCGTGCACAAACAATGAGATTACTATAAATTCATTGTATGCATAATGCACGCCCACCATGTAAAGTTCGATGAACTAAATTTGAGATATTGATCTCTACCTTTTGTTAATAGTATTAATGTTGATGGAAAAAGGTTGTAACCTAGCCTTTCGAACATACTTCTTTCGTTCCTTGTTCAAAAGACCAGCTCTGAAATCATTAGCATACTAAACATAGATCACGTGTTGTGCTTGAAAATCCCAGTCTCTAGTCATTTAGCCCCTAAGGTCAAAAATCATGCTACCTTCGAGGTGGTCCATGCTTCCGAACATCAGATCTAGCCTCTTACTAGACATAATTCCGAAGCCTTCCCTTCTAAATCAGATTCTGGATTTTATGTTTCAAAACTTAAAATTTATCAGTAGTATAGTTATGGTCCTTGTGAAACTCACAATACTTATTTTTGTTTCATCTTTCTGGATCTCCCCTCATCTGGTTTGGCTATTTGAGGTCCTATCTCAATTGAATCTGATAAAGGATATGCCTTAGGGAATCATTAAGAGGTGTACAGGTACCAATTGTTTTTGAAAAAAAAACTTGGTTGTTCCTTTCAACCTCATTTTTCTTGGCTACGTCTTTTTTTCTTTTCTTCTTTAAGAGGCCTTTTTTGAGCTTGATTCTCCTTTTGGGGTTGTTCTTTGGTTTCCCTTAGGGAATTCTTGATGTTTTTGAGAACTATGTATTTTTTTTCACTTTAAGCAGTAATGTAATCATGTTTATTAAGGGACTCTTACTAAAGGAATCCTTGAACCTTCCACGTTTGAGACCAAATGTTAGAGAATAGTGAACCTCACCTTAAAGCCCAATATTGTGCTGAACTAAGTAATGAAGTCTCTCAAACCTTTCCCATTATTTTTTTGCAATGTCAAGAGGAATTCTAGTCTCTTTTCAAGCCGTCTCCTTGTGATTATATCTGTTCATGAACTTTTGAAACAAATCTAAACAATAGGAGATTGAATTCTAGGGGAGTTAGTGTAACCCTAAAGCTACACCTTTCAGACTCGTGAGGGGAAAGACCAGCACACAAGGTTATTTGTTCCTTCATAAAGGACTATTGTGTGGTAGAAGTGCGACAAGTGGTCGACTAGGTAAGCTTTCCCATCATAGAGTTCAAACGTCGACAATATAAACTTCTTATGATGTTCCACTACCATAATTTCCAAAGTGAAGGAGTCTCAAGCATACCGAACAATGAATAAAAGAGTTATTCATCAAAATGCTGAGGTGCCTTCCTTTATTTGTGTGCCTTTCCTACTTTTTGTGAATCCACAACAATCTTACTTCTCTACTACAGTCCAGATTGATGTTAAGACCGAATTGGATGCATTGAAGAATTCCCTTGAGTGTTTTAGGCTTGCAATCGGGTCTCTTGGTCAACATCATCTCCCACCCAAGGGGCTAGGGAAAGTACTAGAGCTTGTTGCCAATTTTGCACCAACACAGCCACTATTTGAGTTAGGTTTTCAACTTTCTAAGAGAGCCTATCAATCATTTCGATGCATATGGTTAAACGCATATCCTATTTGATTGGACCTTTGGACAAGAGTCAAGGATTGTTGGGATGGTGGTTGAGCCCTTTTGACCCGAAGCTTCGAAGCCATGAATAAAAATATTTTATGGTGTTAAAAATGTAATAGAAAAAATATATAGTTGCTTCCCACAGACGGTGTCAAATTGTTGTTGTAGATTTTGGCCAGATTAGATCAATCTTTACCCAGATATTCCTATAAAACAATCAACCACGTGAATAATCAAAGAAGTCCTAGTGATGGGAACTACAACAATTAAGTTAGTGAGGGAAAATATGATTGTTATATTTCAAGCAACGAATTAAAGTTAGGGTTATAGTATACCTTACGCCCCTTTTATAGGAGTTTACCATTCGTTTTGAAAAGACTTATTGTCAAAAATCTTGAGATTGCATTTGTCTCTATATGGTAGTTTCCTTGTTAGATTCTGATATTTATCCATTTTTGTAGGCCTGAGTCCATCTATTGATTACCAAGTTTTGAGGTCATATTGGGGAGAGATATTCTCAATTTGTAAGGTTTTGTATATTTTATATCAGCAAATCTACACCAATACGATTTGGTAGTCTGAACCTTATATGACTTGGGTGCCCACGTGCCTCAACCTCTCGGTGGGAGATTATTTTGGCCCATTAATATCATGACAGATTTAGAAGTATGACATACAATAAATGCAATAATTAACAAAATCAAGAAACTTCACCATATTATTATAAATTCATGGTTTTTAAACATTAATTTTGATAAGAGAATCATTTTTTCAAATGAATTTGTTTAAGACGATAAGCTTAAAATGTTATAGAAAATTAACGGACAACTAAAATTTAGTTACCTTTTTTCTCCATATTTTGGTCAAAGTGTCCAATAATGTTAAATATGTCCATTTTGTAATTTTCCCAATCAGTTCAATAGCCCATATATCATTAAGGGCAATTTGAGAATTATCCATTTTTATGTATCTATATTTTTGGTACCTCGTTTGATGAAATAGACCCTACAGTTGAGTTTGGAACGTTGAAAAACGTTAGGGGTAGGTAGCCTGGTAGTCATTGGGGTTTATTTGGTCACTAAATTTATTGTTTAGGACACATTTAGAATTAGTCCAGTTTGTCCGTTCATATACTTCAGTCTCCAATTTTCTAAATCAAACTCTGCTATTAAGTCTAGAACGTCCAAAAACATTGAGTTAGACTCTTCATGCATTTTAATTGGCATCGAATACATCATATTTTGACCCAGGGGTAAAATAGGAATTTTACCTATTTATTTAATGGCATAAAAATAATTATTAATTATTTTTTTGCGTCACTATATAATTAATTAGAACTTCTGGAGTTAAAATGAAATTTTAAGAACTTCTTATTTCCAAGTGATTCAGACACTATTTTCACTCCTTTTTTATCCCATTAGCTACCTTTAACCTTGGGAAACATTTTCCCATTCCTAAAACTAAGAAAATCATACTAAAACTTATTGTTTCAATTTCTCTTCATCCGATTGTTATTCAGTCATTTCTCATTTGTCTCTTAACCATTTTGGTTGATTCAAATTTCTATGTGATCCATTTTTAATGCCCTTTCAAGTCATAGGTTTAGTTATAAGTTCCCATAAGTTTTGATTAAAAATCCAGTTTTACTCTATTTCGAGTATCATGGATTATAGGGTTTTCATAGCCCATTTCTTATCATTTTGCTCCCATTTTCCTCCATCCAACATGTAATTATCATTTCATGCTCATATATAAAATTATTCAGCCTCAAATAGTGACTTAATATCTTGAATTCTAGAGAAAGAAAGTTGGTTTGTGGGTTACCTTCAATGGCCGACCTTTTTCTCTCATCTTGAGTTTGATCCTGAGCTCCTAAAGCTTCCTAAAATCCTGTCTTATTCCAAGTCTTTGGTGCCTCCATGAATGCACAATCATTTCCCACTTCCTTTCTCTATCCTCTCTTTCTTTCTCTTAGTTCACTAGTCTCTCTTTCTATTTTCTTTCTGTCTCATGGTCGATAGAGGTTAGTGTTGGGTTTTATAAGTTTTTGTTTTATTTAATCATTCACTCCACTTTACACACAACACACACACACACACACACTTGTGAACACACTATGCACACACATGTACACACTATTCACTCACTTTCTATATCATTACAAGCACTTAAGCCTCAAGTCATGGGTTGGCAACCTCTTTCTGCTATCTTTTATGTCACATGGTATCATCAATTAATCATGTTCACTTGACTTCTATTAAATCTTGTGAACATACATTTTGAAGCCAATTATTTGACTATTAATTAATAATGGCTTAGTACAACTATATATAATAAAATTCCCTTTCGGCAAAATTTCATCCTTATATTAACAATTAACATTCTTATGATTTTATACATCGATAATATTTAGACATTAATTTTTTAACATAACTGCATTACAAAATTGGGTTGAGGGTGTTACAAAAACCTTCTACTCCTTTATCAAATATCACTTGACTGGGGACATTATACTCTAGTGGCCTCGGGAGATAACAAAAAGGCAGTGCAGTACCATTTGACCATGGTCATTATATTCTAGTGACTATAGGAGGTATATAGCATGTCCTATCAAAATGGGAGCCTTGAAACCTTTACATACATATAGTCCACCCTATGCAGATTAAGGGCAACGACCGACACTGCCACTCGGACAGGCCGTACAAAATCAAATGAATTGCATCAACTTATAAATCATATCAATAAATCATAAATCAGTAAATCATTTAATGCGGAAGCTACACCAAATGTAATTCATCTGATCATAAACCTAACTCCAATAATCATTACTCAAATATCTCCAAGTACTATTTAGATTAACACTGATTTATTGATCAAGTTTAACGCCTCTAGCTATGATATAACATTAGAATCACCTTATTATCTGATCAGCCTTACAGAGTATGCATTCAAATCATGACTTGAGGTTCCTGTCATCAATATTGTTCACATGCTTGCCACTAGTTCTACTAGATGCCTCATTTTGTTTCTTCTCTTATGGAGCTACCTGAAAAGAATAGATATAAATATGGAGTGAGCTAATTTAGCTCAGTAAGTAAACTCCTCACTCTGCCATGGTCTAGGGTTAGTTTAAAAGAAGGATAAGGACAATAGTAAGCAAGTATAGTATCACAATGACATATGAAGAATAAATGTCATAGTAGCCAGTCACTATAAATGAGTAAGTCTCAAAGGCACATCCCATGGTAGGATAACAAATCAAATATAGGGAATGGCCTGACTAACACATAGCTACCACAATAACAAAATATCAATGAATCCAAGGATAGGCAAACACGGCATCAACGAATATCACATCAAAAAATAAACTATGAACAAGCTCACAAGAAGTATCTGAATCAGAAGTATATCATCGACATAGGCTTGTAAGTATATCAATGAGTAATGAATGCATAATCAGAATATCAATGAATTATATAAGATACTAACAGAACAGATGCTAACATACATATAGGGTCCGGTATATCCTCATGAGTGCCCATCTTTGGGTCTGCTGGTCTGACGGTGCCCTTACGCGCCCGGGTCTAGCCTCGCCTAAATCACTGTATCCAAGGTCTGCTAGTCTGATAGTGCCCTTACGCGCTCGGGTCCACCCTCACCCCAAATAGCTAAATAACAATAGAGCTCTACAAATATGATCATGTTCTCTATAGTGTTAGGCTTACTCCCAAACATCGACCCGTAGGTCCTCAAGTATTTGTGAATCAGACGAACGTTGTGATAGATCACAACTCTAGGTACTCAATAATATCATGCTCGTCATGTTTCCAGAGGCAATATACCTATTTGTAATACCCCGACCCGAGAATGTCGGGTATTGTGACACGTATTACGAGGATACGGAGATTAGTACAAAGATGATACATTTAAGAAAATAATTAATTTTTAAAGTAATTAATTATTTTAATATAAGAAGTAAATTGTAACATACATATATATATAATTAAATGCAAAAATACATATACTATATAAATAATTATAACTTTCAATATATATATATATATATAATTATACATGAATATATATATATGAGTGTGTGTATGCATGCATGCATTTATGTTAAAATATGTATATATGAAATGTATGTATATTATATATGGAATAAGAGAGCATGCTATTGCCCAAAGTGTACAAAAGTGAGTGTGTGTCAAAGAGAGGTGTGTGTATTATCCAAGGTATATTAGGGTTGAACCATGCATATATATATATATATATGTAAGTAAAATACAAGTCAAACACCACACACACACACAACCGGCCACTCAATGGCCTGCCCAACAGTGGCAATTCAGACCCACTCATGAAGAAACCTGAAATTGGCTAACCCAAATAGAGGGGCAATCAGAATTGCCATGATTCACATCTCTATATGCATGGTGCTTATACACACACACACACAACCATCCGAGAGTGAGGGAGAGATTGAAGGAGATTCTAGGACGTTCAGAAGTGGGAAGCAAGGAGCAAAAGGAAGAGAAACAGTTTGGAATAAGGTAAACCCACAAAACACTTGAATTTCTCTCTCTAGAATTTCCATACGTATGAACTGTTTTAAGCCTTGATTTAGTGTACATAATGTTTATAGCATGTTTAAACAATGATAAGCATGAGATTTCAACCTAAAACACCTTAGAAACATCAGCCGTACACAAGGCAGCCATTGAAGACCTTGCTTGAAACAGGTCTGAACCGACTTCTTCCAAACCCAACTTGGTTTACTAAGACTTAAATTAGAGACCATGAGGGTTCTCATAAACCCAACACACGACCAAAAACCTAGATAAATGACCCTCAAAAGTCGAGTTGCAGGTTCGGGTCTTGATGACCCATATTAAAAGTCGACCATTAAACCTTTTTCTGAGAATGGAGGTTGAATCCCAGTAACTGGAGGGTCACACAGAACCAAACCACGCTAAAAATAGTGAAGAAACAAAGGTTTACCAACCAGTTGCAGGTGGGAATTATCGACCCCCTTCCCGAGCTCGTTGGACCATTTCAAACCCTAAAACGAATGCCAGGTGGATCCTTAGTGTCCCAGAAATCGATTGAGTTAAAAACAGTAGGGTTTGAACAACCCAAAACTCACGAAATTAAAGAAAAAGGAAGACGGGAATTAGGGCAACAATAGGGGTCGAACGGGGAAGACGATGGTGGGTCGACTCGGTTTTAAAAGCCCTGACCGTGTTGACTCGGACACGTGGCAACGTTTAAAGCTGCCACCGAATTAATGAGGTGACATCGTTTTGGTTTAAGGGTTTAAAACCCTGAATTGCCTTGTTTGGTTATACGGTTATGGTCCAAATTCAATAAACCAGGCGCGAATGGCATGGCTTATTCTGGTTTAATACCCTTGTCTACCATTTGGTTTACGAAAACAGGGAAAAATAAAAGGGGCCGAAGCCCCTGGGACTCGAACCCCCATCCTCACGCTCGTAAACCCAACTCTTTTCCACTTGGCCACACACCTGCGCATGTTTTATTATGGCAGCATATATATATATATATAAATGAAATCAGAAAATAAAAAGGTGCGACTGCACCTATTGGGATTCGAACGTGGTGTGTTTTGGGAGGGAGGCGGCACGCTGGCCAGCGTGCCACCCTATTCGACCTGTGACTTATTGCACACAAAATATATATATATATATATATCATACTTTATAAATTTAATTTAATTAAATTAAAAACTCCAAATTAGTCCGGTGTCCAAATGAGATGAGTTATATATGTATTCCTACTGTCTCAAGCCTTCTGAGTCCATTGGTGAGGTCTGTGACATGAAACGAGGTCCCAAAAAATTAAAAACCCCTAAAAATGTCAAAATGACCAAAATGCCCCTACCCCATAAACAAGTCAAATGAGGTCCAAATAAAATAAATAAATAGTGGATTCTAACTATTTCAAACATTCTGAATCTAATGGTGGGGTCCGTTTCACGAGGCAGGACTCTGAAAAATTTAGACACGTTAAGGTATAAATTACCAAAATACCCCTTGACCAAAATTAACAAGTTATTAGTGTAATCTTACTATCTCGGACCTTCTGAGTCCAATGGTGAGGTCCCGAACATAAAGACACGTGAGGGGATAAGATGACCAAATTACCCCTAGTACACCAAAAGCCAAATTAAAACCAAGGAAGGTCTAAATTGACTTTCTTTGACATCCCAGACTCAATAATGGAGTCCAAATTATGAAACGAAGTACAGAAAAAAAAAATATATGACACGTAAAACGATGAATGACCTTTTTTCCCTTTTTCATACTAGAGTCCGAATTAAATTCTAGGGAAGCCTAAACCGACTTTCTTCGACGCTCCGGACTCAATGGTAGAGTCTATTCGACCAAAAGAAATGTCTAAAATAAAAAGACATAAAATTTGATGAATAGCATCTGTCAGATGACTATAAATTAAAGTAATGCCAAAGTACTAATCTACGGCGTATACGAGGACACGAATTACGAAAAGACACGACAACACATCAACCTTAGAATAAAATTTCTAACTCATAAATTGATCTTAGGTGATAATTATGGAAAAACAACGACCGAAATTCACGATCATGACCAAGGCCCAAAGGGCCAAGGATCCAAAGCAACAGGCCTTCATGCAAGAACTGTTACATCATCAGAGAGTGATTGACAGGTTTGTCAAGATAGCCAAGGCGACGGAGGTCGTCTCGGTGAGCCCCTTCATTCACAAATCACCCACCAAGGCAATGGTGGCAGAGGCTAGGAAAAAGAAAGAGGAAGAAAGGAAAAGGAAAGAGGAAGAAAAAGAAAACACCGAAACCTTAAACAAGTGGGTCAAAAGGTAATACGTGTTTCTTATATACGATACCACTATAAGATAAGTTGTAGTTGCTTATGTAGTAAAGGAAAAAGTTAAGTTTTAGTTGATTAATTTCATTGTGAATTTACGAGTCTTTTTCTAAAATTGTTTAAGATAAGAGCAGATAAAGGCAAGAAGCCTCAGTAGGGTCTGCTGTGTACGAGGTGAGTAACCCTGCATTTGAACTGGAGATTTAACTCCATATATTTGAAGAAGTTTTAAGTTCAAGTTATTGCAGCCTTTGAATATCAAATTCAGTCTTTATATGATTCCGTTCTTTTAAATTATTCTATTACGACATGCTTGATGAATGTTTTATATTCAGCTCTTTTCTTGAAAATATTTAGCACGTCTAAATCAAATGCAAATCTCTTTAAATATTCTGAATTTGATTATCACATGTATTTGAAGTTCTATTGTAGAAATTATACATTTCATGTTTTAAATACTCATGAACGTATCTATTGAAAAAGTTATGTGATAAATGTTTTACAAGATAAACGGTACTAAGTACCACCACATGTGACATTGAAATCCTTCGGGATTCAACTATGACATGAAGAAATGCCCGGTAGAAGGATCTAATCCCCCAGGCAAATGAGATATCTCCATTGTAGCATTGCAGTAAAATGGGAGTCTGGTTCGAAACAGATTCCACCTAATAAAAGAGAAAAGATGACAAGTGATTTTGAAAATAGAAGTAGGTTTTACCCTTATTCTATTTTACATGTTTATATGCTTTTAAATTGCATATGCTCTATTTGAAGAAATGTGTATTTAGCTTGAATACTTTAATTGTTTCAAAGTTATTTGTTTTAAGAATGCATATATTCTGTGTTCTAAAATGTACGAGCAATTGGTAGTGCGTATTTCATAAACCCTCATGTGCTAAACCACTACCAGTTGAAAACCCCATGACGAATGCAGGAATTACTCACAAGCTTTGATTAGCTTACCCGGATTTTATCTGCCCCCCTTTCAGGTGACTAATGGCAGGTTGATTTTTGAAGACGATGAGGATGAGTCTAGCTTTTGGGGAGACTTGCCTAAGTAGTTTTTATTTGGGAAATCACATAAACTCTAATTAGTGTATTTTATATTACCAAACAATTTAAGGATATGTATTAAGCCCCACGGGGCAGTTGAATTAAGATTGTAATTATGAAGTCTTTTAAGTTTTAGTTATGCTCTGAATGTGTGATCAGGTGTACCGTTGTGAATGGCGGCAGTATTGGACGGATGTGCAAATTTTAAAAATGAGAAAAGAAAAAGAAAAAGTTTTTCACGCTTCCGCAACCACATGAAGCACATCTATTCGATACTGCTGCAGATGCGAGCCTTGTCTCGAGGCCTTCGGGTCTTGAGGCAACTGTCGCGACTCGAGATCCGCGCAGGGTGGGTTTCGGGTCGTGACACTATTTGTGGAAAAGCATATAACTAGTATGGAAATGAAATGTAATCAAATAAGGATGTCAATAATCAAGATTTCAACGAGTCTACAACAAGAGCTAGTATCAAATCATGGAGATCAACATCATCAGACATGTATAGAGTACAACTATCAGCATCAAGAAATGAATGTGACATGGCTAGGAGTAACACATGATAGAGTTCGCGGTTTACTTACCTTGAGTTCTTAACGTTGCATTTCCATCCTGTTATCACAATAGCTTTTCCATAGCTCTTTTTTCATTTCCCATCATTTGAATGGTCCTAAAATCATGGATTAAAAATATATAGCACATTGAATCGGTATCTATTTCATCTTTATACTTCTAATCAACTCATTAAGTCATAAGTACGTATTCATCATTTTTTTAGTTTATTAGCGGATCTTATATATAATTTTTGAGTGTTTTGGATCTCATTTGGTATTTGTTTTTGATTACTGAGACACATCAATCATTTCTCATTTTATACTTTGACTGTTCTGGAGTCCTATTTCGACCCTCAATTTTCATAATTATGCTTATGACAGTCAATTATATCAGATTGACCCTCTTTAAGAATTTATTCGGCCTTTACTTTGTATTTTCTATGCTTAGGGATTTTTTTGGTCATTTCATATTTTATACAATTCTCACCCCGAATCATTATTTAGTCATATATACGAGTTTACAATTATTTGGGCCTCCACTGGTATTAATTTCGTCCAATTTAGACTTTATTTGGGTTTCGTATTGTATAGGGGTATTTTGAAAATTTTACATCTTATGGTGGGACCACTCCAGAGTCCCCGGATGTCCAATTTGACATTTCCATTGTGTCTAAAACGTCCGAAAATGTTAAGATAACCTTTTTTGGATCTCAATTTGGACTTTTATTTGCTTTATTTATGGCCCAAGGGTAAGATAGTCATTTTACCCTATTTATAAAATAATTTAATTAAATATTAAATTATTAAATTATTTTTCCAATGGTTTATTTGAATAGAATTCCCAAATCTTGGGCCAGAATAGAATTATTCAGAACTTTTGGGTTCAAACCAAAATTTAGTAAAGTTTTGGTTTATTTATTTTTAATTTAAACACTAAACTAGTGGGTTCATAGGTCAAAACCCTAGACCAGTCCAAAGGTTCTTTGAACCAGCCAGTTCACATTATTACAAGGAACCGGACTAGCATATCCTTGATATGCGTCTTATTCACGTTTTGGGTTACCTTTAAACATGATTTCTGATTTATTAGTTTTGTATCTAAACAACCCAATTTTAACTTAATACCAAATCATTAAACGACGTCACTGTGTTACCCTTATATACGTTCGGTCGGGTCCCGACCCGACCCAAGTCTGACCCAACTGGATAAAAATGACCCGTCGTCCTCGGAACTGCGACATTTTCTCTACTATGTTTCATGATTTTGACGTCTATTTTTCCAGATTTTTATATCAAATTGATTATGGAACCTCAAGAGTCATCTAAGATAGTTTTAGACCTCAAAAACTACAGTTTCTGACCCTTACTCGAGTTTTTCGACAATGCACCAGTTTGGATATTTCGACCATAAAATGGTCATTTTTTTTACCATTTTTCATAATTCAAATTGTTTTAGGATCCTGACATGGTTTTCTACTTATTTCTAGTCTCAAAACCAAGTTTGGTTTAACTTGAATTTCACAAATTTTGGCCGAGTTACAAATTGTTTTTTTTTTTTCTTGGATTCTTAATGATTTTGGTTCCTAATTGTTCAGCAAATTAATCTACTATAGTCTAAAGTAAAATTGAAACAACCAAAACTAAACTTGTTACATGTTTTGCCGAATTTTCTCTCCCCGTGATTTTCTTCTTCTTCCTATTCTTCTTTTATGCCTCAGCTTCTCTCTCTCTCTCACACACACACACACACACACACACACACTTTCGTTCTCTATTTTTCTCCCTCTCTTAGTCTATCTATTAAACTGACCAACCTTGGGTCGATAGTGGTGCCTCACATACTTCACAGCACATATAGCACACATACACACACACAACTATCCTCTCCCCCGATCCATGGTGGAATAGCAGTGGTTCTCTCTCTATTCATATTTATTTATACATGTATATATATATATATCCATACACATATATACATGTATATACACTTATTTTATTTATTATTATAATTATATATATTTTTTATAAATGTATACTTTTGTATAGTCTGGTGCAGTTAGAAAAAGCCTAGAAAGTAAAAAAAATACCCCTCTCTATCGACCGATCTGCACAGAAGCCGAGTGCCAATCATCACATAGAGTGCCTAGTTTTCCTATTTTGCAAAACTTTCAAAATTTTGAACTATTTCTGAAATGTTTTTACTTTTTGACTAATGGACGAACAAAATGACTTTCAAAATGGACTTTTGGGCTTGTTCTGATCACACAACTTGAATCAGTTTGAGTTCTAATCATGTATCACTATCTAACGTTTGATTCTAGTAAATGTCAGTGTCATCTCTTTTAGGATCTGACTTTTTCTCGATTCTTGGGAATCTTTTCGTCAAAATTAGAAGTCATTTTTTCTCATTTTATGTCATAATGTAGAGACTAGGCATGACTTCTGACATTTAAAAATCCAAATTCTTTAGTCATCTTACGAATCGAGTCGGACTCTAATCTGTGCCCCTCCCTCTTAATTCTTTCTATCATCCAACTTCTTTCCATGAGTCTTCTCATTTTCCAATCTTCAACAAAAAAAAAAAAAAACCTCTATAAAGGTGGTCAACCTTGGTCAATTTTGTTTTCTTCGTTTGAAAAAAGGGCTATTTCTTTAAGTAAATGTTTTCCAAAAAAAAAAAGTCTTTCTTTTGGTAAAAAAAAAATTTGGGGGGGGGGGGGTTCATCTCTTTAAAACAAAACAAAGAGCAAAATGAAGAACCAATTTTTCTAAAAAGAAAGGATATTTTCTTCTTGCCAATCGGCAGACAGAGGAGTGGTTTTCTCTATCTCTATTACCAATTGGTACACAGAGACATCCGGGCCCCAAAGACCCAAGTAGTGATGTAAAATTTACCATAAAACATTTATAATTTAGTCCACATGTTTAATCAAGTCAACTGGAGTCAACTGAAGTTTCAAACACTAGGTTTGATCAAGGCGCTGTCGCGCTAAGGCATAGAAAATTCTATATGTGAAATCCTTGGAATTGGCCTTGCAAAAGTTTTGGTAATTGTTTCTTAAGTATCCAATAGTCTAAAAATGATTTTTTATAAATTTTAGCTATAGGTTAACCCACTCAACGGGCTATGGTCCAAGATGTTATTTTTAGAAAAACATAAATTTTGTTCTTGGAAGAGAGAGTTGACTTTTTATTCTTAAAGAATTAGGTCTTTGGACAATTTTTATTGGTTCCAATAGAGGTACTTCGTTTTTTACATTATAATGTCTTAAGTAAATGAACCATTTACTTAAATGATATTTAATGTAAATAAGGTATCCACTAATAGTGCTATTTGTACAGCAGAGTGCAAAGTAGAATCTGCCTTTTGTCCATTTCAGTCGACCATTCATTCTACCGAGTTAGCTTTCAGTCAAGTGAAAGTTCAAAATTGTTGGTTTCTTTAGCTTCTCTTAATTCCAGTCGGCTAGTCCTTCCATTCAATCGACTGAATCAGTCATCCAACACCTGAACTTGCTATTTTTGGGACTTTTTTATTCATCCTTTATATTCCTTCATCATCAAACGTTGACACAACATTAATAAGGTATTCTTAGCATCAAATCATATCATTTTACAAGATCCAAGTGTCACGCCCCAAATTTTCATAAACCTAGGGAGTGAGTGAAATGAATTAAGGAAGATAAATAAAAGGCAATTAAATAGATTTAGTTGATTATTCATTTATTTCTCTATGTTTCCCCAAAATTAAAAATGAAAACTTGCTACTAGACTTAACCAAAATGGTTTTCTAATGTCAATCAAATATCTCCCCCAACCAATATTCAAAATTAATCTAAGTCATGTTCAAAAATGGCCTCTAAAATGTCTCTAAATATACCTTGGAACAATGGCCCAAATAGGCCCCAAATGCCCTAAGACATAGGCTAAGAATAGGTTAAAAAGTCTACCAAAATTTTTCTAAAGAAGTGGCCAACCATGGCCCATGAGAGTGGCCAGACATGGCCCAAAAGGATAGCCAAACATGGCCTAAACATGGCCTAGGGATTGACCAAACATGGCCTAAGGTGATTGGCCAACGTGGCTTAGGGGTTGGCCAAACATGGCCCAAGGCAAGTGGCCAAAGGCTGGTGTCAAAGTGTAGGGGATGGGTGCCCAAAGGCTATCAAGCAGCAGAGCAGCAAGGCGCAGGGCATAGGGGGTAGCAAGCAGGCGGGAGCGTGGCATGGCATGGGCGCGTGCGCGTGAAGTGCGCGGGGTGTGCAGGGCTGCGGGTTGGGCTAGTCAGGTTGTAGGTCATAATACTGTAGCAACAGTGTATTTATTACAGCTGATTTTCTCTATTTTCTGCAACTGATTTTCTATGTTTTTTGAATTTTTTTCCAAAGTGTTGCAAGCTACTTTTTCCTATTTTTAGCCTATTTTCTCAAGGTTTTTAACCCTCACTTTTTGACACTTTTCCCACTTATATATAGGGTGTTTTACACACCTAACAACCCTTTTAATTTCACAAAATTTTAACATGGTCTCCTTTGTTTTCTAAGCCTTTTTCCACCTAATATTCCACAATACAATCCATCATTTCTCAAGCTAGTAACCAAAATACATCCTTTAATTCAACTAAACATTTATACATCATTTAAAACATACAATCCTCCATACATACACATATCCTTAAAATTAAAAATGTCACAACCTTATGCTCATTACAAATGTAGGGCCTTGTCCATAGTTTCCATACTACACAAGGTTTTACAAGTTAATTACATATGTCTTAGGGCTTATGTGCTCATACAACTCAAAAATATGCCCCAAGGGCCAAATGTTCTTCATGGTCCATTTCCCCTCCATTCTTCAAGACTTCATCAAGTCTCAAGTGCCAAGAGTCTCATCTGTAATATGTAATCTCGTATAGGGTAAGCACGATGGCCTAGTATGACATAATGCTAATATAAAGAACAAAGATAAGCCGTGACATGTGCAAAGTGTACATTTATAATTTACATGCCTTCTAATTTATCAATGCAATGCAATGGCAATATGTGTGACACACCCATGCAACTCTAAGCCAACCCATGTCTCGTTTCACGGATTGCTCCCGTTGGATCAACGATTAGCAATACCCGTTTCACAGATCGCTCCCGTTGGATTAGCGGGACACCAATGCAATGACCAATTTTGGGTTTTTCACCACAAGATCTACACCCTTATAATGCATAGCACCGAAGTGTTCAGCCCACACTATGTTTTCAAATATTCACGTATGCCAAGATGCCTTGATTTTTCTATGAAATTTTTAATGAAGCATTTCATCAAATATGTAGAATATACCTTAAATCATGCATTATACTTAAAGCAACTATAACTTTTGAATTACAAAACTTTGTTTACATGAACCTAGCATGTAATCCAATCAATTACACATATAAACATATTACATATTCACAACCTTACCAAATTCTCAAAGATTACAAAATACATAAAGTACCAACACATCGAATGAATCATAACTTTCCAACTACAAGACTTTGTCTACATAAACATAAGCCAAAATGCAATGAATTATACATATAGTCATATTACATGTTCATCACTCCAACAAATTCTCAAAGAATACATAGGTACATAAAGTACCGACCCTAGGTTTTTAAAGTAACTATAAGCTAGGTGGTTCTCTAATAACAAATAAGCATGTAAATCATACAATTAATATATAAAAACACTCTTAAACTTATCCCTATTCTTTACTTAGCAAAATATCATACCTAGAAGGATTTTTCTCAACCCTAAGGACTTGTGTTCACTTCAATGCCGAACCAATCGGTAAGATTGTAGCCCTTGATGTGGGGAACAATTTCTTAGAAGGAAGCCTTGTGAGATTCCAAGGCTAGAGATGAGTTTTGGAAGCTTGAAAGTTGGAAAACCTAGGTTTCTCTTCATCTTTCTCTCCATGAACGTGTTGCTACTTCTTCTCAGACCAAATTCTAAGAAATCTAACACTAAGGGGTCCTATTTATAGTAAAAGGGCCAAAGGGTAAGAAGACCCTTTTTCCCTTAATGAGTTCAGGACCCTGTTATACTACAACCCATTACGAAATGCCTCAATTCGACATTCTGATTTAACCAAAGTTCTTAAAATTATTTTAAATGATATTTTTCTAAAAAAATTATTTTCGCCTGCGGCCGGGTCCACTCGGGATGCCCTTTATGGTCCATTTTTTAAACTATCTCCGATTAGGCTCAAATTTCTACAAGATGTGTATTTTAATATTCTAAGCATATTTCGCTTCTATGGCATACTCAAAATATGCTTCTAAACATGAATTTTATCCAAATAATACATGTGTAGTGCCCTACTAGTAAACAGTGCATGAATAGTGCTTACCGGCAAAACGAAAAATTTACCTTGATTTTTCAGATCTTTACACCAAGGGTATTATACATATCATCAATCAGACCCAAATTACATAACATCATCGTGTATAAAACATCCTAACATATTTCAAACATGGTTACATTTCAAAGAGTTTGAATCCTATAAGCTCAACATCAAGGCTAATATATTACCACATTTACATGAGTTTACACAAATAAATAGAAAAATCAACATGAACAAATTATAGGTAATTGGTCCTCCAAATTCAATTCACTAAGGCATCCACAAAGGTTTCAACCATGATTTCTCTATCACGTAGGCTCATTGCCCATACTTGCAATCTAGTAGGGGTCAATACAACAACCCTAGTAGGAAACCTCTAAACATAGGGAAAAGCAAGTGGTGATACGTGTATGCCTTTGCCAGTGTAGTGCCATATAAGTGCTCACCGAACATGCATTGCCAACAAGGACAAAGATTCAAGAATTATCAAACCTTCATATGTCAATGCAAATAATCATCTAAAAGATAAGCATCATCCAACTTCAAAAAGATATGAGCCAAATAGTTGAGGATTCATATTTCATCCAAGTTATTCCAATTCTCAAATTTTTCATCTCAAGCTCTCAAAGTCTTAAATCTCAAAGACTATTCTCCTAGTTGGCTCCCGATAAGCCTTGTGTGCTTTACGGGCTACTAACCCGATGGAAACAAACGACCACCCACACGAGTTTACGGCCGCAAGCCAATAGATGACACCATCCTAAACACAATTGAAACCTTGGATAAGCAAAATCTCATCACACTCAAGAGCACACAAAATACGTAATCCCATTTCAAGCCCTAAATATTTATTTCTTCCCCTTTTTTAATAACAACTAATTCAAGGGCATTCCATTTACATTCATATCCACAATTTAATTTTATTTCACTGAGAAAATCAATTCATTCACACAACTATGAACAAACACCACTTTTCAACATAAATAGCCATTTAGGAATTTTCACAAACACTCGGTATGGAAGAGGTATTTTTATGTGTACAGCATACAAAACCACATCACAAATCACCATGTAAACCTTTTTGCATTTAACCCAGAGTTACACACAAATGAGTTAGCATAAAAAGAAGATATTTCATGGTAAAAATGCATCCAATAGATGAATATTCATGATACATGCAACAAATGGTCAAACATTCAAGAACTAGCACATGTATATCATGAAATGAGATAATGAATTGTCAAATCTACCTATACACATAATTTTCATCTAGGTTTAGAAGCCCCTACCTCATTTCTTAAAGGTTTGTACAAAACCTTAGCCCTTTCTTCTCTTTTAGCATTATTTTTATAACATCCCGATCCGATTATTGGGAATTAAGTCACTAATTTAAATATTATAGACTTTAAGGAATAAAATGACAATTGTGAAAATTAGACCAAGAAAATAAAAGCCATAAAATAACAAAGAAAAACAAGGGAAATAGAATAATGCTAAAGAAGGCATAAGGAGAAAAAAGGGTGAAAATGGCCAAGGGATTTTATCCCAATACCAAAAAGTAGGTGATATACCACAAAATGACAGACCAATCCTCAAGCGACACGTGTGTCAACAGATCAACTAAAGGCTCGGACATCCTGAGCATTCCGAGCAGACCTACGAAACTTAAAGGGCCGAGCTCACGCCTACAGAGCAGAACTACACTCTTATGAAAGCTTATAGGTCTGAGCACAAACCTCTAAAGCACTCTCCGCTATACAGAGCTCATCACCGCCTCAATATATGCCAAGCAGGAAATAAGGAAACAATCTTCTACAAGGAAACTGCCACATATGGTTATCTCCATCTTTGATACAATGTCCAACAGGGAAACTACTATCTCCAGTGATCAAATCCCTACTTTCATGGCTCCAAATCCTAATCAACTTAGGAAAGCCACCATCTATATATTAAACCCTAGAGGTACGTTTTGTTTTCTATGCTCATTCTTTGGCTTACATTACAGTCTTTTCAATTCAGTTTATTGACTTAAGCATCGAAGCAGCTACCGCTGGAGCCAATCCGGTGGTCCTCTGATCATCTTTTTGACTGTTCTCTAGGTCGCAGAAGGTCAAAATCGAAAAAAGTGCAGCATCAGTTTGGCGCCGTCTGTGAGAACGACAACAATCTCCAAGTGTTCTACCTGTTTACATACTTATGCCCCTTCTTACCGGAGAACTATGGCACCTAATCTCCAACCAAGGAAGAACGCTCAAAACCCATAAAACCCTCAACGTCGGTCGCTTGCCGGACGAGAAAGGGGGCAAACAACTGATCCCGTGCGGCGAGAGCTTGAATCAGTCAAGCGACATAATCAGCTCATGCAAGAACAGCTTCTAGCCATGTTTAGAACTTTGGCAATGCTTACGCAAAATCAGGGGACAAGTCCTTCCAAATCCGTCGATCAACATTGTTGTTTAGGGGACTCAACCCCCTATTATCTCTACAGAAGAAGGGCCTCACGAAGAGGCTCCCAACCATCGGCCTGTACACCCCCAAGGAGCTACTCGCACCGGTAGAGATCCTCAGCCGTCGGCGGCCGTAGGCTGGGGAATGCCAGCCTTTGTTCCAGATGTCCACTATCGGAGCACCACCAAGGCTCCAACTCCTAGGGCCTCACACACACACACACACTGCACTGTTCACACACTGTTCACATATGTATATATATTATATATATGTATCCTTCCTTGTGTACATGTATTTATATATATACATATTTATACACTTTCATAATATACATACACAATACACCATAATGTGTGTATATGTGTGTTTATTTATATTTAATTTTAACAATTAAATATATTCTAATATTTTACATTAATTAATTATTTAATTAATTAACTTTTCTCTTTAGTGTAAAAACCTTTACACAACTTTTTCATTGTCTCGTAATGCGTGCCATATGACCCGGTATCCCGGGTCGGGATATTACATTCTTCCCTACTTATAAAAGTTTTGTCCTCAAAACTCAATTGTTCCTAATCCCTAAAGGTTAGAAAGCTTCCCAATTAACATTACATCATTCTTCACATTAATATGTCTAGAGTTTAAATTTAAACAATAAGCATAGATTAACAGAAATTAAATATTGATCATGTACCTAATCATCCTTAGAGGTTTGAGCTGCATCTCCATGTATGTTGTAGACTCGACCGTACCTCATAGGCACCTTGCCTCCTCCTGTTTTTCCAGCTGTCACGGCAGGTACATGTGGTGTAGCTGATGAAGGTACAGCGGTAGATTCCTTTGCAGTGGAACTCCACTTTGGACAATCTTTAATGATATGTCCAGTCTGACCACATTTGTAACAGCCTCCAGTGTCACGCCAACAGGGTGCTTGATACCTCTTTTTACAGGTAGGGCATACTGGAACCTCTTCTGACTTTTTGCTAACATCTCCCTTCTTGTTAATAGAATTCTCACTTTTATCCCTGGCTTTCGTTTTCTTCATTGATTGGGGACTCAGGCTGATCTTGTTCTTGTCTTTCTTTTGAGATAAGGCAATTCCAGCCCTTTCAAAGATTTTGGCACGCTCCACCACCCCGTTGTATGTAGGGAGTTCAAATGGTTCAAGTCGATACTTGATGCCATCCCTCAAGCCACATTCAAATTTTCAGGCTTTTAGATCTTTAGTTTGAACCATATGGGGCGCGAATCTAGCCAATTGCATGAACTTGGTCTCATATTCGGCCACGGTCATGGTTCCTTAGGTTATGAGCGCGAATTCTGCTATTTTTTGATTTTTTTGTGACCTGGGCAAATACTTATCGAAAAACACTTCTAAAAATCTTACCCATGTCATAGGCGGCTCTCGTTCTTTTTCCAACCGCCACCATGCATACGCTGAATCCTTAAAGGTAAAAGCAGCATAAGAGACTTTTCGTTCATCAGTACAGGGAAAGACTATGAATATTCGTTTTATCTCCTGGACCCACGCTTCAGCGTCGATCGTCGTGTCTAGTCCATCAAACCTAGGAGGTTTGAATCCTTGAAATACTTTAAAACTCGACGTATTCATTATGTCGGCAGGTTGTCCCTGATTCTGGGGTGGTCCGGGGCTTTGCACCTGTGGTGGTGCTCCGCCCTGGGCTTGGGCCCCTATCATATGCTGAGCCATTGCTTCTAAAATGTGCTCTACTCGATCCAGTCTATCTTCTGGGTCTCTAGCATTCCTTCTTATGTTCACCATTCTTGCTGAAAACATACAATAGTTAGTTTTCTAACACATATCTATCACATAAGGTTCATATTCACTTGCTTCATAATTTCAAGGTTTAATATTTTTATCATCCTCAATGTTCGTGGTGGAATTATAGTCCACATTTACTTCTCGTTTTCATTTTACTACTTCTTTTAACTACGGGTCCCATACGCCGCCTTCCTATCGTATACTTCACATATCTATTTCATGTACTGCGGGTCCCATACCCCGCCTTTATATCATATCACATACTTCACATATCTATTTCATGTACTGCGGGTCCCATACCCTGCCTTTATATCATATCATGTACTTCTCATATCTATTTCATGTACTGCGGGTCCCATACCCCGCCTTTACTTCAATCATGTACTTCACATACTTAGGTAGCCTAGGACTTACCTAACTCAAAATTCTATTTAGAATCTCCTATCATCACTAAGTTGATCTTAGTCAACCTAGAACTAATCTTAATCATTCTTATCTTCACTTATAACTCGGCCTTTTCCCAAAAGACCTAATACCTAGTGCTCTGATACCATGTTGTCACGACCCGAAACCCACCCTCTGCGGATTACCGGATCGCGACCAGCCACCCCGAGACCCGAAGGCCCCGAGACAAGGCTCGCATCTGCAGCGGTATCGAATAGATGTGCTACACATGATTGCGGAAGCGTGAAAAACTTTTTCTTTTCTTTTCTCATTTTTAAATTATGCACATCCGTCCGATACTGTTGTTCCATACTTAACATACATGGTTACACATTCAGATTATAACTAAAACTTAAAGACTTCATACATTAATACAATACATATTCGATTGCCCTGAGGGCCTATTACATATTCTTACATTGTCTATTAATACAAAACGTACTACTAATGTTCATAGGTTCTTCAAAAGAAACTACTTACACACATCCTTCCAAAAACAGCCAGACTCATCGTCAATGTCCTTAAGACCCTGTCTGCTGCATCACTTGAAAGAGGGGTCCAAACAAAGTCCGGGTAAGCTAATCTAAGCTTGTGAGCAATTCCAGTATTCGTCATGGGGTTTTCAATTAGCAGTGGGTTTTAGTACATAAGAGTTGTAAAACAATCACTGTCAATTGCTTATACAATTTAGAATACAGAGTACATGCATTCTTAAAACAAATAGCTTTGAAACATTTAAAGTATTCAAGCTAAACTCGTACTTCGTCAAATAGAGTATATAACTCAAACATATGCATTTCAAATAGCTTGAAAACATTTAAGGTATCCAAGCAAAACTCGTACTTCATCAAATAAGTATATAACTTAAATCACGTCAATATGTATTTGAAAATGAGGGTAAAACCTGCTTTCATTTCCAAAATCACTTTGTTATCTTTTCTCTTTAATTAGGTGGAATCTGTTTCGAACTAGACTCCCATTTTACTGCCAATATTGTCGATCTCATTTGCCTGGGGGATTAGATCCTGCTACCGGGCATTTACTGTTGAATCCCGAAGGATTTCAACCTTCATAGGGGGTGGTACTTAGTACCATTTATCTTGTAAAACATTTATCACATAACTTCTTCAATAGATACTTTCATGAGTATTTAAAAACATGAAATGTATAATTTCTACAATAGGACTTCAAATACTTGTAACTATCAAATTCAGAATATTTAACATAATTTGACATTTAAAACTTTAGACATGCTGAAATATGTTTTAAGAAAACTATGATAGATACCAATCACTGAGCATGTCATAAAAGACTTATAAAACAGTACAATTAGAAGCTGAATCATGTAAATACTGAATTTGAAACTTCAAATACTTCACATCTTTGAACTTAAAACTTTTTCAAATCCATGGAGTTAAATCTCCAATTCAAACACAGGGTTACTCACCTTGATTCTTTAGGGTTAGTGCTAAAAATGCGCTTCCCACTTTCCTTATAGTACCTAAGAACAATTCATAAACACCTCATCAACTTCACATTCATTGTAATATCATCTCGATATTTCTTAACTTATGCTTAAACCGTATTAGATCCTAAAACGATTTCACAATTTCATAGGTACTTAATTTAACTCGTACTTGTAACCTATGACATAATTTAATGTGTTAGAAATTGAATTTATTTCAATTTATACTCTTCTGGGAGTTCCATTAACTTTAATTTAAAGTTATTTATTTGACATGTTTACATGTCGTGTCTTTTCGTATTTCGTTTCTCGTACTTGCCTTAGTATTAGTACTTTGGCATTACTCTAATTTATAGTCATCTGACAGATGCTATTCATCAAATTTTATGTCTTTTTATTTTAGACATTTTTTTAGGTCGAATAGACTCTATCATTGAGTCGGAGTGTCGAAGAAAGTCGGTTTAGGCTTTCCTAACATTTAATTCGAACTGTTATATGTAAAAGGGCAAAATAGGTCATTTACCATTTTATGTGTCACATTTTTCTACACGTCGTTTCGTAATTTGGACTCCATTCTTGAGTCCGGGATGTCAAAGAAAGTTAATTTAGACCTTCTTTAATTTCATTTTGGCTTTAGGGGTACCAGGGGTATTTTGGTCTTTTTACTCCTTTACGTGTCTTTATTTTTCGGGACCTCATCTCGAGTCGTGGACCTCACCATTGGACTCAAAAGGTCCAAGATAGTAAAAATACACTAATAACTTGTTAATTTTGGTCAAGGGGTATTTTGGTCATTTACCCCCTTATGTGACTTTATTTTTCGGGCCCCGTCTCATAAAACGGACCCTACCATTGATCTCAGAATGTCCAAAATAGTAAAAATACACTATTCATATGTTGAATTTGGACTTCATTTGCTCTATTTATTACTCAAGGGCAAAATAGTAATTTAATCTCATTTATTAAATAATTAAATTAATTATTTAATTATTTTTCCAGGGGTCTAAATGCATAAATTTTCCCCCAGTTGGGCCTCAGTATAATTTTTCTAAAGCCCAGGGGTCAATCCGTAAATATAGGAAGTCATGGTTTATTTATTTTTAAATCAACTTGAAAACCAAAGGGTTTGGTTTTATTTTAAGTGAACCGGTCCGGTTCAGTTGCAAACCAACCGGTTTAGCCGGTTCGCCACGTGTTGCTGACGTCATGATGACGTCAGCCCTAATGTCTTAAATCTAAATAAGTAAAACGCTTGCCGTTTTAAATAACCCATAACCGGATGGATCCGGATTTAACCCAGGCCCGATCCGAACCATAGCCCGAACCCGACCCTGAACAGTGTCGTCTTCCCCACGAGATCGACACTGTTCACACCGAACCCTAATTTTTTTCAGTTTGATTTTCGTGATGTTTTACAATGCCATTTTCTCTGTTTTCTTTTCCAAACTCTTCCTAACATCTTATTACATGTTTTTGTATCGATTTGAAGCTTCGAATATGGCTTAAAGGCTCGGTTTTGGTCGCGATAGCTAAACCTGTATTACCCTCGGTTCATGCTCATTTCTTGACCATTTTCGATGAGGCTTGGCTTGTTTTGTTCCTTAGTTAAAGGGGTTTCATTCCCCATTCGTGAAAATGGATTTAACACAGAGTTTAGGGGTTTGGTTTCCAAACCCGTAACCTGCAAGTCACCATATGGGGTCCATTTCTTGAGCTTTATGGTCGCGGGTGTAGGTTTTTAAAACACTCTTGGAGTCTAGTTGAGGTTCCAATAACCCAAACATGATTTAATCACCATGGATTCAGACCTGCTTGAGCAAGGTCCATCTATGGCCGTAGCTTATGGGTCTTGTGATCTTAGGCGTTTTTAAGCTTAAAATCCTTAAGTAAACAAGTCTAAATATGTTCTACATATCATATATATAAAATGAAAGCTTTAAATCAGTTTATACACAGAGGAATTTTAGAGAGAGAATTTTAAAAGTTTTGGTGGGTTCACCTTTCACCACTGATTTCTCTTTCTTTCTTGCTCTAAAACCCTTCTTCTCTTCTCCTCAGGTTCCCTTCCTTTGGTTTCTTTCATGAGAGAACAACATGCTTTGCATGTTTTGGTTTGTCTTATAAAGGAAGAAACCGACCTCTCTCTCTCCTCATTTTCTTCTCTCTCTCTTCTTTTTGATTGTAGCCCTACACTAGACCTCCCATCTCATAAATTTTACTTTTCTCTTTTCAGCTTTCTCTTTGATTTTTGCAAGATATTTTACATATGTATATTATATATAATATATCACACACACCAACACATGGAGACACACACACTAGCCGACACTCACACACACACTGCACTGTTCACACACTGTTCACATATGTATATATATTATATATATGTATCCTTCCTTGTGTACATGTATTTATATATATACATATTTATACACATTTCATAATATACACACACAATACACCATAATGTGTGTATATGTGTGTTTATTTATATTTAATTTTAACAATTAAATATATTCCAATATTTTATATTAATTAATTATTTAATTAATTAACTTTTCTCTTTAGTGTAAAAACCTTTACACAACTTTTTCATTGTCTCGTAATGCGTGCCATATGACCCGGTATCCCTGGTTGGGATATTACAACGTCAAGCAGACCAAGAAGGAGACCCTCAGAGCTTATATCGCGTGCTTCAACGCCGAACTGACTGAAGTCATGGATTGCAGTCCGGGCTTCCTAGTAGCCACTCTGACCGCTGGCCTTGCTCAAGGTGGTTTCAAGGACTCTCCGACGAAGAGTCCCCTTGTTGACATGGCTGCTCTCATAAATCGAGCCAGGAAGTACATCAATCTGGAGGAAGTAAAAAATACCTTCCAAAAGATTAAAGAGCAAGCCCAGAAGGATGACATAAAGAAAGATAGCCAGAAAAAGGACAATTAAAGGAAGGAATCAAATATGGCCAAGAAAAGGGATAGAAGCGCAAAAAAAAGAGGGGTTCCCAAAACCCCGCTCAATGCTGCCCCTAGGGGATTTTCCAGCTTCACTCCGTTGAACACCTCTCCGAATCAAATACTTCGGCAAGTCCGGTCTCAAGAGAATCTGAGGTGGCTGGAACCTCTGAAAGGGGATCCAAACCTCTGAGATCAAACCAAGTACTGCGACTTCCACAAAGACCGTGGGCACACAACTAATACATGCCAGGCCCTCAAACATGAAATTGAGCATCTCATAAGGAGGGGTTATTTGTAGGAATACATTAAACAAGACGGAGGGCATAACCCCGGCAATGAAAGGCCCCAATAGGAGAGACCCGACCAAAAGCCTGAACAGAGATAGGAACAAGGACGGAACGAACCTCAGCGATAGAATAATGAGGTTATTTTTGTCCTTCATGCTGACATCCCGACAACAGGGACCTCTAACAGAGCACGAAAACAGTATGTTCGGAAGGCCAGAACTACCCCCACGATCCTACCGATCTCCATATCGAGAAAAGGATGAAACCAGTGC
The DNA here is from genome assembly GCA_008638375.1 of Nyssa sinensis. Classification (NCBI taxonomy): domain Eukaryota; kingdom Viridiplantae; phylum Streptophyta; class Magnoliopsida; order Cornales; family Nyssaceae; genus Nyssa; species Nyssa sinensis. The sequence goes on along the minus strand of CM018048.1, from coordinate 20,114,420 downwards.
CTGAAATCCAGTTCACAAAGTAAGATCTTGCTGGGGTACATTGTCCTTACAGTGATGCCCTCGTCATCTCTCTCAAAATTGCCAACTTCGAGATCCGACGAGTTCTGTTGGATACTGGGAGCTCTGCAAAGGATTTTATTCTACGAACCCCTCAAACTGATGAAGCTTAATCCTAGTGACATCAAACCCACAACCGTAATCATGGCAGGATTTGATGGGAATCTCAACTCTCCACTAGGAAGGATTGACCTCCCCACTACAACAGGAGAGGGAGACGGACAAAAGACCACTATGGCAGAGTACATAGTCCTGAATGCCAATTCCTCTTACAATGTCATAATTGGGAGACCATGGCTACATTAGATAGGAGCAGTCACTTCAACCTTCTACCAGTGCCTACAATACGTCCACAATCAGGCCGTCTATTCTATCAGAGAGTGCCAACTGACCTCCTAGGGAGTGTCATGCTCTCGCTCTCAAAGAGAAGGCTCCCAAATAGCAATTACAGCATGCCCATGAGTGCATGGACTCGATCCATTCCCACCTTCATGAGGCAGAAGATTGCCCTTCCGGAATCGACGAGCCATTAAGCCGTAGGGGAAGGGACAGTAGGGCCAAGCCCATAGGGGAGCCCATCAAAGTACTGGTTAGCTCGGAATCGCTAGGACGCTATCTGTAGATAGGTCCAGACCTAACATCTGCCAGCAGGATGAAATAATCAAGTTCCTAAAAAACAACCTCTCCGTGTTTGCTTGGGAAACAAAGGATATGAAGGGAATAGACCTAGGTCTCATTACCCATAAACTGGACGGTAGATCCAGACCACCCACCAGTGAGATAGAAAAGGAGACCACTCGCTCCAAAGTGGCACCAGGGTCATCAATGAGGAAGTCCAAAGGCTGCTCGAGGCCAAGATGATACGAGAAGTATTCTACCCTGACTAGTTGGCCAATACCGTTCTGGTCAAGAAGAAAAATAGCAAGTGGAGAGTTTGCATCCACTACACAGACCTCAACAAAGCCTGTCCCAAATATAGCTTCCCTCTGTTGAGAATAGATCAGCTGGTCGATGCTACTGCAGGGCACGAACTCATGAGCTTTATAGATACCTATTTAGGATATAACTAAATCCAGATGTACCCTCCAAATTAGGAGAAAATAGCATTCATAATAGAACGAGGTCTCTATTGCTACAGAGTAATGCCATTCGGTCTAAAGAATGTTGGGGCCACATACCAATGTCTCAGTCAATAAGATGTTCAGCCCTCTGCTCGGTAGCACCATAGAAGTCTATATTGACGATATGCTAGTCAAAAGCTTACAAAAGGGGAACCACCTCCAGCACTTAGCTCAGACGTTTGACATCCTGAAGCAGCACAAGATGAAATTAAATCCCTCGAAGTGTACATTCGGAGTAACGAAGGAAAAATTCTTGGGGTATATTGTTTCACAAAGGGGCATCGAAGCTGACCCCACTCAAATCAGGGCTCTGACTGAGCTGGAATCACCAAAAACTAAGAAGGACATTCAGGCTCTGAATGGCAGAATTGCTGCCTTAAGCTGATTTATTTCCAAGTCCACTAACTGTTGTCTACCATTCTTCAAAGCCTTAAAGGGCAACAGAGCTCTACAGTGGACAGAGGAGTGCGAGAAGGCCTTTCAAGAGCTTAAAGAATATCTAGCCTCGCCTGAACTCCTATCAAAACTAGTCCGCAAAGAAAAATTGCTTCTCTACCTTGTAGTCTCTGAAAACGCTATCAGTTCAGTACTGGTCAGGCAGCACAGGAAAGTTCAAAAGCCTATATTCTATGTCAGCAGAGCATTGTTGGACACAGAAAAGAGGTATCCTGAAATTGAAAAGCTGGCTCTTGCACTAATAATCTCAGCACGGAAGCTCAGATCCTACTTTCAAGCCCATCCTATTGAGATCCCCACAACTTATCCCTTGAAGTCCGTACTAAGAAAATCGGAGGTATCAGGGTGCTTAGTCAAATGGTCAGTAGAACTGGGGGAATTCAACATATCTTACGTCCCACGAATCTCTGTCAAAGGTCAAGCCTTGGCCGATTTTGTTGTCGAATTCACTCCAGCATTACAGGACAAGGCCAAGCTCCTTGAAAACTCAGAAACATGGCAGCTCTATACTGATGGATCCTCTACCTGACCACGGTTCTGGTGTGGGCTTGGTATTACAATCTCTTGATGGACTCATAGCAAAAAAGGCAATTAGCTTGGGGTTCAGAGCCTCCAACAATGAAGTAGAATACGAAGCCCTTGTCCTGGGAATGAAGCTAGCTCTAGAATGCGAGGCTCAGAACCTCGAAGTCTTCTCTGATTCCCAACTGGTGGTAAGCCAAGTCTTGGGAGAATTTTTCGTTAAAGACGACCGGATGCTTCGATATTCAGAACTCGTCAACTCATTAAAACGATCTTTCTAAACATTCCCCATTCAGAAAATAGAAAGAGGCCAGAACTACAAAGCTGACGCTTTGGCAAACATGGCATCTCGCCTAGACTCAGGGGGTGACTTTATGATAAAAATCTCCTATCAGTCAAGGCCAAGCATTGAGGAGGTCCAAGTCGCCCAAGTTACCGAACAACTTCAAAACTGGATGACCCCCATCTTCTAGTACTTAGAAGGAGGACTTCTACCTAAGGACAAGAACAAAGCCAAACGGATCCGAATTAAGGCAGCTCGGTATCTGATCCTGAATGGCAAGCTTTACAGAAGGCCATATTCTCAACCTCTGTTGAGGTGTCTTGCTCTAGAAGAATCCTAGTATATCCTAGCAGAAATACACGAGGGAATCTGCGAAAATCACAACATTGGCAGAACAATAGCCCACCGAGCTCTAACACAAGGATACTACTGGCCTGGTATGTTGAAGCAGGCTAAGGAGTACGTCCGAAACTATGACAAATGCCAAAGGTTTGCCCCCTATCAACACCATCCCCACCACAAGCTCATTCTTATTACCAACCCATAGCCCTTTGTTCAGTTGGGAATGGATATCATAGGCCCATTGCCTAAGGCCATACCGAACAGAAGGTATCTTCTAGTGGCCATTGACTATTTCTCCAAATGGGCAGAAGCAAAGCCTCTAACACGCATTACCGAGAAAGAAGTTAAGAGCTTCGTCTGGAAAAGCATCGTCTGCAGGTTCGGCATACCACGTGTAATTATCTTAAACAATGGTACACAATTTACTAGCAAAGCCTTCAAGAAGTTTTGCCAAGATTTGGGTATCAGTCAGCATTTCTCCTCTCTTGGTCATCCCCAATCTAATGGGCAAGCAGAGGTCACCAATTGGACAATCCTTGATGCCCTCAAGAAGAGGTTAGAAGAAGCCAAGGGAAGATGGGTCGAAGAACTCCCTGGTGTGCTCTGGGCTTACAGAACAACTAGAAGAACTCCAACCTCTGAAACTCACTTTTCACTTGCTTACAGAACCGAGGCTGTTATTCCAGTAGAGATCGGTATGCCAACCCTAAGGACTGAAGCTTTCGACCAAGGATCCAATCATCAGCAGTTGACAGAGAATCTAGACTTAATTGAGGAAAAGAGGGACCAAGCTAGGATCAGGATGGAAGCGTACCAAAAAAGGATGGCTAACAACTCTAAATTGGGGCTCAAACCCATCAACTTTCAAGTGGGAGACCTCGTTCTAAGAAGGGTTTTTCCAAACACCAAAGATCCCGCAATGGGAAAATTATCACCCAATTGGGAAGGCCCCTATAGAGTAACCAAAATTGTTAGGCTCACCACTTACTGGCTAGAAGGCATAAATGGGAAACTTGTTCCCAGACCTTGGAACATATAACATTTGTGGAAGTATTATCAATAAAGAAATTTTTTCTTCAAAGTATTCCCACCAAATGTACAGACCTCATGGTCTGGTCCATCAAATGTACAGACTTCTCGTCTGGTCCACCAAATGTACAAACCTTATGGTCTGGTCCACCAAATGTACAGACCTCATGGTCTGGTCCATCGAATGTACAGACTTCTCGTCTGGTCCATCAAATGTACAGGTCTCATGGTCTGGTACACCAAATGTACAGACTTCATGGTCTGGTCCATCAAATGTACAGACCTTATGGTTTAGTCCACCAAAGGTACAAACCTCATGGTCTGGTCCATCGAATGTACAAACTTCTTGTCTGGTCCATCAAATGTATAAGCCTCATGGTCTGGTCCACCAAATATATAGACTTCATGGTCTGGTCCATCAAATGTACAGACTTCTCGTCTGGTCCATCAAATGTACAGACCTCATGGTCTGGTCCACCAAATGTACAGACTTCTCGTCTGGCCTATCAAATGTACAGACCTCATAGTCTAGTCCATCAAATGTACAGACCTTATGGTTTGGTCCATCAAATGTACAGACTTCTCGTCTGGTCCACCAAATGTACAGACTTCTCGTCTGGTCCATCAAATGTACAGACCTCATGGTCTGGTCCATCAAATGTATAGACCTCATGGTCTGGTCCATCAAATGTACAGACTTCTCGTCTGGTCCATCAAATGTACAGACCTCATGGTCTGGTCCATCAAATGTACAAACCATATGTACAGACCTCATGGTCTGGTCAATCAAATGTACAGACCTCATGGTTTGGTCCATCAAATGTACAGACCTCTCGTCTGGTCCATCAAACATATAGACATTCAGATCTGATCCAAAGAGGCCGATTTGCTCAACTACATTCTCAATCCAATTATTTGCACAAGTCTTAGGGTTCGGCAAGCATATTTATTACTGCATTTACTCAAATTATTGCAGGTTACTGCACTACTCTACAGAGCTGGTCCGAACAAAAGAATGAAGAACTCGGATATTGTCAAAGACAATGCAGTTCGGAGAAGGCATAAATACTATGAAAGTCTACCTATTTAAATCGGACGATTAGTAGAAAGAAGTTGGCAACAAAAATGTAGTAGCTCGGGAGGAACACAGTTTATCAAAAAGGAAAAACCCAGTTTATTCATAATCTGTGAAAAAGTTACATCAGAACGAATAAATCAACAGAAAGACAAACTACAAGTCTGAAGATACAAAAATCTCAGAACAATGTGTATTTCAGTTTTATGCCATCATGGCCTTCCTCCTCTAGCTCCTCAAAAGTCAAAGGTCCAAGATCCCAGAACACCATTACCACCGTCACTGGCACCCATTTGAAAAGAAAGAGCCCTGAACCCCAATCTGCATCACCGTCGGCCTTGGCACCAATGCAGAAGGATGACTCCAGGTATCACGACACCTTCATTCTCCACATTTATTCTCCTCAAATTAAGCATGGCACCTTGGCCGGCTTGCACAAGGGTCTCTGCCCAGGGAAGAAGGGGAGGAGGCATCTCCCCATGATCTTCATCATCAATGCTCCAAGCCTCGATAGAATCAAGAAGGGCCCGCTTCTATGAGGGGGAATCCCTATCAGATGCTAAGATGGACGAAGAGATCTTCGTCTCCCTCAATCTTTCCATAAGAACCAAGGTAAAAGGGTGGGCTATCCTTAACCACAGTTTGATCACACCCAACTCAGACTAAGGATCATCAATCACCCCCGGATGACATAACTTCTATAGCAATTCAATTCCCTTTTATAGGGAAACATTACGAAAATAGAAAAAAGATGAATAGGAGTGTAAGCTCCCCCTCTCTCACCTCTATATATATATATATATATATATATATATATATATATATATCGATCCTTGAAGACAAAGAGTCGTAACATCCAAGTCGTCACTATGGTTTGGAAAAGAATGACCTCGAAAACCCCAAACGAAGGGTGCGTAGTAAATGAGGGGGTGAACCGTCATTAAAAGACGAAATGCTTAATCTTTTTGAGCCTATAGCCTAAGTTACGCACTAAAGCTCTAACTAAGCCTTGGGGGGGGAGTAGCTGATATACCACAAAACAACAGACCAATCCTCAAGCGACACGTGTGTCAACAGATCAACTAACGGCTCAGACATCCCGAGCATTTCGAGTAGACCTACGAAACTTAAAGGGCCGAGCTCACGCCTACAGAGCATAACTACACTCTTACGAAAGCTTATAGGTCTGAGCACGAACCTCCAGAGCACTCTCCGCTATACAGAGCTCATCACCGCCTCAATATCTGCCAAGCAGGAAATAAGGAAACAGTCTTCTACAAGAAAACTGCCACATATGGTTATCTCTATCTTTGATACAATGTCCAACAGGGAAACTACTATCTCTGGTGATCAAATCCCTGCTTTCATGGCTCCAAATATGAATCAACTTAGGAAAGCCACCATCTATTATTAAACCCTAGAGGTACGCTTTGTTTTCTATGCTCATTCTTTAGCTTACATTACAGTCTTTTCAATTCATTTTATTGACTTAAGCATCAGAGCAGCTACCGCCGGAGCCAATTTGGTGGTCCTCTGATCATTTTCTTGAGTGTTCTCCAGGTCATAGAAGGTCAAAATCGGCTACAGCCAAAAAGTGCAGCATTAGTAGGAAAGACTTATATCTAAACAATAAGCCAACTTAGATGAAGCACATTTGTTATATGTATTCCACCCAATTATACATATATGCGCTAGTAAGTCCAACTTCTGCATACTCAAACTTAGGTGGCAGCATGTTATTGGACCCATACATCTCTGATGTTCGTACGTAGCTATATATATATATATATATGTGTGTGTGCAGGACTGTGTGAGGATATATATGTATGTAGATAAGTGTAAGATATATATGCTATGTGTTGTGTGAGTGTGCTATAACCGACAGAGAAGGTCGGCTAAAGAGAAAGTAAAGAGGGGGAGATAAGACAAAAGAGAGAAGAAGAAGCTTCTCACTACATGCATGGACAAAAAAGAAAAAACAGTAGTGGAAAAAGAAAAGGGAGGCTAGGTTCGAGGTGTTGCATAATCCATCTAGGCAAGCCATGCACTATAGACATAATCTATCTAGGTAAAATGTTTGAGTAGGTAATCTTCTAGGTAAAACCTCTGAAGATATAATCCTATCTCATGAGGGCGTCACCTCATGAAAGACTTATATGAGCCATTTTTAAAGGGCGTAACCTCACGATAATCCTATCGAGATGAATCTCTTTAGGAAAACCCGGCAAAGACAACATTCATTTTCGTTATTCATGAACTTTAGACGGTTTGATTCGCCCAAGAGTGATACGTAGAAATCTCAATTTGTAATGAGTCTGACCATATCAAAATCACAATCATGGTCAAATTAGGTATATTTATTCTTGCGTTGACTTTCACTTGCTTGAAAGCTTTGTGAACGAGGGGCTCTCTGTAAATACCTCATTTTTTTTACCTTTGATTAGATCGGGGAATTTCGATAATTATGCCAAGAGTCCTACTTCTAGTAGGACTCATTCTCTTAGAGTACTATTTTTAGTAGAACTCTCTTACCAAGAGTCGCACCTCTAGTAGGACTTTTCTTGTCAGAGTCCCACTCTAGTAGGACTCTTCCTACTAGAGTCCCTCTTCTAGTAGGACTCTTCTGCGCATCGAAGGGCATTTTGGTAATTTTAACACATTTTTGCTCATTGAGGACATTTTGGTAATTTTGGCACAATCCTAGCCTCAACGAGACTCTTTAGTCACTTAAGGGCATTTTCATAATTTCTATATCATTTTACCTCTTTTGGGGTAATTTGGTAATTTTGACTCTTTAGTGACAAATTGGACACGTTCTCATGCCTCGAAGGGTCAATTTGGTCATTTCTCATGCCTTTTGGTAATCTTGTGTTTTTTTACCAAATTGTGGAAAATTTTGTGATCTTGAGTGATAGTAGTTCATTTAGGCATATTAAAACTTTCCATTTCTAAAGTTTCATAAATCTAATTGCTAGGCATTTCCTTTAGAAGGGATACATTGAACCTAGACACTTATTTATTTCTTAGAATAAACTCGCTCATTTTAGTGCATTATATGTACATTCATTTCATTAGTCCACATGTTAGCTTAGGTGGCATGTAGGATATACTGTAGCCACTCTATTGGTCCCCCTATCTAGGTGTACACATGTTATGTCAATGCACATTACATTTAGGTGCATACATTTTGCATATATATAGATATATATACTATATATAAGATATATCTCATACAAATGTGGGATAATTATGTTATATATAGGATATATGTTATATATTTAGGATTATTGAGAAATCTCTCCCAGTTATCCTCATTTTCTTTTTTATTATTTTAGAATAATCTATTTATGTTGCACCACATTGGCTCTTGCATGTAGCATTCATTTGATAGGCTCATCCATTTTTCATAATTCATTTTTAAATCATTTATTTAGGATATTCATTTTATTTCTTTTTATTTAATCATGTAAATGTCACTCAAAACATGATCCTAACCTTTTATTGGTAAGGTCAATTGTGAGCCCTTAGATCAAATCCCACCTTTTGGCCTATAAATAGACCCAATTGGCCATCATTTTGAGGACACACATTGAATAACCTTATGCTCCTAATACAACTTTAGAGTTCTCTCTCACTCAAAATTTATCTAGCCTTTTTTTCTTTTCAAGATTGAAATCCTACCAAAGTGACAATCTTGAATCAAGCAACAAGTCAGAATTCCACCCAAGTGAAAATCCCAAGTCAACTTCTCTTAGCTGAAGTGCTACTCAACCGCGATGACTAAACAAGGTATGTTCTCAAACCCTTACTAGTCCTTTTACTATTTTGATCTCTCCCTTTTATCACTCTTAATAAAAGAAGGTAAACTAGTAGAATTATGTGACTTTGATTCCATCTTCGGATGGATATATAGGAAGCCCATGAGCCTAAGTCAAATCCTCTTCCCTTTGTTTCTTTTTTCTTTATTCCTTTTATTTGGTTTATTCATTCTAATTGTCACTTCCATTGCCTTATTCTCCTTTTCCATTACATTTTCTTTTCTTTGACTTAATGAATGAGCCTGGCAATTGAATGTTTGAGGCCAGTCCATTCAGACCGGCGAAATGGGTGCCTAACACCTTCTCACTTCATACCTTAGCCCTTGAGCCCATTTCTTTAGTTTCGTTAGTTTAGTGCTTTATTTTTTTTTGACCCATGACAAGGGGTCTTTTAGAATGTAACTAGGACATAAAGTAATGTAAATTTCATTTATTTAATTTCTTTTCAGTTTTTCTTTATTTTCATGTTATTGTAATAGGTTTGTTTGTTCTTGGCCGAAAACAAGTTGACGAGTTCTCACTTGCTCTCTATATCTCTCAAAGGTGTTCCTTCCCACTTTTAGGCAAAGAGACAGTCGGGATCCCCTTAATCCAAAAAGGATTTTTTTCAACAGTGGCACCCACTCGTTTATTTTAATTTTTGACAATTTTATGATAGATTGCGTTTCAAACTTTCATAACATTGGACACCACGTGGAATATGATGTTCTTTTGGACCTGGTGCAACCCTCACAGCATTAAGGACCAACTCTCTAAAATATAAGGTGAAACCTACACAATGTTTGGTGTAACATACATAACACTGTGCACAAGTCAATTTAAATCTAGTGCAACTCTTTGACATTCATACCAAAATAAACAAATCATTTACTTTTTATCTGACTATTTCAAGACTTTACAAGCAAAAGTTAAATTGTAATACATACAGTATTCATATATTAACCCATACATTAAGTTAAAAATAAATAAAAGAATGGGTTCATCAGTCAGTTATATTTATCTATAACTCTTACACCTAGATCGTTAAAAGAAATAGGAGATTTTTACAACATCCAACCATCTACAACCACTTAAAAATTAAGATCATATAAATTTTTAATATAACACCAAAAAGGAAATGAGAAATGAAAATGTCATGTGATGCTACTATGGTTGCAGGTATAACTATAGATGCAAGGGCAGGTGGTGCAATTGGAGTGGAAAGAGGATCTGGTGAATGAGCAAGTGAGAGTGCAACTTCTTATTCATCTTCCCTTTCTATCTCGCCAACATCCCAATGTCAGTTCTGGCATTTGAAATCCAATTGTTGGAACCACTATAAAATACTATTGATCTCTCGTAAACTTAGAGTATGCTTCATTAGCAAGTGTGTAACTCGGGTAAGATCGAAAGCAACACCTATAATATCCATACACTTGGGCATTACATGCAGCCCAGTTTGTGTATATTTCTGAATTCCTTCCAATGAATACCACATAGCACTTTTGTTTGTTTGTCATTATTATGTGCATAAATAAAATAATTAATTTAAGAAAATTAACATATATAAACTAAAACAATTTAAATGTCTATATATATATATATATAGTGTGTGTGTGTGTGTATATGAGTGTGTATGTGTATATATATTATATATGTAATCTAAAGTTTTTTAAATAAAAGTAAACCTTGCAACTGAGTTGGGCTATGTAAGCAATCTTTCAACTTAATTTTTTACATGAATAAAATAAAAGGGACTTGTAAGTTTCCTTTCCCTATCCCAATGGATATAACTTGATTCCTTCTAACTAAATTGAGTGATGTAAGGTATGCACGAGTTAAAAATTATTTTATAAAATAGATGCAAGTCCTCATAATGTATAGTTATAACATAAGGTGCAATTCTTCATAACGTTTGGTGTAACTCATATAACATTGAATAATTAACTTACACAAACAAAGAAAAATCACACGAGTTCAAAAAGAACAATTCAAATAAGGTATTAAATGATCCTAGTGCATGTGAGAATATAAGTGTACCACGTAAATTTAACAAACACACACTTAATGCAACATATATATATAGACACACACATGTACATCCACACATTATTTTCATATATGTGTACCATGTATATTCACATAAAGACACACACACACACTACACCCAAACACACACCTACACACACATATATATATACATACATAAATACACATACATTGTTCATATACATGTAAAAGTGTGCGTTTGTGTATATAGGGGTCAATAAAAAAATGGAACCATTAGATCTGAATCAACACGAATCGGACCTCACCACAATGGGTTGGGTTAGTTCGGTTCTAAAAAAAATCGGGTTGGTTTGGATCTAGAACCGACTTAGCCGATTTGGATTCAATTTAAAGTTTGGGTAAACAGACCTAAGTCGAGAATCGGATTTTCAATAAAATATTTTTTGAATAAATTTAACACACACGCACACACACACATATATATACACACATACTAATAAAATACAATACATACTAATAATATATGCATATATAAATATATATTGTACATATATATATATATATATATATATACTCATCATATAATACATATACACACATACTAATATAATATGATACATACTTATCATATAATAGGGCCTATACCACCTCAAAGCCTAAAAAAAGAATTTGAAGATGCATTCATATATACATTTTGCACAGCCTTCAAACTAGACAAGTTCCCTTCTTAAAGCAAAGCTAATAGTAGTTTTCATTTGAATATTATTCCATGTGCAATTGATAATTAAACCACAGAAACCTAATGCCCCTTTCTACTCCCTTTGAACGTGAAAGTTTGTGGTCTAAGTGTGCAAGAACTCCTATACTTAGGCCAATTTGAGGTAAGGAACATGCAGTTGTTAGAAAAAAAGGCAACTACCAATTCACTCTAGCTAGAGAAGTATAAATTTATTATACATTACCAAAGAATGATCATTCTGTAAAATTACTTTCGAACTACTGATCATTGAGATTATATTTGAGGAAAATAAAAGCAAAAACTCCCCTTTACCCTAAGCCACAAACAAAACAGATGCAGATAGGAGCAACAGCCTACGCGAGCACATCTTTCTAACACCTTTTCAAGTAAATAGAAATTTGAAAAATCCATATAATTTATCCAAGAGTGTTTTTAATTTTTTTGGTGAAATTTATCCAAACATGTTATAGTGACAGAGAGTCCAGAATTTTTTCATTTCTTATGTAACCATGTTAGGCGGGTGTTAGCATTCTCTGTTATGAGAACCTATGTTGTTTAAAAAAAAACTAAATAATTATTACAAACATGAATGAAGCAATCTTAAAAAGATGCTTGCAAATTTCGTAGATATATATATAACCTATTGTGTATATATATATATATATATATATATCATATGTATATAAAATATATACATACATATAATTAGAACCGAGTTTTTAGAGAGAAACAAATATTATATTTGGTATTTCGGGTAGAACCGAAACCGACCCAACCCGACCCGACCTGAATATTTTCAGGTTGGGTCGGTTTGGTTCTATCATTATTGCGGTTAAATTCCGATTCTTATTATTTAGAACCATTCAAGGTCAGGTCGGTTCCGGTTCGTTTGCAATCTAACTCAACCCGACCCATGTGCAGCCCCTATGTGTATATAACGAGGATTTGAAAGAGAAAAAAGACGAGAAAGAGCTGAAAATGAAGAATAAAATTTGAGAATGTGAAAACACTACTAGATAACAATGTTTGGTCTCTCGTTAGGGCAAGAAGTCTTCTATGAATGTGAAAGAGGAAGTCCAATTAGAGAATTTTTTGGTACACATTAGACATATAGCAGGTTGTGTAATATGTGGGCAAAATAGACATTTTTGAAACCCACTAAAAGAATAGTTTTGGACTTAAAAGTGATAAAGGGTAAAACTCGACGTCTTATCAACTTAGCCCACGAAGGTTGATTTCTTCCAAAATCAATGTCTGGCACTGACTAACTCTTAATTATAGTTAAAATAAGTGATTGAATTTTAATTATTCCTAACTCTTAATTATAGTTAAAATAAGTGACTGAATTTTAATTATTCCTAAAATTAAATTAGATTGTTTAAATGAGGAAACCCGAAGTTGCATATCATAAACAATTCCATCACGATCGATTATATCAAATATATATATATATATATATATATAGCAAAATGAAAAAGAGCTTCTAACCATTATTTTTGGTTATCTCATAACTAGACTTGACTAGTGGCTAATCGTTTGCGGGATATACAACACGTTACTTATCCTTACCCATACATGGTAAGTCAAGACCTTTTTATTCTCTAACTAATTATGATCATGATGTTATCGCTCTCATGTCCCTTTCCTTTCCAAACTTTTCACCCCATACTCCACTCTGATCAACCACTACTTTCTGTCCTCCTCTTTTACTCCATGAACCTGGCTTTACATCTTCTTCTCTCCCCGTAAGCTCTCTCTCTTTATATATATATATATATATATATATATACACACACACACATTATACACGCACTATTTCCTATGATCAAAAGTAGGCTATTAGCATTCTATTCATTATTGTATTATTCCCAGGGCTCGTCAGATCGATCTATAATGAAATTGTAACATGTTTGCGGAAACTCTGTTTTTTTTTTGGAACAAGCCCCATTGATTTTACTTGATTTGTCTTGGTGTTTGATTTAAAAAAAAAAATCTATATGGCTGCATGAGCACTTGCATTTCCTATTGTAGTTGTTAGTCTTTCTCTGGATCTCTATAAACTTTCTTTACGGTGAAAAATAGGAGTTAATTTTTTGTTTAATTCTTTCTAGTAATTTATTATTCATATCAATCAGTAGATCTTGCACGAAACTTGAACATGAGAAATTTTTAAGTGATATTCTTCATATCGCTTTTAATGTGTACCATTTGTTTGTACTCGATTGAATATAAATCTATATGATTAATTCTTCTATTTCTTGAATTAAAATTAGGTAATTTTAATGTTTAATCATATTAGAAAGTAATTGATTAGTAGCCCTCAAATCTTTCTAAAGTGGAAAGGACATATTCAATTGTGGATCCATATATATAGCTTCATTTTGATGTTTGATTTTATTTTTCTTCCCCAAATATTTCTTTGATTTCTTCTAATAACTCCTACTCTGTTATTTGTTATTTAGTGAGAGTGTATTGAAGTAGGTAAAAAAGAGGAGCAAAATGTCATCTAAAAGTGCTCCGTATTCACCGAAAAATATCCTCATAACTGGTGCAGCTGGCTTCATAGCTTCCCATGTAGCCATCAGGCTAATCAAGAAATACCCAAGTTACTACATCGTGGCCCTTGATAAGCTTGACTATTGTTCCAGCCTCAAGAACCTCCATTCATGTTTCTCCTCCCCAAATTTCAAATTTATAAAGGGTGATATTGCATGTGCTGATTTTGTCAACTACCTCTTGGTCGCTGAGGACATTGACACCATAATGCACTTTGCTGCACAAAGCCATGTGGACAATTCCTTCGGAAACTCATTTGAATTCACTAACAATAATATTTATGGCACCCATGTACTTTTAGAGGCTTGCAAGGTCACGCAGCGCATCAGGAGGTTCATCCATGTTAGTACAGATGAAGTTTATGGTGAGACCGACAAGGAGACTGACATTGGCAATCCAGAGGCTTCTCAACTCCTTCCCACCAATCCTTATTCTGCTACTAAAGCTGGTGCTGAGATGCTCGTCATGGCTTATCGTCGTTCCTACGGCCTTCCAACAATCACAACTCGAGGCAATAATGTTTATGGCCCTAATCAGTTTCCAGAAAAGCTCATTCCAAAATTCATTCTCCTAGCCATGAAGGGTCAGCCTCTCCCTATTCACGGTGATGGGTCAAATGTGAGAAGTTATCTTTATTGTGATGATGTTGCCGAGGCATTTGAAGTGGTACTGCATAAAGGGGTAATTGGACATGTATACAATATCGGTACCAAGAAGGAGAGGCGAGTCTTAGACGTAGCAGGGGACATCTGCCAACTGTTTGGATTGAATTCTGAAGAAGCTATCAAGTTTGTACAAGACAGGCCTTTTAATGACAAGAGGTACTTCTTAGATGATCAAAAACTGAAAAAGCTGGGCTGGGAGGAAAGGACTCCGTGGGAGGAAGGGCTTAAGATGACAATAAAATGGTACACAGAGAACTCTGACTGGTGGGGAGATGTAACTGCAGTTCTTGACCCCCATCCCCGAGCTTCAATGATCCCTCTACTTGATGATGGGTGCTACTTGAATTATGGGTACCCCAACAAATGCAATGACGCAATAGGAGGTGGGGAGAGTGCTGCTAATTTTGGTTTGAAATTTTTAATTTATGGAAGGGCTGGTTGGATAGGGGGCTTGTTAGGAAAAATTTGTAACCAAGGTGGGATATTATTTGAGTATGGAAGGGGAAGATTACAAGACAGGAGTTCACTTGTAGATGATATAAGGAGAGTACGACCTACCCATGTGTTCAATGCGGCGGGGGTGACCGGAAGACCAAATGTTGATTGGTGTGAATCACATAAGGTTGAAACAATTGGAACCAATGTCGTGGGTACACTAACTTTGGCTGATGTTTGCAAAGAGCAAGGTCTGCTGATGATGAATTTTGCAACTGGCTGCATATTTGAGTATGATAAGAAACACCCAAAAGGATCAGGAATCGGATTCAAGGAGGATGATAAACCAAACTTCACTGGGTCCTTCTACTCGAAGACGAAGGCGATGGTAAGTATTACAGACTCTGGTTTGTCATACGATTATTTTTCTCTATTTTCTCAAAGCTTAATGTTTATTTCCTTCCTTCATATATATATATATATGTGTGTGTGTGTGTGTGTTGTGCACGCACGTGTATGTATTTCTTATATTTTTTTTTACCAAACATTTTGAGGCATGGATTTAGTTGAAATCCCAGGTTGTGTTATGACAATAT
The DNA here is from genome assembly GCA_008638375.1 of Nyssa sinensis. Taxonomy (NCBI): domain Eukaryota; kingdom Viridiplantae; phylum Streptophyta; class Magnoliopsida; order Cornales; family Nyssaceae; genus Nyssa; species Nyssa sinensis. The sequence goes on along the minus strand of CM018048.1, from coordinate 20,098,737 downwards.
GTTGAATAAATTTGTGAAATATTCGGTACAATTATTTCGGTAATATGTACAGGTAGAGGAGCTTCTGCGTGAATATGAGAATGTTTGCACTCTTAGAGTGAGAATGCCAATATCTTCCGATCTTAGCAATCCACGAAACTTCATCACGAAGATCACCCGTTACAACAAAGTGGTAAACATACCCAACAGTATGACGGTGCTAGATGAGCTCCTACCCATCTCAATTGAGATGGCCAAGAGAAATTGTAGAGGGATATGGAACTTCACAAATCCAGGAGTTGTTAGCCACAATGAGATCCTAGAGATGTACAGGGACAACATAGACCCTGAATTTAAATGGGTGAACTTCGACCTGGAAGAGCAAGCCAAGGTGATAGTCGCGCAGAGGAGTAATAATGAGTTGGACACTACAAAGTTAAAGAATGAGTTCCCTACACTATTGTCAATTAAAGATTCACTGATCAAGTATGTCTTTGAACCCAACAAGAATACTTAAATCCTCAAGCTTTCTGAAATAGGAGAAAGGATTAAAGTTGCTATTCATGAGAAACAGTGATAGTTGAACATTGGTAATATTCTATTTATTATATCTCCAGCATTAGTCGTCACAATTTACTTTAGTTTTCTTGTTAGATTTTTATTTTTATTATAACTTTTATCGATCCTAAATTCAAAATTTTTGTCTTTCGATTTGGAGATTTTTCTTCACTATTTGTCTTAGTTATATTAGGTTTCTATCTACATTGAAGTATTATTTATATACATTAATTCTGGTTCATCTTAAGTTTGATAATATATCTCTCTTGATTGTGGCCCCAGCAAATAAAATTTATTAAGTATGGAAGTCCATAGGGGAATAATGTATCAAATAAACTATTGAGTTTGAATGTTGTGTTAATGTATTGGTTGAGAAAGTTGAACATAATGCATATTTTTTTTTGGTGCTCGGAAAGCCGGTAGTAGCTGTAAGCAGCATTATTGTCTGTAACATAGTTGTTCACAAACAGGGGTATGTTAGGCCATTCTTAAATTGGAAGCATTGTGGACAGAACTTGTTGGTCAGGCCATTCTTAATATTTATGTTTTACTTGGTACTACTGTTCTAATCACCCAATTGGATCTCTTTATTGTTATGCTAATTAAATGGTCTGGAACATCCTTGTAAATTTTGTTCAAATGTGTTGGGTTGCAAAGCTAAAATACCTGAGGCTAACTCAGTATGTATGTAAAATATGTATAGAAAAATGGAAGGAGGTGAAGCCAAAGAGAGAAGCAATCCATCCTTTATTTGTTACTTGCACTCGTTACAATAAAAAAATTTACATATAGCCTTTATATAGGCAATAGATGCCAGTAAAAATTTGACCTCTAACAATCACATTTAATGATCTACAGTAGAAAGACAAAATAGTTGAAATTTTGCACTCTTTATGTCAAAGATTTGCAACCGTAAAGGGGGACTTTCGACTTGCAGTCATAAAATTGACTTTTTGTAACATTGTAAATTATTATTTTAACACCCCTCTTAATTTGTATTGTGTATGAAATGTTTAAACTGCTCCAATTTTTCTAAAATGACATCTTTTGTAAGTGCATATGCATATTGCTCACGAGTGTTGACAAAATTCAGTTGTATTTCTTCTTCGTTGACCAAATTTCAAATGAAGTGATAAAGGAGTCCAGTATGTTTTGACTTGGCATAAAAAAATCGGATTTTTTTTTCATGGCAATAGCAAACATGTTGTTGCAGTAAATTATCATGGTGTCATTTTGATTTTGCTGCAAATCTGCAAAATTCTTCTTAGTCGAACTGCTTCACATGCGGCTTCTATGGCTGCAATTTATTTTGCTTCGGCGGAGGAAAGTGCCACAGTACTCTTCTGCTTTTTTGAAGACCATGAGATTGCTTTTGTGCCAATGTACAAAATATAGCCAGATGTACGTTTTCTGTCATAAACGGATCCAACCCAATCACTATTAGTATACCCAACTAAACTGGAATCTTTTATAGTGACATATTTGATGCCAAAATTTTTTGTGCCTTACAAATATTGTAATATTTTCTTTGTTACAAAATAATGGATTTGACTTGGTTCATTCATGAATATGGAAATAACGTTGACTGGGTAGATGATATCAAGCCTTGTGTTGGTGAGATAATTAATGAGCCAACTAAGCTACGATTGAGAGTAGCATTGACATTCTGCGCTTCATCTTTTTCTTGTAACTTTTCATTCAAGGCCATTGGAGTTGTCATAGGCTTGCATTAAAACATCTTGAATTTTTTTAGTATATCCTCAATGTATTTTTCTTGAGAAATGAAGATCTCTCATTTTGACTGCACTTGGATGGCAAGAAAATATTTCATAGGCCCAAATCTGTCATCTCATATTTTTTCATCATGGCCTTTTTAAATTCTTCTGACATCATAGAGTTTAGTTCTGGTATATATTAGATCATCAACGAAAAGGCAGACAATAAGGAAATCATTTGTACCTCCCTTTTTGACATACAATGATAGCTCACTTGGACTTCTTTAAAATCCCTTTTTTTAGGAATTACTTGTCAATTTTGCTATTCCAGGCTTGTGGTGCTTGTGTCAAACCATAGAGTGTTTTTCGAGGACCATGTTTTATTTTCCTTTTACGAAAAAACCTTGAGGTTGTTCAACATAGACTTTCTTCCAATTCACCATTCAAGAAAGCAGATTTTACATCAAGTTGGAAGACTTGGAATTCTAGTTGCGCTACCATGGCTAGGACTATCATCAATGTCAGCCATCAAGCTGCGAGCATGGATCGACAACTCCCCTTGCAAAGAAATGAATAGGACAAAGTTAGAATATCATTTGCTTGAGAAAAACATGCCTAACTCAAAGCAAAGTGGCAAGAAAATATGAAAATGACAAAGGAATGTCATTGAAGAATTTTGTCAGGCTCCCAAAACGCACGTGAGTGAGGTGTTCATGCATGGGAAACATCCATTTTACATGCAAAATAATTCTCAAACCATTTTTGAGCAACCAAAATGATGAATCCAAAAAGAAAACTCACAAAATAAACAAGAGAAATCATGGGAAATCCATACCTATCCATTCTGGTAACGTTGGGACAAAATGGTGAGTAGGCTCCCAAATTAAGCTTGTATCGTTCCGAGTGCCTCGGGGACGTTTGTAACATAGAATGGTCCCCAACACCAGCCCGGGTGCCACAAAATTCCAGTCAAGATCAAGTATGACATCCGAATGATCGTAGCTCTCATTTGCCATTTCTCCATTTGATCTTTAGTTTTCGCACAAAACTCACGTTGTTTGATATTTTTGTGAGGTTATCTAAGCATGGGAAGCTTTAATCTTGAACCCTACACAAGTTTTCAAAAAATGAGTAAGGGTGGGTGATATACCATAAACAGACACACCAATCAGTTTGAGACACGTGTGCCTATCAGATTAACAAATCTCGATCCTACAGAGCTCATATATTTCGGTCATACAGAACAGCTATAAGCCTTCGGGGTATTCTCATATATGTCTATCATACAGAGCAGCCATAAGCCTTCGGGGCATTCTTATTTATATATCATTTAGAACCGATGAACTCGGTCATATAGTACAGATGAAGCATTCAGGATATTCTCATGTACATCGTCCAGACCTCCTGTTCTGGACAGTATTTATTCGACACTGCATATATGGTTTCCTTAACAGCCGTTAAGCGGGGAATAAGGAAACAGCCTTCAACACGGAAACTACTATCTATGGTTATCTCCATCTACGATTCAATGCTCCACAAGGTAACTGCAAATCTCTGATGATCAAATCCCGATATTCGTGGCGGCAAAACCTAATCAAAATTAGGAGAACCACGGCTTATATATTAAACCCTAGAGGTACGCTTTGGATTCTTATGCTCATTCTTTGACTTTCAATACAGTCTTTCAATTCCCTTACTTACTTAAGCATCGGAGCGGCTACCGCCGGAGCCAATCCGGTGGTCCTCTGATCATCTTTCTGAGTGTTCTACAGGTCACGGAGCCCTCACGTGTTGCGAGTCAAAAAGTGCAGCATCAGTTTGGCGCCGTCTGTGGGAACGACTAATCTCTACGTGCTTTATTCGTAAACTCATCTTTTTCCCCACCGGAAGACCATGGCACCAAATCTCCGACCCCGACAGAATACTCAGAGTTCGTAAAACGCTCAGCGTCAGCCGCCTGCTCCACGCACAAGGGGACAAGCGGCCAACCCTATGCGACAAGAGATCGAAGTAATAAAACGACACAATGAACTGGTGCAGGAGCAGTTGCTAGCCATTACTAGAACGCTGGCAACGCTCACGCAGAACCAAGCGGCGGCTTCTCCTAGCCCACCGGTCAACTTCGTTGCAGGAACGCAACCCCCGGTTGCCACGGGGAGTGAAGAACTTCGTGGGCAGGCCCCCACTAACCAGCCTGGGCACCCCTCAGGCGTTGCTCACGCTGGCCGAGATCCACAGCCATCAACAGTCCCTGGCTGGGGAACATCCGCTTTTGTCCCCGACGTGCATTACCGGAGCACTACTCGAGCCCCAACTCCTAGGGTTTCGGGAGCACCCCCGGCACCACAGGAACCTTATCATGCAGCGCCAGTCCCACCGGTTCGGATTCCTCCTCCATCCGAAGGGCGCACTCCACCCTACTACCCTGAAGCCGAGGCTGTCAAGCAGGGTTCACAAGATGTCAGACTCAGAGACCCGCGAAGGGTAGAAGAGATTGCCGAGTCTATGGACCGGACAATCGGCTTAAGAGGACCTCAGAACCCTCCAGAGCAAGACGAACTGGCTAGGCGGCTCGGAAGACTAGCCACTCCGTTCACCCACGCCATCATGTCCGAAGAGAGGCCTAGAAAGTTCGTGGTGCCCAAATTCACTCTCTACGACGGATCTGGAGATCCAGGGGATCACCTATCTCATTATCAACATACGATGGCCCTTCACGGAGCCTCAGATGCTTTCATGTGCCGAACGTTCATCACCAGCTTGAAGGGAACAGCTCTGAAGTGGTTCCACAACCTCCCTCCGAACTCCGTTGCCAGCTTTTACGAGCTCGGTAGACAGTTCTTGGATAGATTTATGACCAGCAGGAGGCTCAGAAGGGGGCCAGAATTCCTGCTGAATGTTAAGCAGACCAGGGAGGAATCCCTCCGAGCCTACATTGCCCGCTTCAACACCGAGCTCACTGAGATCACGGATTGCAGCCCGAAATTCCTTGTTGCGGCCCTTACCGCCGGGCTTGCCCAAGGTGGCTTCAGAGATTCCTTAACAAAGAGCCCCCCGGCCGATATGGCAGCATTGATGGATCGGGCCAAGAAATACATCAACCTGGAAGAAGCCAACCGCTCAGCCCAGAAGGGCAAGGATCAGACCCAGAGGGATAATCCGAAGCGGGAGGACCATAAGAAGGAGGATCACAGAAAAGACTCCAACAAAAAGAGGGTCAGAAGCCCAGAGAAGAAAACAGCTCCCAGAGCTGTGTACAACTCCGCACCAAGGGAGTTCACCAACTTCACGCCTTTGAACACCACTCCGAACCAGGTACTCCGGCAGATCCGAGATCGGGAGAACCTGAGGTGGCCAGAGCCGATCAAAGGAGATCCCAGCCTGCGGGACCAAAGTAAGTATTGCAATTTCCATAAAGATCATAGGCATACTACTAACACTTGCAGGACCCTCCGATATGAGATAGAACAGCTCATAAAGAAGGGACGTCTTCGGGAGTTCGTCAAACAAGACGGAAGGCAGAACCCCCAAGAAGACAAGCCTCAGCAGCGACCAGATCAGAGGCCCGAACAGAGGCAAGAGCAGCGGGAAGGACGAAACGAGCCTCAAAGGCAGAACAACCATGTTATCTACGTCCTCCATGCTGACTCCCCTGTTACAGGAATGTCCAACAGGGCAAGAAAAAGATATGCTCGGGAGGCCAGAACCGCCCCAAACATCTTGCAGGTCTCCAACGTCGAAAAGAGGCTCAAGCCAGGGCCAGAGATCCAGTTCACCGAGCAAGATCTAGCAGGGGTACACTGCCCTCACAGTGATGCCCTTGTTATCACCCTCAGAATCGCCAACTTCGAAACTAGAAGAGTCCTAGTCGACACTGGCAGCTCAGTCAACATTCTATTCTATGAACCGCTTAAGCGGATGGGCATAGACCAGGACAGCGTCAAGCCCACCACTGCCGTAATGGCAGCTTTTGATGGCAACCTCAGCACCCCCCTGGGGAGAGTTGACCTTCCTACCACTATTGGGGAAGGTGAAGGGCAGAAGACCACCATCTCTGAATACATGGTGTTGAACATGAAGTCTCCATACAACGTCATCATCGGGAGACCCTGGTTACACCAGATAGGGGCGGTCACTTCGACCCTTCATCAGTGTCTGAAGTACGTCCACAATCAGAGCGTGCACTCGGTCCGAGGATGTCAGCCAACCTCACGAGAATGTCACGCTATTGCCCTCAAGGAGACAGCTCCAAAATAGCAATTACAGTACACTCGGGACTGTGCAGATCCGGTTTTCACTCACACTCCCGAGGTGGAAGATTGCCCATCCGGCGTTGAAGAGCCCCTGAGCCCAAGGGGACGTGATAGCCGAGCCAAGCCTGTTGGCGAGCCCATCAAGATACTGGTCAGTTCAAAAGCAGAGGGGCGTTATTTGTACATCGGCCCAGACCTTACGCCCGCCGAGCAGCAAAAGATAGTCAGGTTTCTGAAGAACAACCTCTCTATCTTTGCTTGGGAAACCAGGGACATGGAGGGAATAGATCCTAATCTGATAACTCACAAACTGATGGTAGATCCAGATCACCCCCCAGTCAGACAGAAGAGAAGACCGATCGCTCCCGAACGGCATCGGGTTATAGACGAAGAAGTCCAGAGGCTGCTGGACGCCAGGATGATACGGGAAGTTTTCTATCCCGAGTGGCTAGCCAACACTGTGCTCGTCAAGAAGAAGAACGGCAAGTGGAGAGTCTGTGTTGACTATACAGACCTCAACAAAGCATGCCCCAAGGACAACTTTCCACTGCCGAGAATAGATCAACTGGTTGACGCCACTACAGGGCATGAGCTTATGAGTTTCATGGACGCCTACTCTGGATACAACCAGATCCAGATGTACCCTCCAGATCAGGAAAAGACTGCCTTCATAACCGAAAGAGGACTCTACTGCTACAGAGTGATGCCTTTCGGTTTGAAGAATGCTGGAGCCACTTACCAACGGTTGGTGAACAAGATGTTTAGCCCACTGCTTGGCAGCACCATGGAGGTATACATCGACGACATGCTGGTAAAGAGCCTCCAGAAAGGCAGCCACCTCTAGCACTTAGCCCAGACCTTCGATATCCTCAAACAGCACAAGATGAAGCTCAACCCCTCGAAATGTACCTTCGGAGTTACGAAGGGAAAATTCTTGGGGTACATCGTCTCTCAAAGAGGTATCGAAGCAGATCCCACTCAGATCCAAGCCCTGATTGGACTGAAGTCGCCAAAGACCAGAAAGGAGATTCAGGCACTGAACGGCAGAGTCGCCGCATTGAGCAGATTTATATCCAAGTCCACCGATCGCTGCCTACCTTTCTTTAAAGCTCTAAAGGGCAACAAGGCTTTGCAATGGACAGAAGAATGCGAGCATTCCTTCCAAGAACTAAAGGAGTACCTAGCCTCTCCAGAGCTCCTGTCAAAACCTGTACAAGGAGAAAAACTGCTCCTGTACCTAGCAGTCTCTGAGAACGCGGTCAGTTCCGCACTAATCAGACAGGACAAAGGAGTACAGAGGCCTATATTCTACGTCAGTAGGGCACTACTTGACACGGAGAAAAGATACCCAGAAGTAGAGAAGCTGGCCTATGCCTTGCTCATATCAGCCCGGAAGCTTCGACCTTACTTCCAGGCCCATCCAATTGAGATTCCAACTGCCTATCCTCTAAAGTCAATACTGAGGAAACCCGAGGTATCGGGAAGATTGGTCAAGTGGTCTGTGGAGCTAGGGGAGTTTGACATAGCATATGTACCCCGAAACTCCATTAAAGGGCAGGCTTTAGCTGACTTTGTAGCCGAGTTCACCCCGGCACTGCAGAACGAAGCACAAATCGCCGAAACTACAGGAACCTGGCTGCTGTATATTGATGGATCGTCAACCGATCAAGGATCAGGGGTAGGACTGGTACTACAGTCCCCTGATGGACTTACATCGGAAAAAGCAGTCAGCCTGGGATTTAGAGCTTCTAATAATGAAGCTGAATATGAGGCCCTAATCTTAGGGATAAAGCTTGCCCTGGAATGCGAGGCTCAGAACCTCGATGTCTTCTCTAACTCCCAACTGGTAGTAAGCCAAGTTTTGGGAGAGTTTGCCATTAAGGATGACAGGATGCTTCGGTACTCTGAACTGGTGAACCATTTAAAGCATTCTTTCCAGACTTTCACTATCCAGAAGATTGAGAGAAGTCAGAACTGCAGAGCAGATGCTCTGGCTAACATGGCCTCCCGCCTCAAGTCTGAAACAGACTCCACCGTTAAAATCTCTTTTCAGCCAGGATCCAGCATTGAGGAAGCATCAGTTGCTCAAATTGATGAACAGACCCAGAGCTGGATGACCCCAATCCTCCAGTATCTAAGATCCGGGCTCCTCCTAGAGGATAAAAACAAAGCCAGGAGAATCCGAATCAGAGCGGCTCGGTATCTGATCCTGAACGACAAACTTTACAGGAAGTCATATTCTCAACCTCTGTTAAAGTGTTTGGCTCCAGACGAGTCACAATATGTTTTGGCTGAAATTCACGAGGGAATTTGCGGGAATCACAATGGGGGCAGAACTATAGCCCACCGAGCTCTATCACAGGGCTACTACTGGCCCGGCTTGCTGAAACAGGCTAAAGAATATGTTCGGAAGTGTGACAAATGTCAGAGATTCGCCTCGTACCAACACCAGCCTCAACACGAGCTCATCCCGATTCCTAGTCCTTGGCCCTTTGCTTAATGGGGAATGGACATTGTGGGCCCGTTACCACGAGCACCTCCAAACAGGAAGTACCTCTTAGTGGCTATCGACTACTTCTCTAAATGGGCCGAAGCCGAGCCTTTAACGCATATTACAGAAAAGGAAGTCGAAAGCTTCACCTGGAAGAACATTGTCTGCAGGTTTGGCATACCACGTGTAATTATCTCGGATAATGGGACACAATTTACTGGTAAAGGCTTCAAGGCATTCTGCGAAAATCTCAACATCAGGCAGCACTTTGCCTCTCCAGGCCATCCACAAGCAAATGGGCAGGCAGAGGTCACCAACCGAACAATCCTTGATAGGTTAAAGAAAAGGTTCGAACAAGCCAAAGGGAAGTGGGCAGAAGAGCTCCCAGGAGTCCTTTGGGCCTACCGTACAACCAGAAGAACTCCCACCTCTGAAACACCCTTCTCATTAGCCTATGGGACAGAAGCAGTAATTCCGGTTGAAATCGGTATGCCAACTCTGAGGACTGAGGCCTTTGAGCAAGAATCCAATGATCAGCAGCTGATGGAGAACTTGGATTTGCTTGAAGAGAGAAGGGATCAGGCCAGCATCAGGATGGAAGCCTACCAACAAAGAATGGTCAATAAATCCAGGATAGGACTCAAGACAGTCAGCTTTCAAGTTGGAGACTTCGTCTTAAGAAGAGTCTTTCAGAACACCAAGGATCCCACCATGGGAAAGTTGTCACCAAATTGGGAAGGCCCCTACAAAGTAACGAAGGTCGTTCGACCTACCACTTACTGGCTTGAAGACACGACTGGGAAACCTGTTCCTAGGCCATGGAACGTAGAACACTTGCGGAAGTATTATCAATGAAGATTTTTTTTTTCTTTTACTTCCTTAAAACTGTTCATCTATTAATGCACAGGCCTCCAGAGCCTGGTCCATCTATTAATGCACAGGCCTTCAGAGCCTGGTCCATCTATTAATGCACAAGTCTTATGACTTGGTCCATCTATTAATGCACAGGCCTTCAGAGCCTGGTCCATCTATTAATGCACAGGCCTTCAGAGCCTGGTCCATCTATTAATGTACAGGCCTTCAGAGCCTGGTCCATCTATTAATGCACAAGTCTTATGACTTGGTCCATCTATTAATGCACAGGCCTTCAGAGCCTGGTCCATCTATTAATGCACAAGTCTTATGACTTGGTCCATCTATTAATGCACAGGCCTTCAGAGCCTGGTCCATCTATTAATGCACAAGTCTTATGACTTGGTCCATCTATTAATGCACAGGCCTTCAGAGCCTGGTCCATCTATTAATGTACAGGCCTTCAGAGCCTGGTCCATCTATTAATGTACAGGCCTTTAGAGCTTGGTCCATCTATTAATGCACAAGTCTTATGACTTGGTCCATCTATTAATGCACAGGCCTTCAGAGCCTGGTCCATCTTCAACTAGCGGATTCTGTGATCCAGTCTATCCAAAGGCAGAAGTTCCGAGCATCTGTCAACTAAAGTTTCCTAGAACGGGATACCTCGGATCTGACACTTACATTATTTGACTTATCTGTCAAACAAACCAGCACCATGGTTTCAACCAAAGGTGAAGTACTTCGATTCTGGCATTTTTCTAAGTTTTTTATTTATTTTCAGAACAATCGGCAATGCATTAGAAGGTGCTTAAGTTTCAAAAGAGCACATTCACAGAAAATATCAGATCTGAGAAGAAGAAATTCAACTTTATTGATAACTCAAAAGATTTACATCAGTACCAAGACACTACTACAGAAGCTATTACAGAAGCTACTACAGAAGCTATTACAGAAGCTATTACAGAAGCTACGCTTGGCAACATAATGGCTCTTCTCCTGGGATGATAAAGGGGCACAAGATCCAAAACCTTCAAAACCGCCTTCATCGGCTCCATTTGAAAGGAAGGAACCCTGAACCCCAGTCTGCATCAAGTAGTGCCCAAGCCATTTCATCATCACTATCACTGGTCCCATGACCAACCGATGATGAGGGCTCTGAGCCTTAGAAGACTTTTCGTTCTCCACCTTTGTAATCGGCATAACGCCCCAGCCAATTGAAGCAAGGGTTCCTGCCAAGTCACAAAGGGGAGGAGGCGGCCCCCGTTCATCTCCCTCAGAGCAGTTGTCACTGCCAAGTTATAAGCGGGAGGAGGCAACCCACCTTCAATCTTCTTCTTCACACCATCTGTTTCACCCCAGCCACTTGGAGCAAGGGTCTCTGACAGGGCGTAAGGAAGAAGAGGCAACTCACCTTCGTCTTCATCACCAACGCTCCAGGCCTCGGTTGAATCAGGGAGGGACCACCACCAGTCGGAGAAATCTCGACTAGATATCAGAGGAAACAAGAAGACTTGTACCTCCCTCAATCCTTCCTTGGAGACTGAAAATAGGGGAGGGTTAACTTTTGGCCACAGTTCAGTTATTCCCAACTCAGGCAAGGAATCATCCATCATCTCCGAACGAGTGGAAGAACTCCGGCAGCATATAAAAACCTCTCTTACAAACAATTCGGGGAGCAGAAGGGTTGAGCACAACCATATGCCCTCGTTTCCATATATATAGACACTGGAAGACCAAAGGCCACCCAGTTGAACCGTCACAACGGTTAAGCGAAGTGCTAGCTTCGAAATCCCAAACGGCGAAGGTGCAATAAATGGAGTATTAAACCACCTTCTCGGGAGAAACAAAAGGCAGGGCCATACACGTAATACACAGGCTTTTAATCTTTCCCATGTATGTGACGTGACGGTTTCTCCATGTCATTAACACTTACAGGACCACGTGTACAACAAAGGTCCATCAACTATGACGTTTCTTGATTTCTAACAGATCTGGAGACAGAAGATCTGATCAACCAAACTACAACCGCAAAGATATCCACTTATTATTATGTCCCCGAATTCAGAATGGACAGCTTTGAAATACTTCAAAAAAGAAGTCTCCAATTATTGACCTAAGGCAAATGAAGAAGCTCAGAACGCAGCTGCCTACAGAGGAAAATCTGATCTGGTATACACTAAACTCCAGAGCAGTGTTACTTGCAACGATTATTACCATCAACTACATGTTAAGGCACTACAGAGCCACATAACTCAAAGATATGCACAAATGCTACAGAACAATATAACCAAAGAGGCGAGCATTAATCAAAAGATTGTTCCATTAACAAATGTATGTTCCAAATACATTGAAAGATAACAAAATATTCGTCCTAAGCCTAGTCAGCAGGAACAGGATCAGCAACCGGAGAAGGATCGGCAGGAGCAGTATCAGCCACCTCAGTCGGTACAACCTCTTCCGTGGGATCGGCAGGGAGGACATCAGCCACTTCACCCTGGATGACAACCTCTGAGGGTTCAGATCCAGGCGGCACAATGGAGGAAACGTCTAGGTCAGGAAACTTGGCAAGAAGCCGAGAGCGGAAGTTATTAAACCCAAACGTAATCAAACGATGGGCCATTCCTTCCAGCTTCGACCTCATCTCTTCCTCATTGTCCACCAATGCCTGCTCCACGGCTTCATCGAGCTGTCTACGGTGCTGATAACGCAAGCCATTCAGCTCCACCTGCAACCTCCTTGCCCGCTCAACGGCAAGGTTCCTCTCCGACTCCATCACTATCAAGGAGTTCTGACACTCCTACAACTTCTCCGCAGAATTGTGAGCCTCCGACCGAGCAGTACCCAACTGGAGTCCCAGTTCGTCCAGATTGGCCCTAAGTTGGTCGAGCTCCTCCACAGATGGAGAAACCTCCACCAAAGCAGAAAGGGTATGCAAGGTCTGCATAACACAAAGAAAACGACTCAAACACCAGTAGAAACGCTTAAAGGTAAGGAAAATATGGTCCTAACGAGCTCACCTTAACCTGAAGAGCGGTCAAGTCAGCAAGCAGCTTCCCAGACGCCTGAGGCTTAATTTTAACTGAGCCTTTGGCCCAGAACTCACTCAGAATCTTCTTGGCTCCCTGACCAACAACGTCAGGAGCCACCGATGATGATGCCTCCTTACCCGCTCGACGAGACGGGATTGGAGGAACCACCGTGATAGGGATGGGAGCCTCTTCCTCCCTCTCAGCAGGCCCGGGAGAGGACGAAATCAGCCTCCGCTTCTTCGAAACGGGAGGGACCACTGGAGAAGAAGCCTCCCCCACCGCAGGCGGTGATGGCCCGGACTCCCACTGAGCCATCACATTATCAGCTATCTCCTCAACACTACCCCTGGCAGCCATTAATTTATCAGGGTTGACAATGGAAGAATGATCCCTAATGCTGGGCTTCAAAAGCTTCTTATACTACTTCTGAATCGCGGGAGAGAAATCTGGTCTCTTCCACGCACTCTTAACTGCAAAGCAAGCACAGAAATTGATCAGTTCGACAAATTGGCAAACAAAATGGAGTCAACGCAGCCACGAAAAAGTTAAGCCTCACCCGTTGGCCCAGTGGTTCGAGGGAATGTGGAAGGTTGACCCTCGAAGTTCTTGAATTCCCATCCTCCTTTAATAAAGAAGTACCATTTCTTCCAGGTCTTGTTGGAGGAGGGCACAGAAGTAAGGGGTCTGAACCCACTATCAAAAGACATGTAATAAAGGCCTTTCGCCTTTTGAAGTTTTAGATCCATATTACTACGGATCAGGTCAAGGGACACCTCGACATTATTCATATGCCCTAATACGATAAAGCTCAACAGATGTCTCCAACTGTTAAGGTTCAGGTCTGCGTGGCACAGATCAAACCAACAAAAGAATTGTTTTATTATATCAGGAAAGGGGAGTGTAAGACCCAGTTCAAACCAGGCCAGATAGGCACAGATTTCTCCATCTCTAACATCGCCCGGGCGATCTTGAGAATCTAGGACCCTGAAAGCGATATTTTTGGGAAGTTTGAACTTCGCCCATAACTCCTTCAGCATACTTTCAGTAATTACACTCTCACCCTCTTCTCTGCGACCAGACCGACCAGATGTCTCGCCAGCCCTGTTCGGGGGATCATCAAAAGCATCGACAATCCTGACCCCCGGACTAGAGGGAGGAACTACCATTCTATTTTCGTCAACATTCACTAATTGCATTTGAGGATCAGTCTCAGAAGGACTTCTCAAACCATAGTGTGATTCTAAGCCAGACATGGCGAACAAGAGAAAAAGATGAAACAAACGAGAAGGAATGAAGAAGGGGACTAAAAGTCGAACCTGAGATCAAGAAAGGGTTATGAACACCGGAGATCCTCCAAAACTCCAAGATATGTCAAATGGCGGTCTGGTACTGTAGAAGTAAATGCAGAAAAAGGTATGAAAGACCTTTCCCTCTCTCTATATACGCATTCGAAATATGAGCCTTCCAAGATGAGCCGACACAACGGTTGAAAGTAATGATGAGTTCTCGAGTATCGGCTGCGCAATAAATGACGCGTTAAACCGGCGTCTTGAGAAATGGGAAGGCAAAACGTATGACTCTTCACAAAACCCTCAACCCTAGTTAAAACCCTAGCTTTTGACAAGGGCTCGGGGGGGGAGTAGCTGATATACCATAAACAGACACACCAATCAGTTTGAGACACGTGTGCCTATCAGATTAACAAATCTCGATCCTACAGAGCTCATATATTTCGGTCATACAGAACAGCTATAAGCCTTTGGGGTATTCTCATATATGTCTATCATACAGAGCAGCCATAAGCCTTCGGGGCATTCTTATTTATATATCATTCAGAACCGATGAACTCGGTCATACAGTACAGATGAAGCATTTAGGATATTCTCATGTACATTGTCCAGACCTCCTGTTCTAGACAGTATTTATTCGACACTGCATATATGGTTTCCTTAACAGCCGTTAAGCGGGGAATAAGGAAACAGCCTTCAACACGGAAACTACTATCTATGGTTATCTCCATCTACGATTCAATGCTCCACAAGGTAACTGCAAATCTCTGATGATCAAATCCCGATATTCGTGGCGGCAAAACCTAATCAAAATTAGGAGAACCACGGCTTATATATTAAACCCTAGAGGTACGCTTTGGATTCTTATGCTCATTCTTTGACTTTCAATACAGTCTTTCAATTCCCTTACTTACTTAAGCATCGGAGCGGCTACCGCCGGAGCCAATCCGGTGGTCCTCTGATCATCTTTCTGAGTGTTCTACAGGTCACGGAGCCCTCACGTGTTGCGAGTCAAAAAGTGCAGCATCAGTGGGTAAAGAAGAAATCAAAAAAAAAAAAAACTCAAGAAGTATGCCAAAAGTCACAAAATTTTACAAGGAGTCTACTCTGGTCCTCGAGTTCCAATCAGCACTCACGGGGGACTGATGAGCACATAGAGGGTTAAAACCCCCCTTTCTATGGGCCGATCATCACACTGAGCTCTAATGGATTATTTTGGCCCGTTTCACAATTTTAGCTCATTTTATTACTTTTGTTGCCCATTTTTGGTAATTTCAATTTGTGATTGCCAATTTTATCCATAAACTCATCATGATTTGGTCTTAATCATGAGGCTATTGTGGTCACTTTTTCAAAGCTAATAAATATCATTTAACTCGACTCTTCCTTATATATTCATGCAAAGCCTCGTTCCCCCGACAGACCCAACTCGAGTCATCTCCCCAACAAGATAAAACCCAAATATAAATATAGATTCATGCAAAGCCTCATTGCCCCGACAATCCCAGCTCGAGTTATCACCCTAACAAGATAGAGCCTAAATATACAATTTCAAAGTCATCATCAAATTCAAAAACCCTATTAGGATTGCATTTCCTTTTAGGTAAGCCTTCTATCATAATTTTAAGAAACCTATTTAGGTAGGGTTTCCTTTTGGGTAAGCCATCTATTACAATTTTGCAAAACCTATTTGGATAGAGTTTCCTTTTAGGTAAGTCATCTATCACAATTTTGCAAAACCTATTTGGATAGAGTTTCCTTTTGAATAAATCGTTTATCGTAATTTTATGAAAGACCTACAAGGATCGCATTTCCTTTTAGTTAAATAGTCCTTTGAAGACGTAATCTCACCTCATGAGAGTGTAACCTCATGAAAGACCTATTAGGATCACATTTTCTTTTAGGTAAACCATCCATTAAAGATATAATCCCACCTCATGAGAAGGTGACCCCATAAAAGAATTATTAGGATCACATTTTCTTTTTTAGTAAATTGTCTATTGAGGACGTAATCCCACCTATTGAGATCGTAACCTCATGAAAAACTTATTAAGATTACATTTCCTTTTAAGTAAATCATCCATTAAGGACGTAATCTTTCCTCATGAGAGACTTACAAGGATAGTATTTCCTTTTAGGTAAACCATCCATTAAGGACGTAAACCCATCTCACAAGGGCGTAACCTTATTAAAGACCTTCTAAGATCATATGTTCTTTTAGGTATATTTCCCATCTCATAAGGGCGTAACCTCAAAAGATAGCTTTCTATCTCGGTCTCTTTCCACCATTCACGAACTATGGAAGATCTGATTCACATTAGGGTGATACGTAGGAATCTCATATAGAATGAGTCTGACCACATCTGTAGACACCTCATTTTGTGACCCTTGATTTGTATAGAGTTAGTTTCACCATTTTTGAGAGGTTACTACAATATGTCCTACCAAGGGGTATTTTAGTAATTTTCTTTTTTGCCAACCAGTGCCATTTCAGTCATTTTGGCTATTAAGTTTATTTTGGTCATTATGCCCACAAAGAAAATTTTGGTCATTATTTCCACCAAGGAAATACTTTACTTACCATAACAGACTTTATTTTTGAGTTCAGAAGGTCCTTTAACTGTAAGGTAGCCGCTCTTTTAGTTTTTGAGTTCATTTGATTGCTTAATTAAGCCTCAAGGGTAGTTTGGTAATTTTACCATTCATATTTCGTGTCTTTGGTACTCAATTATCTCAAACAGAGCTCATTTTCAGACTCAAAGGCTCCCATATACGTTGGTATATGTCACGAACAGAAACCCCGCCTATGCGGATTAGGGGTCCGTGATTTGCCACCAAGGCCTTTCAATGATCATAACACCATTCTAATTACTATTTATGCAGCAGAATAAATTTTTCTCGTTTCACATTCAAAAAGTAAGGTACATAACCTGGTCAGTAATTAAACATTGTTTTCTAAATGATACAATTTTCACATCACCATATAGTTAAGTTGTATAATATTACACTATCTAGATTCACAAAAATCAAAAACCATCTAGTCTATCTTTGGTTAAGGGCTTATCAAAAGAACTCGCTTCATCACTTAAACACTAATCTTGCATCACCTGAAAGCAAGTTTGTATAGTCCTTACCTGAAAACATGGTAAATATTTACAATGAGCTGGACAGCTCAGTGAGTATTCCATAACATGCCAAGGGTTTCAAAACTACTATGTAGTACATTCTGAAATGTCTATACTCATATAGAATTAGAATACATCATATCAAAGTACAACAAATTAGAGAATAGTATCAAAGCCATTTTTAATAAATCTGAGTCCAATCACAGTCATAAATCAAAAATCGATAACATAGCACAATCATAATAAGGATTCAATAACAGGGTTTGATAACGATGGTCAGTGTTGCAATTCAAACATGGTTCAAAGTTGTTTTCAATATCAATAGTCATAGTCAAATCAACATCATGGTTCAATCATAGTTCATATTCGATATTCATAAAGGCTCAAATCATTAAAATCCCTCTTCTATGGCAAGTAAATAAGAACCTCACTGACTGAGATCAATATTCAATAGTACCACTAACATACCCCATGGGCAAGGTTCGATAATGTCACAATCTATTCAATAATGACCAATCATAGATGATTTTATTCAATAATGACCAATCAATATTCAATAATGACACTAATATACCCAGTGGGTAGGGTTCGATAAAGTCACAATCTATTCGAGAGTGACCAATCATAGAAGGGTGGTATATTCAAAACGTTAAAATCATATCCAAAATCAATAACCTCAATAACAAACTTAGTTATTCGAATGAGAGTTCCATATTTAATCTTTAGTTAAAACAGTTCAGAAATCGGTAATAAAACTGTATAGTGTCATGAGTATTTTACAAAACATTTTCCTAATTCAAAGGAAGAAAATATAGGTATCAATGGATCGTTTAAAACATGAACTAGCCACAATGTATCTATTATCAAAGGCTATAAGGCAATATACATCGATAACTCATTCAAAATGATAGCAAATGAAGCATGTTTGTTATCAAGGTCATAAAGAGTTCAATATTTATATGTATAACAAAAATCCACTTCAAGCATGATATGGAAATACTCACAAGGCATCATTTATCAAAGTCATAAAAGAGTCGATATTTATATCTATAATGAAAATCCACCTCAATATAGTATGAAAAACTCACTTGAAGTCCCAAAAGCTTAATCCAAAAATCCTTCACTTGAATAAAGGTCCCTATAATCACAATTTAAGGTCTTGTTACTTCCTTGTTTAAAGTATCACACAATTCAACTATTAATTTTAGAGCTCTTTCTATTCCAATTACCCTCCTCCCATAACTGCATTGAGTCTTAAGGACGCGTTGGTCATTTTTCAGTTTGTTATCGGGTCTTATTTTCCTTTAAAGGATGTTACTGTTAGGTCCTAGAGTGTTGGAGATAATTGGTTTAAGCTTTTCTAGATTTAAATTTGAGTACCTATAATTTATTTTAAGCCTAAGGGCATTTTTATAACTTTATACTTTTACGTGTCATATTTTTCGGTACTTCATTTGCTAAAATGGACTCTACTATTGAGTCCAGGATTGCTCAAAATAGTCAAGATGGACTACCTTTTATAATCAATTGGCCCCGGGTATCATTAGGGATAAAATGATAATTTTATATTTTACTTGTCTTAATTTTTTAGGGGCCTAATCTCACAAATTGGACTCCGTCGTTGAGTTCGGAATTCCTAAAATAGTTAAAATACTCTACTTGGTTAATTTATTTGGATAACGAGACAAGTTATCATAATTAAATTTTATTTAATTTATTTAGATTATATTATATATTTATTACGCGAGTATTAATCACAAAAGGTTCCATAGCTCAGTGGTTAAGCCATGTGGTTAATAGGTGAGCTGTTGAGGGATCGAGTCCCAAGAGCCACTGCTCCGTTATTTTTTCTGAGCTTTGGTGTACCAAACAGTGGATAGGGCCTGAATTCAGGGATAAGGTATCCTTCTTCGGGACAAGGATATCAATTTGATTCCTTATCCCAGAAGCTAAACACCTCATCTCCATTTAAAATAAAGGGCCCAAAACTATACCATTTTGATACAGCCCCAATTGGGCTTGGGCGGGTTCCGACCCGACCCGAATTTGGATCCAGACCTGACCCTCGAGCAATCCTTTCTTCCTCATTTTTTTGGCGGCTTCTCAGGCCCCGATCAGCCAAAGCTGCAAAATTCTTCCTACTTTTTCTCACGATTTCGACGTCTGTTGTAACACCCCGACCTAATTAATTAATAATTAGTTCACTAATTATTAACTAGAAACAAGATAACGAATAATTGAGGAAATTAATCAAAAAAAATTTCGATAGTCACAGTAGACCAATAAAATAATTCAATATGTCAAGAGGAGAAGGCTTAATTTTAACAGTATTAAAACTCGAATTAGCTAACTCCGGAAAACACAAGGAAATAAAAATTGACACAAGGCCTTTGACATTGAAGCTAACCTAGATGGGGAATGACCAGAAGAAATCGCTTCGTGGAAAGAGCTATAAAAAAAGAAATATTAAAGGAATAGCCAAAATGAAAATTTGCACCAACCAAACGGGGCATAAGTCCGAAATGAGGGAAAAATGCAAAAATGTGAGGCCAAGGGGATTTGAACCCTTGACCAAATGAGGGGAGCACATGGTACCCAAAAAGTTACCAAGTGGGCTGCCAGCATCTTTGTGCCTAAAAGTACAACAAAAATGTATATAACCTTAATTTAGCCCAGCCCACCTCCCAAATTGGCCAATGGTCATACATGCAAACCCCTCATCATTGATTAGCCCCTACATCAACCCCTACATCAACCCACATTATTACACCTAAGCCCTAGCAATGTATACATATGTGTACTTGTATAGATGTCCATTTATGTGTATAAGTCTTACACTTGAAAGCTAAAACTCAATTGGGTGAGAAGTGTTGTGTCTTTAGACGCGAGGGTGATAGAGAGAGAGAGAGAGAGAAAGGTAGAGGGAGAGAGACCTTGTGTGTGTATACAAGTGTGTGTGTGTGTGTGTGTGCATGCATGGTGTATGTGTGTCTCACATGGAAGTGCACAAAAGCAAAGAGGTTGAGCAACCTTGAAGGGGACTGAGAGTGCTAAAGCTGAGCCACGAATAGGGAAAGAAGTTCATTGTCTGAAAGGTATAAAGCTTAAAAACTATTTTGATTTTTTAGGATTTTTGGTACTGTTTTAGTATTAATTGAGCCTTGTGACTGCATGCATGTATCTAAAATGTTGAGGGTAAGAAATAGGGGTAAGATTGGACCCCAGATGACTCAAAACAGTAAGGTCGTACACCCAACCTCTATAGATGACCACCTTAGAGCTTGGGTCTGAATCGACCGAAGCAGAACTCATTTTTGAAGTCTGAAAGTCAAAATAGACCTCAATAGGGTTTCAAAAACCCTAAGACGCGACCCAAACCCTCGAAGGAAGACCATTGGAAACGGACTTGCAAGTCTCGAGTTTTGAAGCTCAACCCCATAAACGATCCCAAAATGTAATTTTACGAATGGGGAATGAAACCCCATGATTAAAGGATCACAACTAAAGAAATCTCACAAGATTTGGGCCAAAAACAAGCATGTATAGATCAGTTGCAGGTTCGGTTATCCAACTATAGACGGAATGTTTGAGCTCGTTCCAATCCACAAAATAAATGCCAAAGTGTTTATTGAGTTTCCAGAAACACTTTGGAATCAAAAATAGTGGAAATCCATAGCCAAAACCTTACAAATCTAGCTTTTAAAATTTTTCGTTTTTAGGGTTCCTGTTCATCATTCGGAGGAAGACGATGAATAGTACATAAGACTGGGTATCGGGTCAATAAACGGTTCGGGTCCCAACCATATAAAATGTGGGTTTGAATGTGATCAACACGACGTCGTTTGGGGCGTTTCATTAATTGACGTGGCAGATCGATTTGAGCTGGTTGGCTCCTGACGGTTTGGGGCCGGTTCACTTAAAGATGGGGCAAACCAGTTGGTTTTTAGAATAAATTTTAAAGGAAATTCAAAAGTAACTACTGAACCAGTTGGTTCAGTCAAAACTTGGACCGGTCTAGGGTTTCCATCCTTAAACCCTTGGGTTCAAAAAACTTAATTAAAAACAAATAAACCAGAACTTTCATAAATTCTGGTTTGACCCCCAAACGTTTAATAAATTCTGTTATGGCCCAAATTTTGGAAAATTAATTTAAAAAAAGCCCCAGAAAAGTAAATAAATAATAAAATAATTTATTTAATTATTTTATTAATTAGGCAAAATGACCATTTTACCCTTGGACACCAAATAAGTCAAACGAAGCCCAACTTAAATAAATGAATAGTATATTTTTACTATTTCGGGCATCCCGGACTCAATGGTGGAATCCAATTGATGAAATTAAGTCCCGAAAAATACAGACACGTAAATCATAAATGATTGTATTACCCCTAACGATACCCAAGGCTAATTAGACATAAAAGATAGTCCATTTTAATTATGTCGGACGCTCTGGACTCAACGATGGAGTTCGTAATAGCAAACTAAGTACCGAGAAATCCGACGCATGAAAGAGTAAAATTACCAAAATGCCCATGGTACAGTACGAAGCCAAATAAAGTCCAAATTGGACGAAATTGATACCGATGGAAGCCCAAATAATTATGAACTCACATATGTGACTAAATAATAATTCAGGGTCAGGATATCATCAAATAAAAAATGACCAAAATACCCCTAAGAATAGAAACTATAAATTAAAGGCCGAATAAGGGCCAATCTGCCATGATTAATTGTTATAAGTATAGCGATGTAAACTAAGGGCTGAATAAGACTCCGTAACAGTCAAAGTATAAAATGAGAAATGACCGATGTATCCCAATAATCAAAAATAGATACCAAATGAAGTCCGAAAGACTTAAAAATTTATGCATAAGACATGACAAATATTCTCAGGACCACGATAAGGTCCGTGGCAAAAATGAAAAAAATTACCATTTTGCCCCTAAGATTAAATAAGTGCTTAATTGATAACGAATGAAGTCCAAATGACATAAAAGATTATTCTGAATGTTACTAAGCTCTTTTAAGGAATATAATTACATAAATTGAAACCCTGAAATGGGGAATTAAAAACACTTAACTAAATAGACTAAGTTTAAAGGAACTCAAAGCATTGCATAACCATGTTGGGGACTAGAATGGGTACTAATTCATTGTGCAATATTTTGGAACCATGATTATAAGAACCTCCAAAGGGAAGGAGTAGGAGACTTGAATTAATAGAACTACTAAAAGTTATTTTGAGGTAAGTAAATCTCAGACTTTGTTATGTGGTCTTTCCTTAGCCATGTCACATTTCTTTCTTCATACTGCCACCTTATACTCCATTATCTGATATGTCTTGATCTCCACAATTGACATTGTTCTATCCTGTGGACTTGATGAGTGATTGCATGTCGATACCCTGATATGATTTATACGCATTTCTTTTATGCTCGAACACTGAACAGTACATGTTATATGACAAGAAAAGTATTACTCCACAACTTGTGAAATTATCTATGCACTGACCTGATTTTTTCGTGGTAGTACTTGACTCGTTACACACTTCAGCCCTTAGGGGCAAGATGTTGACAGTCTACACGTGGTTGTGAGTGTCACATCGCACAACTGGGCTACATGTGGGTGTGAGCGTCACTCTGCACTGATCGAATGTAGTCATGCAAGGCATGACGTACGACTTGAATCCTGGAGGACACAAAAAGTTGATAGCGTTGTGCTATAAGCACGAAAGAGTATGCCAGGCCCTGACAGATAGCATCTAACAGACAATTTCCTTTTATCTCTCATATGATATGCTTTTGGTTTTCAATGTGTTACATACCTTTAAGCATCGTTGACATCGTACTTCCTTGGATTCTTGATATGCTTGAGAGCTTTTCCTTAGAATACCCCTTGTTGTACTATTTGACATGATGACATGCCTATGTAGACATTTTCTGATTTTGGCAGCACATTATTTGGCTATTCCTTGTTGTGGTTTTGTGCACTCACCTTGGGATATGCCCATAGGACCTAAGAGTCATTTCTATCGATTTATAAATTAGTGACTGGCTATTGTGACTTCTATTATATCTTCTGTTCCGACTATGCATTGATTGGTATTTGTTCATTGCTTACCTTCTTGAACTAATCTTGACTCATAATAGAGGAAATGACTTTGCTTACTGATTTTTGTTAGCTCACCCCTCCTTTATTATTTTTCAGGACAGAAAGATCTAGAAGGACTCTCAAGCGCCCTAGGAGGTTTAGACGCCTGCAAGCTACTAGTAGCTTTTTTGTAAGTTTTTGGTATTAAACTAAATACTGGAAGGTCTTATATCTCCCATGTCACCACGGTCCTGTCGGTTGTGTTTTTGGTGGATCTGTACTTATAAACACTTATGTTCTTTTGGCATGTATTCAATGATGACCTGACTATGCTACTAGATATTTTAATGATTTTAAAATATTTTGTTAAGACTTTACTTAATACTATAGATCATTTTGACGGGGAACGACCCACGGGCTGTAGACTTGGTCACGGACCCCTAATCCGCATAGGTTGGGTTTTGGGTCGTGACAGAGTTGGTATCAGAGCATATGGTTCTAGTGGTCTGTGGGAGATTAATACTAAAGTATTACAAGTTGCTAAAGTCTGAGGGTCATAAGTCTAGAGGTCAATTTATTAAATAAACCTTGTGAACTATCCTTTTACAGTGTATGGTGCAGACTCGTAATATGACAATGGAGTTTGATAGAGAGAGGCTAGATTGAATCGAGCAAATGTTAAACTGTGTAGTGGCAGGCGTTGCCTACGATGCAGGCTCAAGAAAATGGGCCGGTGCAACAGGATATTCCTGTAGCCCCAGAAGACAAACCTAGGCGTGAGGAGGACCCAACTTATTTTTATAAACGATTTTCAGAATATGAAGCCACCTACTTTTGATGATAAAGGGGGATCCTCAACAGCTGAGGAGTGGATGCTAGGAATGGAGAAGATCTTCAGAATTCTGACATGTACAGATACCCAAAAGGTAGCCTATGCCATTTATACGCTCACGGGGGCGGCGCACAGATGATGGCTTTTGCAAGAAGCCCAAGGAACCTAATATGGCTTGGCCACGATTTGTTCAGATTTTTAATCAGAAGTACTTTCCCCGAGAAGTCCGGAATCAAAAGATTACTGAGTTTATGACCCTCCAACAGGGAGGTATGTCTGTTGAGGAATATGAGGCCAAGTTTACTAAGTTGGCCAGATTTGCCCCAAATGTTGTAAACACAAAAGAAATGAAAGCCCACAAGTTTGAAAGTGGTCTTAGATGGGCCATTAAGGACAGAATTAGGCCCCACCGACTTGCCACCTATAATGAGGTGGTAGAGACCGCCAAAATCATAGAGTAAAGCGAGGAAGAGTTTGCAAAAAGGTGGGGAAACCAGAGGCTTGGAAACAACAAGAGCAGGGGATAAAGATTTTCATTTTCTAGGATTGGTAGTGGATCACGCAACTCCTAGCGCAGGACCCAGCCAGAGAAGGGCCAGCACCGACTATAAAAGTGCCCCAAAATGCCCCACCTGTCATAGAAATCACAAAGGGCAATGCTATAAGGACACCAATGCTTGTTTCATATGTGGACAGACTAGGCACTACATAAGAGATTGTCCCAAAGGGAATAAGTCCGCAGTTAGTTCTGCGCCAAATGCATCTGCTTTAGTGGCCAGACCCCAGCCACGTTACCCTAGATCGAGAATAAAGCAGCAACGACTAGGAAGAGTTTTTGCTATTACTCCTAGAGATGTTCAGGCCATTACCTCGGTAGTTACAGGTACTATTACAATTTGTTCTCAGCCAGTACACATTTTAATTTATACCTAGATCCACGCACTCATTTATATCACCCACATTTTCTCCTAACCTGAACGTAAAAGCCAGCCCTTGGGTTATCCGTTGACTGTTACTATACCGTTGGGAGAGTCGTTATTTGGGGATGTTGTACAAGGATCAGGTGAAATTAAAGTATGGGTACTCTTTACCCAATTAGTGGTCCGACTTGTTGGACCTTGAAGTCTTTGAAAAGTCAACCACTGATCGGGGATCACAAATGAACGTCACGAGTAAATTTAAAAGTTACCCTTGGAGGAAAAAAACCTTGAAATATAATAAATTGAAGGGTGATCGTAGTCTAAGAAGCATGATAATAGTAATAACCCAAGAAGGCCTAACGGGTAGGCGAGAAACTTAAAAGAGTGATGTAAGGAACACACCATTGAACACATGAAATGGATATATCAAAGACTTTGTCCTTGGTAAAGACTAAAATGACCAAATAAGGAAACCAATACACCCTAAGTACCAATGGAAAATGTGAAGCTTAGTTACACTATAGGCTTTCTAAGATTACAACTAAGACCATTGATAGAAAAAGAAATTTTCTCTCTCTATCGGAAGCAATAGATAAAAGGGTATTCATATCAGTCTTTAACTTGAAAAGAATGAGAGAACAAAATTTTCAACCTATCTAATTGACAAAAAGATAAATGCATAAGAATTTGAAAACAAAGGCAGATGTGCCAATAAAATAGTACAAAATAAAACGAAAAGAAATTGGTGAATCTTCAAATAACCCTTAGAGTTGGGTGCGTGCCTGAAAATCATGAACGAAATTTAAAATTTCCCATCCCACGAGCAAATGTTGCATCGTAAAGACGGAAGGGTAAGTGAGAAAATAAGAAGATCATCATAATTGATTCAACATCCAAAAGAACATCTTGTTCCTCAGATGTGGACTTATCCAACCTTTGTCTAGTTGCTGTCAACATTCCACTAGCGCTGCAATCATCATTTAACCCTCTAGCCGACCTGGTAGGACTGTTCCTCTTGTTTCTCCACTCCAAACCCCAACCACGTGAACTTTTAGTGGAAATCTCTCTTGTTACAAATCATGCCACCAAGTGCATGGGATAAAGTCCAAAGTGAGATTGGTAAATTAAAGAATCTATTCTTAAGTAAAGGTTAAAATACTTGAATAAGAAATCTAATGTATTCTAAATGATCAGAGGGGTGTATTAGCTATAGCATTACCTTTATATTATCAATACCAAAGTAATTGATTGAAGAGTAAAGGTTTATAAATGGTGGAGTTCCATGGACATAACAGAGATAACACCGAGTAAGTAATGGAAGTAGAATCGATCCATAACTACATGTTCGAAGACGAAGGAAATAAACATTGAAATGCTGATGCAGGAATTTTGAAACTTTAGTTTAAAACTTCGAGGAAGTTGAAAGTCAATTTTTGGCCTACGAGATCACCATAGAAAATAAACGAAGAAGAATACGAAAGGATGGTGGAACTTGTGTAAAATATTTTCTCGTTTGGAGAAACAGTATCTAAAAGACCGTTATAGACCGAGAGACGAATAACAAGGAAAAATTATAAACATAGAATAAGCATAAGAGAGATTAGAGTCTCCTAGATATGACCAACTAAGTTTTGAGGACAAAACTTCTTTTAAGGGGGGTAGGATGTAACACCCCGACCTAATTAATTAATAATTAGTTCACTAATTATTAAGTAGAAACAAGATGATGAATAATTAAGGAAATTAATCAGAAATTTCCCCGATAGTCACAGTAGACCAATAAAATAATCCAATACGTCAAGAGGAGAAGGCTTAATTTTAACAGTATTAAAACTCGAATTTGCTAACTCCAGAAAACACAAGGAAAGAAAAAAATGACACAAGGCTTTTGACATTGAAGCCAACCTAGATGGGGAATGACCAGAAGAAACCGCTTCGTGGAAAGAGCTATAAAAAAAGAAATATTAAGGGAATAGCCAAAATGGAAATTTGCACCAACCAAATAGGGCATAAGTCCAAAATGAGCGAAAAATGCAAAAATGTGAGGCCAAGGGGATTTGAACCCTTGACCAAGTGAGGGGAGCACATGGTATCCAAAAAGTTACCAAATGGGCTGCCAGCATCTTTGTGCCTAAAAGTACAACAAAAATGTATATAACCTCAATTTAGCCCAACCTACCTCCCAAATTGGCCAATAGCCATACACGCAAACACCTCATCATTGATCAACCTATACACCTCAGCCCCTATATCAGCCCACATTATTACACCTAAGCCTTAGCAATGTATACATATGTGTACATGAATAGATGTCCACTTATATGTGTATAAGTCTTACACTTGAAAGCTAAAACTCAATTGTGTGAGAAGTGCGGTGTCTTCAGACGTGAGGGTGATAGAGAGAGAGAGAGAGGTAGAGAGAAAGAACTCGTGTGTGTATACAAGTGTGTGTGTGTGTGTGTATGTGTATGTGTGCATGCATGGTATATGTGTGTCTCACATGGAAGTGCACAAGAGCAAGGAGGTTGAGCAACCTTGAAGGGGACTGAGAGTGCTAAAGCTGAGCCACGAATAGGGAGAGAAGTTCACTGTCTGAAAGGTATAGAGCTTCAAAACTATTTTGATTTTTTAGGATTTTTGGTATTGTTTTAGTATTAATTGAGCCTTGTGACTGCATGCATATATCTAAAATGTTGAGGGTAAGAAATAGGGGTAAGATTGGACCCTAGATGACTCAAAACAGTAAGGTCGTACACCCAACCTCTATAGATGACCACCTTACAGCTTGGGTCTGAATTGACCGAAGAAGAACTCATTTTTGAAGTCTGAAAGTCAAAATAGACTTCAATAGGGTTTCAAAAACCCTAAGACGCGACCCAAACCCTCGAAGGAAGACCATTAAAAATGGACTTGAATGTGATCAACACGGCGTCGTTTGGGGCGTTTCATTAATTGATGTGGTAGACCAGCGTGAGCCGGTTGGCTCCTGATGGTTTAGGGCCGGTTCACGTAAAGATAGGGCAAACCAATTGGTTTTTAGAATAAATTTTAAAGGAAATTCAAAAGTAACTACTGAACCAGCTGGTTCAGTCAAAACTTGGACCGGTCTAGGGTTTCCATCCTTAAACCCTTGGGTTCAAAAAACTTAATTAAAAACAAATAAACCGAAACTTTCATAAATTCTGGTTTGACCCCCAAACGTTTAATAAATTCTGTTATGGCCCAAATTTTAGAAAATTAATTTAAAAAAAGCCCCAGAAAAATAAATAAATAATAAAATAATTTATTTATTATTTTATTAATTAGGCAAAATGACCATTTTACCCTTGGACACTAAATAAGTCAAACGAAGCCCAACTTAAATAAATGAATAGTATATTTTTACTATTTCGGGCATCCCAGACTCAATAGTGGAGTCCAATTGATGAAATTAAGTCCTGAAAAATACAGACACGTAAATCATAAATAACTGTATTACCCCTAACGATACCCAAGGCTAATTAGACATAAAAGATATTCCATTTTAATTATGTCGAACGCTCTGGACTCAACAGTAGAGTCCGTAATAGCAAACTAAGTATCGAGAAATGCGACGCATGAAAGAGTAAAATTACCAAAATGCCCCTAGTACAGTACGAAGCCAAATAAAGTCCAAATTGGATGAAATTGATACCGATGGAAGCCCAAATAATTATGAACTCACATATGTGACTAAATAATAATTCAGGGTCAGGATATCATCAAATAAGAAATGATCAAAATACCCCCGAGAATAAAAACTACAAATTAAAGGCCGAATATGGGCCAATCTGCCATGATTAATTGTCGTAAGTATAATGATGTAAACTAAGGGGCTGAATAAGACTCCGGAACAGTCAAAGTATGAAATGAGAAACGACCAATGTGTCCCAATGATCAAAAACAAATACCAAATGAAGTCTGAAAGACTTAAAAATTTATGCATAAGACATGACGAATATTTCAGGACCACGATAGGGTCAGGGGCAAAAATGACAAAATTGTAATTTTGCCCCTAAGATTAAATAAGTGCTTAATTGATAATGAATGAAGTCCAAATGACTTAAAAGATGATTCTGAATGTTACTAAGCTCATTTAAGGAATATAATAACATAAATTGAAACCTTGAAATGGGGAATTAAAAACACTTAACTAAATAAACTAAGTTTAAAGGAACTCAAAGCATTGCATAACCATGTTGAGGGCTAGAATGGGTACTAATTCATTGTGCAATATTTTGGAACCATGATTATAGGAACCTCCAAAGGGAAGGAGAAGGAGAAGGAGACTTGAATTTATAGAACTACTAAAAGTTATTTTGAGGTAAGTAAATCCCGGACTTTGTTATGTGGTCCTTTCCTTAGCCATGTCACATTTCTTTCTTCATGCTGCCACCTTGTACTCCATTATCTGATATTTCTTGATCTCCACAATTGATATTGTTCTATCTTGTGGACTTGATAAGTGATTGCATGTTGATACCCTGATATGATTTATACGGATTTATTTGATGCTCGAATACTGAACAGTACATGTTATATGATAAAAAAAGTATTACTCCACAACTTGTGAAATTATCTATGTATGACCTGAATTTTCTCGTGGTAATACTTGACTTGTTACACACTTCAGCCCTTAGGGGCAAGATGCTGACAGTCTACACGTAGTTGTGAGCGTCACATCGCACGACCGGGCTACACGTGGGTGTGAATGTCACTCTGCACGATCAACACGTAGTCATGCAAGGCATGACATATGAATTAAGTCCTGAAGGACACAAAAAGTTGATAGCATTGTGCTGTAAGCACGAAAAGGTATGCCGGGCCCTGACAGATAGCATCTAATAGACAGTTTCCTTTTATTTCCCATATGATATGCTTTTGGTTTTCAATGTGTTATATACCTTTGAGCATCGTTGACATCGTATTCCTTGGATTCTTGATATGCTTGTGAGCTTTTTCTTGGAATACCCCTTGTTGTACTATTTGACATGATGACATGCCTATGTAGACGTTTTCTGATTTTGGTAGCACATTATTTGACTATTCCTTGTTGTGGTTTTGTGCACTCACCTTGGGATATGTCCATAGGACCTGAGGGTCATTTCTATCAATTTATATGTTGGTGACTGGCTATTGTGACTTCTATCATGTCTTCTGTTCCGACATGCATTGATTGGTATTTGTTCATTGCTTACCTTCTTGAACTAATGTTGACCCAAAACAGAGGAAAGGACTTTTCTTACTGGGTTTTGTTAGCTCACCCCTCCTTTATTATTTTTCAGAACAACAAGATCTAGAAAGACCCTTAGGCGCACAGGAGGTTTAGATGCCTGCAAGCTACTAATAGCTTTTTTATGAGTTTTTGGTATTAAACTAAATACTGGAAGGTCTTAATATCTCCCATGTCACCACGGTCCTTTCGGTTGTATTTTTGGAGGATCTGTACTTATAAACACTTATGTTCTTTTAGCATGTATTCAATGATGACCTGACTATGCTACCAGATATTTTAATGATTATAAAATATTTTGTTAAGACTTTACTTAGTATTGCGGATCCTTTTGACGGGGAACGGCCCACAGGTCGTAGACCTTGTCACAGACCCCTAATCCATATAGGGTGGGTTTTAGGTCATGACATCCGTTTTCACATATTTTTACACCAATGTAATCCTAAAAGCTTAAGTATTTAATTGGGACCATTTTAGACCTCAAACAACCCCAAATGTTGATACCTATAACAACTTTCTGGCCATGGTATTCTTAGCTCTAACATGGTCATTTCTTGACCATTTTGCTTGATTCAAAATGTTTTAGAATCCTTCATCAACATAAAATGCATGCATGGCATTATAATGCAATAATCCCTAAGGTTTTTGCATGATTTTTCTAGAGAGAGAAACTTTGAGGTTTGGGAGTTTTTACCTTCCAACAATGGTGTTGTCACTTCTTTCTTGCTTGGTTTGGGTCTTCTAGGCTTCTTATGCCTTAAGCAATCCTTGCATGCAAGCTCTTTCCTCTCTTCTCTTTCTTGCTTCACTTTCTCTCTCTACTTCACTCCCTCTCTCTCTCTACTTTCTCTTTCTAACAAAGCACATTCACACACCATACTCTTAATTTCTGAATTGCACACACACACACACACACTCCATATGCAACATATATATATATATATTTACATATATTTCTATATTAAACCTTGTTGCATGAAATTTCATTGGTGAATTTGGGAGGTGGGAGGGACTATTTTATACATATATACATATATGATGTATTATTTTTCACAAAATATGGGCAGCCCAAGTGGCTTAATTTTTTTGGTTTAAGTTCCTTCTTAATTTTTGGGTCAAGATTGGCCTTAATTTTGGCTTATTTTTCCTATGTTTCCCTTATGCCTCGTTTGACAATTCAAATTATTTGTTTCATTTTATTTTATTTTATTTATTATTATTATTTTTTTTATATGCCAGTTTAATTTCCGATAACTTTTTATTTTTACTTCCGTAAAATTTCTAATACCAAGTTAGTGACTTAATTTCCCGATAAACGGGTCGGGGCGTTACAGTATATGTTTCTCTTTACTTTCTATACTCTTCTGGTAGCTTCATTAAGTCTTAGAGACTGTATTCATCATTTTTTAATTTGTTTTGATATTATGAATTTCCTAAATGGACATCACTGTTAGCTCCGAAATATCGAAGATAATAAAGTTAGACTTTTTCGGACCTTAATTTGGCTATCTATGGCTTATATTAAGTGTAGGGACATTTTCGTAATTTTAATTTTTTATGCGTAACCATGTTCAAGTACCTCAGGTGCTTAATTTGACCTCATCGTTAGGTTCAGAGTATCCAAAAATGTTAAATATGCCCCTTGTATATTTTTCCAGTCTGTCTAGTAACCTTTATAACATTAAAGACAGTTTGAGAATTTCACATTTCTATGTATCTGTATTTTTGGTACCTTGTTTGACTAAACAGTTTCCACTGTTGAGAAAATTGTATTCTTCCTACTTCAAAGCTGAGAAAATTCTCACCTCATCTTCCCCATCACACACACACACACTTGGCAGTCACTAATCTTCTGTCCACACCTCTCTTGACATACACGCCTACTTTCACACACACACATAGTGTGCATGTGTGTATGCTTATATATATATATATATATATATATATATATTTAGCTATCTATATAAATATGTATTTATCTCTCTTTTATAATACATGTCCATATTCACATATGTATATATACCCCATATGTGTATACTCTCATATACGCACTCAAGTGTGTGTAATTGGCTTCTTTACTATGTACAAGTCACATAGTATGAGATAATTTTTTTTTCCAAATTTTATGAATTTGTTTTTGTATTTTCTTTATTTTTCATAATTATTAAGTAATCAAGTTACTTAACAATTCATGCTACTTGATGTATAATTTTTCTCTTTAGGTTAGTGATGTATTTGTCCACCTGTCTTCACTAACCTAGGTTAGGTTAGTCTTACCTTTAATTAGGTTAGTTTATCTAATCTTACTTTATAGTGTTACACATTTGATTTAAAAGATTTTTATTAAAATTGTTTTTTGACGCACGACATAAATTATCCAAACTTATTAGATCAGAGTTGGTGGAATCTTCACAGTGCCTTCGCTGCGTAATCAAAACCGTTTTTGTCTTCCTTATAAAATCATCAACGTTTTCTTTCTCTGTGCCTCGCTTCAACTTCACTTTTTCCCAATTGTCGGCTTGCATTTATCTTATATTGCTATCTTTTTTTAAAAAAAAAAAAAAAAGAAAACTAATTTATTAATTTTTATATATTGCTTTTTTAAGTCTATTATATATTAACACTAATTCTATTTACACTTACAATACCTGTATAATACATTGATTTAATGGGTCGTTCGGCCAAAAGTCTACAAAAAAGTATTAAAATTATTATTAAATCAAAGCCTCAACATATTAATCTAATAAGTCCTTCAATTATTCAGCTCCAAAATGTCCTTTCAACAAAAATTCCGTACAATTTGGAGCAGCAACAAAAAATGATTTTGTAATATTTTTAAATTCAATAACTTGAAATTTATAAATCTATTTTTAATAAAATTTATATATTTCAATTCTAAACATCGAAATCTATTAAACATGATTCATGTTGAATATGAAAATTTATAAAAAAAAAAATTGAATCCAAAACTATAAAAAATTGCATAAGCAAAAGTGTAAAATTTTACAATTTTCAGTAAAAAATTTCATCCCAACAAAAGTGCAAATTTTATAATTTTTCAAAAAAATATTTCGTTACAATAAGTGTAAAATTTTACACTGTTTTAAGTGTAAAATTTACAATTAAATCAGATTAGTGTTTCTTTTTTCTTCAGAGATTTGGGCTATTCATATTAAAACTAATATATATATATATATATATATATATATATATGAATTATATATAAACACTCGGTGACGCAATGATAGATGAACCACCAAAGTTTCAAATTAGACTTCATATACTTTTCCAAGTCAACATCCCTCGTCTTTAAATATAATTAATCTCTCAATCAATTTATTCTCTCTCCGTTATTTCTCTTTCATCAAATCTTCATTGTCTCATCAGCGCCATTATTGCAAATTGGAAGCTCCTTCATTGTCTCACCATTATCATCGGAATATGTGTGAAACGCATGACAACAATTGAAAAACTTTCTGATTTCATATGCCCTCAACCACCTCTATGGCACCACTGTCCAAATCACAACACCACAAACCTTTCTCAGTCAATGTTCGTCGCCTAGCCACTCTTCCACTTTCGCCTTCTTAGCTTCATGGTTTCCGCCTATGTTTTGGACATCTTATCAGGACAAAAAAGTCATATTTTAAAAAATAATTGATGTCAGCTCATCAAAATGGATCTAAAGTAAAAAATTAAATGATCATTGTTCTCTAACTTTAATTAAAAATGTGCTTGGATCTTACAACAATTAAATATCTTTACGAAGGATTTAAGACTAATTAACTCTTAATTAGAATTTGGAGTAATCATAATAACAATACTTTTTCAAAATGTTTCGAGTTTATTTTGCTACTTTCATTAAATGAATAAATTTCAACTTATCTAAAATAGTTTTTAAACAAATTTTCAAATCATATTTAAATATTATGAATAATTTTACATTTTTTCCGAATTTTTTTTTAGTGATTCTCAATAAAATTATGGGAGCCGTTGTTTTTATATACTTGTAACACGCCACTTTTTTAAGTTAATATATATATATATATATATATATATATATTTTAAATTGTGAAGCATAATTTTAATAAATCTCAAACTTCGAATTACTTCAAAATCGAATAATAGTAAAATTTTAAATTCGTCCATATAAATGTTTTAGTATATGTTCGGTCTCACAAAGCTTATGCATGTGGGTGTAACCTACGTAGGTAAATAAAAGAACACCAGTAAGTAGCTTTTAGCATTCTTATAATAGTATACTTTTAAATATTATACTTGGATTGGTGAGCTTTTTTTTTTTTTTACTAACAGAGGACAAATATTCCCCCAAAAAACAATAATTTAAGACTATTATATACTATTTGAATTAGACATTGGATATGTCATCAGAATATTGCAGTGACAATTCAAATTTGTTTTTTTTTTTTTTTTTATGTTAACTCGGACCGAGCTTGCAATCCTTGATTGTGTAATTTGATCGTAAATCGGAGTTTCATTTCATGTTTATTGGGTACAAGTTCTACTTGCAGGAAAGAAAGCCTCAAGAAAAATTAAAATTTACGAGATTTGAACCATTTTTTCTAAGTACTTAATTCTTTTTTCTTTTTTTTTATAATTTGATATCTAATCATTTGAATCAACCACTGAGAGATTAATTCTACCGTTCATTAGTAAGAAGTCTAATTAAAGTCAAGACCGTACTCTATATGAACTAAACCCCAAAGTAATGTCTGTTAGATTTTGACCTCACAACTTCAATGGACAAATCCTTTATTTAGTGTTACTGCTCCTTTAGGTACTTATTATTTAATTTAGTAAATTTTACACCATAAGATTGAGACCGCTCAACCTCCAATTGCGTGACAGCTCAATTGTTGCAACGCTTATGATCCATACTGCATGTAGATGAATGCTACCCTAACATGCATGAATCATGTGTCATGGTAGGGTAGGTCACTCCAAGACATATTTGATATTTCAGAGTACCCTCATAACAACCCACATTTCACAATAAACATACATTTTTTGTTTTCTTTTTTTCTTTCATATATATTTTATTTATACAAGTGATATGGGATTAATAGATTCTAAAATTATGAGTGTACTGCAGCTCGACTCAGCACTTGTGTAAGAAAATAGATTAATTTTTTCATCTTAAATTGACCAACTTATATTATTTTTTTCTTTTTTTTTTATTTAAACTTTTGTGTAAATATAAAAGTTGTGTATGTGGACTATTATTCTTTTATATATTATAGACAATTACGAAAATAACTATTATAATATTTCACATTAATACTTTTTTACTATTCTAACAACAAGAATAAATGGTCTTCTAAATTAAAATTAAAAATAATTTATTTCAATAGATTTAACTTCTCTTGTAAATATAAAAGTTGTGTATGTGGACTATTATTCTTTTATATATTATATACAATTATGAAAGTAACTAGTACAATATTTCACATTTATATTTTTTACAATTCTAACAACAAGAATGATCTTCTAAATTAAAATTAAAAAAAAAAAAAATGCCTTTTAACGGGATTGGCTTTCGTCGCCACTAAAGGGCACTATTAGCGGCACTTTTCCGTGCGTCGCTAATAGTGTCCGTGGCTAAAAACACTGCTTCTTGTAGTGTAGTGATGTTAAAAATGGTTTTTTAGTGATGGACAAAATCAATATTAAATTTAATACCACAAGTAAAATTTCTTTCTAGATTTTCGAAAATTGAAAACTGACAATAAAAAACATTAAGATGCCAAATTGGGTTCAACACACTTTTTAGTCACTTTAAAGGGGTTTTTAGTGATTGAAAGAAAATTTAGTATTGTTCTTTCCAATTTTTGTTCATATTGACTAATACTCTTAATATTGTCACACTATATCGTGACCTTTACAAATGACAATACTACAATTTAATACCATGATTAAACTACACACTATCTTTTTTTTTTTTTTTTTATTGTCCAGTTTTTCTTGCATGGCCTCAATGTGAATTATGCTACTTTTTCTTATTGATACAATCAGTGTAGAATGGACTAATGTAGCATGATATCTCTAGTGATCTGTATGTTTGAAAAACCCCTTGTGGACACATGTCACATTCTGAGCAATGTGGTCAACTTATGGTATATCAGCTACTCCCTTCCCCTCACCGCCCGAGTCTTAGTTCGGTGCGGCCTATGACCTGAGGTTAGGGTTTCTAAAGAGTCACACGTGTTTCTCTTGTAAATGCACCATTTGGTATTCCGAGAAAATAGTCGTTTGGCCCTACGATTTGAACCCAAGACCTTAAAACATAGAAAGACTTATCCAAAGTATAAATCCATTAGGCTATCAGCACTTGTGTGTTATGATGGCCAAAAAATATGTATATAAAGTGGAACTAAGTAGGGAAAATTCTAGAAAAAGTGATGTGTCATTAACCCATTGCACCAACCTCATGTCCAATAGGATTTCATGCACCAAGAATCCCCATGATTCATTTCAATTCATGAGTATGAGAGGCTCCCCAAAAATAGAACTCAAACCATGTGTGTGTGAGTCTGTGTGTTTCAGAAACAATAGTGGTTCAACTAGAGAGAGAGAAGAAGAAGAAGAGGAAGAAGAAGGAAAAAGAAGAATGAGAAAAAGAGAGAAGGGAGTTTGAATGAGGCATGAACCAGAACCTGAGGGTTGAATAGAAGCTCGAGAAATCTAGAACTGAGCCTAAGAAGAAGAGACATCATTGTTAAGAAAGTGAACACAAACTATAACTTTTTCTTTCTAAAACGTTCAAGTACAAACTCACTATTTAGGCAATATTTTTGTTTATATTTACATGAAATGATATATATATATATATATATATATATATGTTATACGTAAATAGAACAAGAAAAATAGAGTTAGAAAAGCAAAAAAATAACTCAAACCGCCATTGATGGACCTCAAGGAGCAGGTCGGTATCAACATAAACTAAATGAGATTTGATGGATTGAGGCATGAACTAGATGTTATACAAACCCACAAAAATACGGTCGAGGAGATCACATGTGAGGGAGAAATACAGAGTTACAGGTCACGACCTTCCAATTGATTTCACCCATTTGAACCCCAAACTTGGTCTTACGAATGAGAATTGAAAGCCCCTGAAATAAGATCATCACAGACCAAGAATCATCAAATTTGATGGAGAAATGAGCATAAATCGAAGGGTTATTTGAAAAATCCATGAAAGCTCTACTGAGCTTTTCAGCTCATTTCAATCCATAAAACCAATGCCAAAACCTTGATTTAGCCTTCAGAAACTCATAGCTATTGAAAATAGGTCAAAAGGAGGAATCGAGCGAGAAATAGAGTCCAAAATTTCTTGCTCTAAGACGAAGAGTAAACCCTAATTCGAAGGCAAGACGATGAACATTGACTTAGATATGGGTGGCATAAAGTTACATGTGTGTGTCATGCATGTTGACATTGCATAGCATTGAGGGATTATGGGGTTATAGCTTTTAAAATGTACACTTGCACATGCCACGCCTTAAATTTGTTCCTAGCATTAGTATTGTGTCATACCAGCAGTTGTACTGACCCCTCGTGGGATATCATATTTCAGATGAGACTCCGGGTGCTTGAGACTTGTTGAAGTCTTGAAGAAAGGAATGAAAATGGACCATGAAGAAGATTTGGCCCCTAGGGCATTATTTTTGAGTTGTATAAGGGCATAGGCCCTGAGATCCTGTGTGTTTATTTGTATACACCTTGTGTCTTATGAAAACAAGGGGCAAGGCCCTCTATATTGTAATGAGTATGAGATGTTGATGCTTTAAAATTCAAGTACATGTGTATATTTGATAAATGTGTATTTTAAATAATGTATGCTTAATTTATATGAAATTGTGGCCATCGAGTGAGGATGGGATGTGCAAATTCTTAAATATATGAAGTATTGTAAATATTAGGTGGGAAAAAGGCTTGGAAAACAAATGAGGTTATGTTGAAATTTTATGAAAATTAAAAGATTTGTTAAGTGAGTAAAACACTTTTTAAATAGGTGGGAAAGATATCAAAAAGGGGGGTTTAGAAATCTTGAGGAAATAGGCTAAAAATGGAAAAAAATTAAAAAATAGAGAAATTTGCTGCAGAAACAGAGAAATTTGCTCTCTGTTCCTCCATTAATTGATACGTCAAGGAGGTTTTACCTGGAATGAAAGAACAAAAATGGATTCATGAAGGTTTAATTACTGAATCGCTTCCCAATGGTATGTTCCGGGTTCGTTTAGATAATGAGGATCTGATTCTAGGTTATGTTTCAGGAAAGATCCGACGTAGTTTTATACGGATACTGCCAGGAGATAGAGTCAAAATTGAAGTAAAGGGCACCTTTTTGGACCATGTTTGGGCACCATATTGGACCATGTTTGGCCAACCTTTGGACCATGTTTGGCCACCCTCTTGGGCTATTTTTGGCCACCTTTTAGGGCCATGTTTGGCCACTTCCTTAGACCAATTTTTGGTAAACCTTTTGATCCATTTTTGGACCATACCTTAAGGCATTTTGGGGCCCATTTGGGCCATTATCCCAAGGTGTTTTTAAGGACATTTTGGGACTATTTTGGAGACCATTTTTGGACACTACTTGGACTACCTTGCCCATTAGTTGGGGGAAGCGTTTGACTACTACTTGGGACTCATCTTGGGTGGGTCTCGTTAATAAATTTTCACTTCTAATTTTGGGGAAAGCATGGAGAAATGAATGAATGATCACTTAAACCCACCTTGTGACCTTTCACTTAATTTTCTTCTTTCATTTTACTCGTTCCCCGGGTTTGTGGAAATTTGGGGCGTGACAGGGTCCATTTTACGAGACAGGGTCCTAAAAAATTAAGACTTGTAAAAGTATAAAATTACCATTTTGCCCCTAGTAATACCCAAAGCCAAATTAATGTCTGTAAAAGCCTAAACTGATTTTCTTCGACGTTCCAGACTCAATGGTGGAGTCCATTTTATCAAATAAGATACTGAAACTATTAATGTATGAAATTGAATAGTTAGGCTATACGTAGCATTAAACTGAGGAATATTTATTGATTTATAAGAACTTCGAAAGGGAAAGGGAAAGGGAAAGGAAAAGTGATCTAATTACTGAAAGTGAATGAACTGTATTAAAGGTAAGTAAATCATGATCTCTTGCATGTGGTTATTCCTAGCCATGTCACATTGTTATTTCTTTTATACTGCCAAATTGTACTCCTATACGTACCTAATGCTTATTGATTCCATAATGTGATATTTGTTCTACGTTGTGGACATTATTGAGAAATTGACTATTATATCTTGATCATGAATGTTTGTATACTTTGTATCATGCCTTGAAAGGCCAATTGTTATATTCTTACTATTGAGAAAAAAAAATGAATGATATTCCACATATGTACACTCTTCATGGAATTAAAATGATCAGTCACAACGTCCACCCGATGCTTTTTTTGAGTTAATGGACCTACGGGTCAAAGTCCATAAAGGACATATGGCAAAGTCTGTAAAGGACAAATGGCATGATATACACATTGAGTAATGACTGAGGGTGTGCCAAGCCCTGAACAAAATGTACATCAATTAAGTTTGTTATCATATCTTTTATTGAACTTATAGAATGATCATATTTTTTCCTATGAATAATCATATGTTCTGAAAGCTTATCCATTGGTTTACAATTGGTTATCTTATGATTGTGGAAGTAAGACTATTGTTTGGGCCAGACCCCTATTGATGATCTTATATCATTTGATATTCACTTATTCTTACTGTTACGGGATGTGCCTTTAACCTAAGAGACATTTCTATTGTTTCACACTTTTGACTACTGGCTATTGTGATATTCTTATTCTATTGGCTATTGTGATATTCTCTTCTATTGGCTATTATGACATTCTCTTCTATTGGTTGTTGTGACGTACTATTCTATTGGCTATTGTGACATTCTATTCAATTGGCTATTGTGATATTTCATTTCTTAACTGGCTATCGTGACATTCTATTTCTTGACTGGCTATCATGTTATCATATCCTTGATTGTTTTAGATTATGCTCTTTTCTATACTGACCCTGACCCATGGCAGAGCAAAGGGAATTTACTTACTAAGCTTTGTTAGCTCATTCAAATTTATATATTTATTTTAGGAAGGGATGCTGCAAGTAGATAGTAAGAGCTTGCAATCAATAGCGGGACATTTTGATAATGTAATAGGAAATGATCAATACGGTCTTAGCTCTCCCTTGGGGGTGAAGTAAATGTTTGGATCGATAAAACTTTATTATTATGACTTCTACTGTTTAAATGTTTAATTGTTTATCTACACATTATTTTTATTACAAATTGTTATCATCGATACAGTTAAAAGAAAATGTAGGGACGGCCCGGGGGTTGGCCCCGCAAACCCAAATCTGCATAAGGGTGGGTTTCGAGTCGTGACAAAAGACAACTGAAAAATAACATAGACACAAATATGCTAGCATGCTTAAATTAGTGACATGGAGTATCTAGAGTATTTAAAGTGTATAAAGAAAAATGTGGAGTACCTTTTGGCCTGCCGGTCTGTGAATAGGTTTCCCCTAACTGGTTAGATGTGGATCATTCATCTAAAGAAAAAAGGCACTTAGTTTTTTAACACATTAAATAATTTCCATAACAACCATAATAGGATAATTGCACATGACAAAAAGAAAAGGCACTTAATTGTGCATAACGCATTATCTAAAAAGGCCCTTAGTTGCTTGTCAATTTTCATAATTGCACGAGATGCAATAAATAAAGAGAGAGTGAGTTGGAGGGGATGAGAGAGAAGAGCACATGAACCATAACTGCCATCTCTTCATTTTTCTTAAGAATTTTTGATATTATAAATCAAATCATTAAAACCATGCAAGTGAAAGAAGTGGAAAAAGTATGGAAATGGGATCACCTGTTGAAGAAACAGATTTTAGTCTACTGGTATTCTGTTCAATGATT
This sequence comes from Nyssa sinensis, assembly GCA_008638375.1. NCBI lineage: Eukaryota > Viridiplantae > Streptophyta > Magnoliopsida > Cornales > Nyssaceae > Nyssa > Nyssa sinensis. The sequence continues at coordinate 20,057,354 of CM018048.1, read as the reverse complement.
TACTAAACTTGTTGCTGATTCAATTTTTAACTCTTTTATCTCAACAGCATGTTGCTTTTTTTTCCCCTGAAAGGATACGTTGGTTTTGGAATATTCATTATGTATACTCTTTGATTAATTGTAACCCCTTCTAAGATTTTATATACATTTTAGTATGGAAGAAACGAATTGTTGAAACATTGAAGTAGGTATTATTAATTGAATGGAACAGTTACAAATCTACACAAATAAAAGAGTTTTATCATGATTGAAGGTAAAAAAAAAAAACTCTGGCATGTGTATTTTTGGAATTAAAAAAAAGTGTATAACACAAATAAATTGGTAAAATTTAGCTGACACAAAGGGCATTCTGATCATGTTAGAAGTGTAAAACAAAATCCTGTAACTCTATCCGTTAAAAGTGAAACACTTTTAGTGAAAACACTATAACTCTATCCATACTTTAACATTTTTTATAGATAGTTACGTTGTTGTCGGTTGCAACACACATGATCCCGTACGACCCTTTCGGTCAGTCACGTCCACATTCCATGTAGAGTGTAGGGTAGAGTCCGGAATGTGACACTCATGACCTCATGAATCAAACTCAAGGATCATCATTTTTCAATCTATTTTATATACTTCTATATTTTATAACGGTGTCCACTCCTTTTGTTACCACACGTCTATTTTTTAGATAGTGAAAACACAAGCATGCTCAAAAGTCAATGTCGTGAAATCGCGCCAAAATTGACTGTTGATTGGCCAAAAAAAAAAAAACCTAATATTTTAATTGTTGATTGGCGTTAGTTGCAGAGTCGAAAGGGTAAACGAGGGGGGCACTGGCACAGGCGTGGGCTCGTAATTTACACATCAAAGCGCTAGTAGTTGGACGCAATTTCTTGGGAGAAAATGAGTGGGGTCACTGCCAGTGGTGCGTGCTTGGAAGCTAAATTTTATTGCTGCACAACAGTAAGGATCAGCAACTCCATTTCCAACCCGTGATGCTTTTAATTTTATTACAACCCTTTCAAATTGTGTGTACAACCAAAAACATAAAAACATTTGGGGTTCCTAAAATTATGTGTCAATAGCAGCAGCAGGATCACAAGCAGAAATTCTACCTTACCTAACACAAATAATTACCTCTAAAATGAAACAATTAATTTCTAACAGACCTGCGCTTCTGCCAAAATATACTTACAATGGCGGACATTTCCCACCCGATGTCAAGGATGCAAAATTACCCAGTGTTGACTGGAAATGAATCTCCGCAGCAATCTCTTGTTATAGAAGAGAAGACTCCAAATGTGTATGGGTCTAGATCCACCAACTATTTGCTGAGACTGGCGGTAGAGGAAGCTACAAACAACGTATAAATGCAGAGATATCTATCATCCACCACTGTTAACGAAAGAGTTCTGGGAAAGACCACATTATGAACCTTGCAAAAATGTCTGTCTCCAGGAATTCTATATGAGCAGCCCGTCCAATGATGGTATTCAAGTTCCTGCCTTGGGATGAGGTATCGAAGTTAACATCACATCGCATGAACACTCGATGCTCACACGATGGGGCCCGAATTTGGTCCAAGCAATCATTCAACATCTCCAGAAAAACTTTACCCTTTTTTGAGTTGTCCCCAGCAGATCCCTGACACGATTCAATTCTTGCAGAATGGTATGGAACATAACCATCCTGAGAGACCCGTGATCAATTAAAAAGCATTAGGGGTTACAGGAAAGAAAAAAAAAAACAAAACAAAAATGAAACCTATTAAAATAGAAAAATTTGAAAAAGTGTTTATTGGAAACCTTGCTGTTCAATCTACTAACATGTTTAAAAGAAGCAAACATCAATGAGAACATGGAAGCAATTAATATTTTGGTAACAAAGCCTTTCTCCGCAAATAACTTATCAGAAGACGCCAAAACTTACTATTAAATTCTTAATGCCAGTTATTTCAACTACGTTCAGTTATTAACCATTTGCATTGAATCTGAGCTCTTTCAGCGTTCAACTCTCTTATACCACTGTGGTTTTACAGCCCACCTAACACAAAATCCAAATGGGGGGACATAGGGTAATTTACTTCTTGGTGGTGGAACAAAATGAATATATTAAAGCTTAAGGAAGGCCAATTCAATATTTTTAAAGGACACATGCAATTTTTTTTAAAAAAGTATTAGGTAATAGAATAATTTCAAAACTCTCGCTCGCCCCCTCCCTTTCTTCAAAAAAACAAAAACCTCCCAACACACACACACACAACATAGGTCCACCTGTCTATACTAAACCCTTCCAAAAATAAAACAAAGATCAGTTTACAGTGTCATGCTTTCTGGTATATACAGACCCCACTATAAGAAAGAGAGATTATCCCGTTTTAGTCGGACCAATTCAGAGTCCAATCACTGTTCCTGCAGTAAAATAAGATGGTAGAGCAATGCAAGAATATACAATTTTGCAAATAAGCTGCAAGAACCACCAGGACGGTATTTACAAAACAGGCCAGCAAAAGAGAAGGAAATACCTGGGGTGAAGATAGCAAAATTATATTCCTGAAATGCTCCAAAGTCTTTTGCTGAAATAATAAATGAAGTGTTTCAAAATTTCATCCAGGAAGGAACAGAGCAACTGTTTCCCTTTTCTTACCTTAATATGAAACAAATTATGCTGAGATAGACATAATATTATTGCAATTAATTTGACGAGCTTATCTCATTCCAAAGTGGTACAAATAACAAAAACATAAAATGACACAATCCACGCCTGAAAAACATTTCTTTTGCTAAAACCCACTCCATCCCTTTTTCCCTCGGCAGGAAAAATAAATAAATAAATGAAAATTTTAAGGAAAAAAAAGAAGTAGAGGAACAAATATAGACAGTACTTTTAGTACCTTGCAAAGTTTGTAAAAAAATGTGTTTTGGAGATCTGGATCGTCTGTGAAAGTAAGCTGATGAATGCACTGCGTGCCCTTCAGCTTCTTCAAGAGCCACAGCCCAGAATTGAATAAAGAGTTTGAACTGTAAAGATAACCTAAATGTGGACCAGATATAGAAACATATGTATACAGGTATCTTAGGTATGGTTCCATAATGCTCTCTGCAAGGACAGCACAAACTTAGCACTGAATTACATGTCGACAGACGCACATATTTTTCTCTGAAACTATGAAAGCATACCTGCTAATGCAGTTCTTAATATGACGTTTCCAATGGAATGCCCAACAAAGCTGAGCTTAATATTTCTTAAGCTTCCAGATCTTAAAGCTTTATCCATTTTCTTTTTAATGAAAGAAGTCACTTCTTGAGCCAGCCTCAGTCCCATTTCTCTAAAATCTTCTGATGTTTTTTCTTCATTCACCTCTGACATAAGAAACTCCACCTTGGGATCTATTAAAAGCCATTGATTCCGAACAAGCCGCAAATCCAGATGATGTCCCTATTTATTATGTTTGGAGTCGTCATTAGTATAACTATTCCATATACACTTGGAACAACGGTGCAAAATACAAAAGATGCATGCAATAGACTTCACAAACAGTACTCTAATAATCAAACTCAGTACCATAGACAATTTACTTTGCAATATTAAATATGAAACACATGTAATATAGTACCAGCTCATTATGATGCAACATATTTCAAATATATACTCCCTTCAGGGAGTGAAAGTTGGGCCTGAATACCAAGACAACCATAACAGTGTACAAAAACCAATGTTTATCATTTGTTGACAGATAACCAAGATCAACATCAGGTGGTTACACACTTGCAACTCAACAATTCCAACTATTTGGAATTGGCTACAAAAATCCTATCTAATTATTCTATTTTATTTAAGGTCATCTCTTAGTTAAATCATATGCTATCATATTTTTTACATCATCTACCCAAGTTCATTTTGGTCTCTCACACCCCTTGACATTACCCTGAACATAAATCATCTCACTCTTCCATACTAGTGCAATTACTGATTTTTGTTATACATGGCCATATTCCCTTAATTGTCTCCTAAGTGCCACTTCCACTATCTCACAAATGTACTCATTTTTAATTTTATCATCTCTTGTCTTACCATCCATGCATCTCAATATGTTCATTTCAGACACACTTAACTATGTTAACAATTTTTTTTTTTAACTTCCAACAAGTTTAAATATTTTCATCTTTTTTTTGTTTGGTTTTTTTTTTGGAGGGGGGGGATGGGGGGAGCACCCCTTGGGCACAATTTATTGTGCACAGACGAGTTTAGCCATGCTGTTAAATAACGGCCGTTACGTATCAATTTTTTAACCCTCCGATACCGATACTGACCGATATATCGGTATTACTAAAATTCACAGCCATATCGGCCGATACCGTTACGTATCAACCTGTTATGAGCGTTACAGGACCAGTTACATCTATTTTATATTTTTTTTTCAATTTTTTTATTTTCGTTTTTTTATTTTATTTTTTTCTACAGAATTCTTATGATTTCTATTTTTATAACATTTATATACAAGAGAGATACTTAACAAAATAATTCAAAAAAAATTGAAATGAGTTACCAAAACATTTGGGTCAATACGAACTCGAAAAGGCATCTTGGCCTCAAAATGTTTTATTTCATAACTAATCAACTAAATTGATTTTCATGCTTATAATTATTTTTTGTTATTATTTATATTATTCTTTGTAATGCCACTCAAATTAAATGATATTTCTTATTAAGTTTAACTTTAAAATATCCATATAAATTAATAAAATATCTTCTTAAGTGTAATTTATATAAAAATAAAATTAGGTTTTAAAAAATTAAAAATTAATAGTAAAAAAGATTAAAATGTGATGATTGTAATCAAAATGTGTGTATCAATGACTTTTATGAGATTTGCTAGTGTTTGAAAAAAATTCACGACTGCGGTTTCCGATTCCCGTTACGACTGACCCGATACTTCCGATATCGTTACACCGCAACCACGACCGATTCGTATCCCGCAACCAGCGATTTAAATCCATAATTTTAGTTCACGTATATGTGTCGGACACAGGCATATTTTGGATATGTGGAAAAAGGAGTCACTTTTTATTTTTCTAGATTTCGGACACTAGGACACCTTTGGATACGTTTTGGACACATTAAGGGTCATTATGTAATGTTCTTTTTTTAAAAAAAATGTGGGATCATTAGTGATTTTAAAAAACATATGGGGGATTTTAAATTTCCTTTTCTTATTTCTTTTTGTTTTAGTATTTGGTCAGAAGGACAAAATTGGGGGGAAAAAAGGTTTTCGATTGCGCTCGAAGCCCTAGTTCTTTCAGTTGAACAATGTCATGTCGTCCTTGTAACACCCATGATCCCGATAAATCCTAATAATTAATTATTTAAATAATTAAGTTATATTAAAGAATATAAAAATTAAATTGGAAATAATTGCCATAAGTAATAACATTTCAAAGGTTTCTACTATAGTCACTCAAAAATGCAAATTTATAAGGGCACAATTAGACAAAATAAACATCATATTTGAAACTATGAATCTATTAATTTGTCAAGTGCATGATTCCATCTATTAGCTGGACCATGTAAACGAGCCCCATGAGTGGCAAATCCAGTAGACCCTGTCTATCAATAAAATCCGAGAAATCCTCCATTGGCTTTGTTAGCCTCACATGTGGTTGATCTTTCACAACATTGAAGTCCCCACAGATATACCAGGGATCAACCCAACTCCTCCTCACCTACTTTAAGCCCTCCTACAACTTGTCCCTATCTTCTTCCACAATCCGGTTGTAGGTCCCCAAAAAGATTCCCCTCGAGCTGTCCTCCACCATGGAGAAACGACATGAAATCAAGAAAGATCCAACATTCAGCTGCTCCTTCGAGATCATCCTACTGTCCCATGCAACCTCCACCCCACCAGCCATTCCAATAGCAACCATGTTCACTCGTTTAACAAATTTGCTGCCCCATGAATTCTTTCCCTCTCTACTAGTGAATTGCTCCACTTAAGTCTATTGCAGATACTCCATTGCTGCCCCCCACTCCCTTGAGACAGCTGTTTGATTATTGACCTTTTTATCCATTTAGACCCCGGACATTCCAATAAACAATTTAATCTTATAGATAACCTACTGAACCCCTCTGTTCTTCCTCCTTCCAGCACTCCTATTCCCCTCCACTCTCCCTCTGCCATTGTATATTTTTGGGTAAATTACACTAACCACCCATGAGGCTTTTGATAATTACAGGAACCTCCCCTGAGGTTTCTGAAATGACACTAACCTCCTTTACTTTTACTGACAAATTACAATAACCTCTCCTCTAACTTTATTTCTTTCTAAAATGACAAAAATGCCCTTTTCATTTACTTTTTTTTGAATTTTTTAAATTTTGACATTTTTCTAATTTTTTTAAAGATTTTTTTCATTTTATATAAAAATAAATAAAATTAAGATAAATAACTTATATTTTTTTAATCAAAGAAGATTTTATTTAATATTTATTTGAACATGAAAAAATAAGTTAGAAAAATTGGTCAAAATTGAAAGAATGCAAAAAAAATAAGTGAAAGGGGTATTGTTGTCATTTTTTGAAAAAATAAGGTTGGAGGGAAGGTCAGTGTTATTTCAGAAACCTTAGGAGAGGTCCTTATAATTGTCAGAAATCTCAGGGAGAATTAGTGTAATTTTCCCTAGTTTTTTTTTCCTCTTTCATCATAATTTGCCTTAGAAATTAGGTTCAACTCTCTTTCCCCCTTCCATCTACTCTATTTTTCCTTCCTTTTCTTCCTTTCCCTTTCCTGGTTTTCTAACTAAATCTATAGACTCAAACAATCTAAATAGCATTGCAGGTCCTTCCCTCTTAGGTCACCCCCAACTCTTGACTCACTTCCTCTAAATTGGCCATTACCCAAGCTGAGGTGTCCTGCCACATAGGGCTATCCTCCAACTACAACTTCCTGGAATCTCCCCATTCTCCAAGGCTACCATCGCTATAAGAAAGTCCCCATCCCTGGACCCTTTTCCTAACTGTGACAAGTCTGATTCTTTAATAGACTGATCACCTGAAACACTGCTCTCTTGGCTTCTCCCCATTAGGCCATGATCTCCTTCCCCCTTGGACTCCGACACCTCTACTTAAAACTGCAACTTAGACAGGTCAACCCGGGCCCAACCCAAGCCCAGCCCAAATTTTTTGGTCTTCGGCTACATTTAGAATTATCTGGGACTCACATTGTTAAAGAATCTGCAGGCCCAAGTTCAATTTGCTGAGCTTGGGCTAATGATTCGGCACCCCGTTACAAACCGAGCCCGAGCCCAATTATATATGTCTCTGTGTATCTTATATCCATTTTTACACGCACATAATATTAATCCAACTTCCAATAAATGCAAGCACAATCGCCACTCACACAAATGAAAATCCCTCCCAAAGTTAACTGCCTCACCATCAACATCGACAAGCTCTAGTCCAATAGTCCAAGATGAGGCTACCTCTTTCCACAATCACAACCCCCAAAACAGTGAATCTTCTTTGTCCCAAAGGGCTACAATTTGTTTACGATTTTACTTTTAGGGCTTTGAATCCATGGCGACACAGTCAAATAAGAGTACATGGAACTTACCCCCAAATAACAGAAAGGGTTCGTGGAACCTCGAACAAAATGGGTTGTTGCAGTGGCTGGTGCAAAAGCAATATTGTAGTTAGTATATTAGCATTATGTGATAGCATCTCATTAAATTCTGATTCAAGCCCAATGATTTTCAACCCTCGATAGCTTACATCAACACTGACATCAATAGTACAAACTAGGGGTGGAACTTGGGCGGGCCAACCCGATTTTTTTAGGGCTTGGGCAAAAACACACAAGCCCGATCTAAATTAGGGTTAGGCTTAGGTTGAGACTTTGAAAACCTGAGCCCGAATTTAATATTTTGTATATTATAATTTTTATACTTTAGTTATTTACCATTAGACTAGTCGAAATTTCTTACAAGCATTACTGTGTACATTTTTATAATTTCAAAAACTTGTTGACCTTTAACATTTTTAAAAAATTAAATTATGTTGAAGAAATTATTTTAATGGTTGTTTCGTTTCTTTTAGAAGAAGAAATTTAGAAAAATTATTGAAACTTTTAGTGTATAATCAAAATGAAAAAAAGACATAAATTTATTGAAAAAATTGTTAATAAAATCTAAAATTTGGAATTAATAATCGAGTGCGGGTTGAGCCCGATACTAATGAATTTAATTCGGGTCGGGGTCGGGTTGAGTTGGGTTGGGTTGGGTTATGTTATTCGGGTTCAAGGCCGAGCTCGGGTTGACTTGAGAGCTCGAGCTGGACTTGGACATGACTTAGCCCGAGCCTGACCTACTCGAGTTTCACCCTAAGTCCAAACGTAGACATCAACACCCTCTAAGCTGTACTTTGCTTCTCAAATAATTTCTACAGTGATCTTAATCAAGTTTAGATCTTTATCTACAATGATTCCATGATAACATTGGTCACAGAGTTGAGAAACAGAAGAGAGAATAAGAGAAAATCTTACTCCAGCAACCGTACTTCTCTAATATTGTATTCATAGTTGTTAGTACCGTACGATACGTTTCGATATAGGAGAAAAGTGATATGTTATGGTATTTTGTATCATTTTGTACCGTATCATACGATACAGTTTTGATACAATACGATACGCCATATCGAACGATACGTGCAAAAATAAAAAATGGAAATTTATTTATTTTTTTGCGTTTTGGCCAAGGAAAAAACGAAGTCATGTTGCCTTAATATAAAAGCTATTCTAATTCCTCACTTGCACTGAATGATCACGCTCTCCAACTCTATCACCAACCCATTAAACTCTAAGTCTCTATTCTAGCAATGTTTACATTCTTCTTTGTGGGTTGCATTCTATTTGTACCTTACATAAATTGTTTGGTTATAATTTATAAAACCTGCCTTACCAAAAAAGAATATTTATTCTAACAAAATTAAATTTTATTGTTGTCTGATTGTAACTTGTCATATTTAATATTTATAATTTATAATTTCTTATTTCTTGTATTGTATGAACTTTGGGGTATGGATTATGGAACTTAAGTTGATTTTTTGTTTTATAAGAGAGTTGAAATATTATTTATATCATTTTTAACAGTGTGTATTTATATATTCACACACACACACAAACATATATATATATATATAAATATATATTTTAAAAAATTGCGTGTATCTGACGATACACGATACAATACACAATACGATACAAATCATGGTGTTAAATAACGGCCGTTACGTTACGTATCGATTTTGTGACCCTCCGATACCGATACTGACCGATAAATCGGTGTTACTAAAATTCACAACTGTATCGGCCGATACAGTTACGTATCAACCGTTATGGGCGTTACAGCCCGTTACAGGACCGTTACATCTATTTTATATTTTTTTTTTCAATTTTTTTTTTTTCATTTTTTTATTTTTTTTTTCTCCAAAATTCTTATGATTTCTATTTTTATAACATTTATATACAAAAGAGATACTTAACAAAATAATTCAAAAAAAAATTGAAATGGGTAACCAAAACATTTGGATCAATACGAACTCAAAAATGCCTCTTGGCCTCAAAATGTTTTATTCCATAACTAATCAACTAAATTGATTTTCATGCTTATAATTATTTTTTGTTATTATTTATAAAGTAACCCTTCAAAAATGAATCTTTGAATCTTAAAATTGGAAGCTCCACGCCATCAGAAACTCTTCTATTACTTCGATGGTTATAAGTAACAGCTGATATGTATAGGTTTTTTAATCCTCTAATACCAATACAGGCCGATGTATCGGTGTGACCAAAATTCAATCATATGGACCGTTACAGGACTGTTACGCCTGTTTTGAGGGATTTTTTTTCAAATTTTAAATGTTTTTGAATTTTAATTTTTTTTTTCTGAATTCTTATGATTTCTATTTTTATAAAATTTATATACAAGAGAGATGCTTAACAAAATAATCCAAAAAAATTAAAATGGATTACCAAAACATTCGAGCTAACACGACATCAAAAATGCCTCTTGGCCTCAAACATAACTAATCACACTGAATTGATCTTCACGCATATAATCATTTTTTTGTTATTATTTATATTAATTTTATAATGTTACTCTAATTAATTGATATATCTTATTAATTTAATTTTAAAAAATTCATATAAAATAATAAAATATCTTCCTATGTGTTATTTATAAGAAAAATATTTTTTAAGTGTTGAAAAATTGAAAAATAGTAAAAAATATTAGAATGTGATAAATTGTAGTTAAGATATGGGTATCCAGTGACTTTTAAGGAATTTGCTAATATTTGAAAAAAATTCACGGTTGCAACTTCCGATTTCCGTTACAGATGACCCGATACTTCCGATACCATTACACTTCGACCACGATTTAAATCTTTGGCATAGATTTAAATAACATTCGTTACGTATGATATCGACTGTTATGTATCGTTTTTTTAAACCCTCTAATACTGATATAGGTCAATATATTGGTGTTTGGTGAGACCAAAATTCACAGTCGTATTAGCTGATACCAATATGTATTGGTCATGGTATTAAATATTGGCCATTACATAATGTAATGGTCGTTACGTAACCTGTTTTGAACCCTCCGACACCGTTACATACCGATATCGGTGTGTAGAAAATTCACAGACATAACAACTGATATCGTTACATAATGGCCATTACAGATCGATGTGTAACGGTATCGGTCGATATGTAACAATAATGAAACATTTTTCTCTTTTTCTCTATTCTAAGGGCTAAAAAACTCATTTTGGCCATAAATCTAGAAATTTAAATTTATCAAAAACAAGATTTGAAATTATGGATATGGTCAAAGTGTTTAGTAAGTCCTAGAATTGTATGTAATTATTTATTATCACAAACTTAAAAGTAAAGTTTTATCTTATTAGATTTAAGTAAATGTTGCTTAAAAATTAATTAATCTTATCACTAGAGCCTAGGCTACTTCTACACACAAAAAAATAAAAATCTAATTATAAAAATTATTTAATGCTACTTTTGTTTTTGTATTAATATTTTCGCTCTAAAATTATATAAAGGTATTTTGAGTTTTTTTTTTTTTTGTGGTAGAAAACTCGAGTATTGTAATATGATTAATTACATTTATATTTTTTGTTGCTTTTGTTAAATTATGTGTTTATTTGGCTTTAACTCTATTAGTTAACAATTAATATTCACTTATAGGTCTATTCTTTGACTATGTTTTATTTTATATTTTTATATTTGTTGAGATTACTTATAGTTGTATTTTTAATTATTAATTGTCATAGTCAGTCATAAGAAATTGTACGTTCTTCTTATTTTGATATAAAACCAATATAAAATCCTATACAATAAGTAATTTTTTTCATAGGAGCTATGAAAACAACTAAAAATAATTAAAAACATTAAAAAGTAATAAAGGGGAGCAAAACCATGCATATCCGTAACTTTTAAAGAATTTTCTAGTAACTACAAAAAAATCACGAGTGCGGCTCCCGACTCCCGTTACGTGTTTACCAATACTCGTTATACCGTTGCACCATTATTGCGACTGTTACGTATCCCGATACCGCGATTTAACACCATGTTATCGGCCGATACAAGACCGTTACAACTATTACAGGACTCATATAACTGTCTTGAGCTTTTTTATTTGTTGTTTTTTTTTGTTTTTGTACAGTATCCTTGTGATCCCTATTTTTATAAGATGTAAATACAAGAGAAAGAACTAACAAAATATTTCAAAACATTAAAACGGGTTATCAAAAAATCTAGGTCAATATAACCTTGGAAAAGTCCTTTGGGGTACATTTTTTTATTCTATAATTAATCACACTAAATTGGTGTTCATTCTCATAATCATTTTTTTGCTATTATTTATATTAGATTTTACAATGTCATTCAAATCAAATCATACTTCCTTATTAGTACAATTTTAGAAAACAAAATCATATAAAAAGTAGTAAAACATCTTTATAGGTGTTACTTTTACAAAATATATTTCAAGGTGTTTGAAAATTAAAAATCTAATAATAAAAAAATTAAAATTTTTTTTGATAAGTAAAGGGATTATATAAAAGGTGCCCAAGGAGGGCAAGCCCAAAAGAACAAACTAAGCTAACTTTACAAAGGTCTTAAGGACCCCATAAAATCAACAACGGCAGAAGCATTTACATGGAAAGCTTCATTGGCCCAAAAAAATAACAATCTACCACAACTATCTTTAAAAACCAAGTTGGACTACTCAACTTCTTCAAAGCCACATCTATTCCTTTCCTTCTAGATGCTCCACATTAGACAAATAGGAGCCATTCTCCATATCTTTTGTATGTCCGTCCTAAACTTGCAATCTTGCCACATCAACAAAAGCTCCTTGATTTAGGCATCACCCAGGGAAGACCAAAAATAGTTAATGCCAAATCCCAGCATTCTCGAACCACAAAAGTGTATAAGAATATGATCAACTATCTCTTCCTCAACCTTGCACAAATAGCATCTACTCGGCAACTGAAACCCTCTTTTTTTTTAGATTTTTTGCTAGTAAAATGACCTTCCAAGAGGCCTCCCAAACAAAGAAATCATCTCTAGGAGGAGTCTCAGAGTGCCAAATAAGAAGCCATGGGAAGTGAGTCACCCACCTCCACTAGACTCCTATAAAAAGACTAAACGGAGAAGGCATTCTCGGAAGGCTTCCAGACCATTAGATCCTCTCTCCCATCCCTCACTTTCGCCCTCTAAATACTTGAAAGAAAACAGCCCACCTCCTATAATTCCCAGTCAAACAACTGCCTCCTAAGCCTAGGACTCCAAACTATCTCATTTCCCACCTTTTCCCAATCCCTCACCAAAGCCCCTCTGTCGCGTGCCAACCCATAAGAGAAGTGAAGTTCTTCCTCAAAAGTCCGTCCCCACACCAAAGATCCTCCCAAAACTTCATCCTCATTCCCGTCCCCACAACAAACCTCACCCTCCCGAAACTCCCTCCACACCCCCATGATAGCTCCCCATACACGCAACCCCTTGGTCCCTCCACTCTCCCTGACACCCAACCCCCAGCCTCGCACCCATATTTTGTAACTATAACCTCTCAACACAACTCCTTCTATGTGCCAAACCTCCACGGCCACTTTCCAAGGAGCGCCTTATTGAAAATCTTCAGGTCTTTCACCCCTAACCCTCCTGAGGCGACAGGGTACTTTACTGTTGACCAATTGACCAAATGAATTTTCCACATTCCCCCTCCTGACCCTACATGAAATCACATTGAATCTTTTCAATCTTCTTGGTCACCGCTACTAGGATAGGAAAAAGAGACAGTAGACACAAAGTAGGTAGGCAAGTTGCCCAGTGTATTCTTTACAAGAGTGAGCCTTCTTCCCTTAGAAAGAAACTGAGCCTTCCAACCTACCAATGTCCGCAAAAACCACTCCACCATTGGATCCTAAATAGAACTAGATTTGAACGTCGCACCAAGAGGGAGGACTAGGTAAGTAACAGGAAGAGACCCCAGTACGCATCCCAAGGAGCTAGCTAAGATCTCCAGCCCCCAAACCTCACCGACAGGGATAATGCTGCTTTTCGCAAGATTAAACCTCAAAACACATTAGGATGCACTTGATGAAACAAAGCAGCCGAATTGACGACTCACAAAAGATGATGAAGTCGTCTGTGAACAAGAGATGAGAAAGCTCAACCCTCCTATCTCCCCTGTCTTGCACTAAGAAACCCTCGAGGAAACCCACTTCTTCAGCTCGAGCCATTAAGCGGCTAAGAGCCTCCATAACAATCACGAACAGGAGAGGAGACAGCGGATCCCCCCTTCGCAAGCCCCTCAATGTCCTAAAAATACCTGTTGGAGAACCATCCACCAAAACAGAAAGGGAAACTGTCTCAACACACACAACAATCTACCTCCTCCATCTATCCACAAAACCCATCTTTCTCATCATACACATCAAGAAGCGCTAATTGACGTGATCATATACCTTTCTCAATGTCTAACTTGCACACAAGCTCAACCTTCTACTTTTTCCTTCCATCAATACTTTCATTAGCAATGAGCACCGCGTCCAGGATTTGTCTCCCTCCCACAAATGCGTTCCGACTGCAAGAAATAATACTTTCCATGACCTTCTATAACCTGAAAGATAATACCTTGGCCAGCAGCTTATAAACATTTCCCACCAGCCTAATAGGACGAAAATCCTTAATATTTTCGGCTCCCTTTTTCTTTGGGATTAGAGCAACTGAAGGAAGCATTTAAGCTCCGCTCCAAACCCCCATCCCTATGAAAGCTCTTAAAAACATCCATGACGTCCACTTTGTCAATATTCCAACAATGCTTGAAAAAAATCCATTGTGAACCCATCTGGCCCCGGGGCTTTATCCCCATTACACGAACCAAGAGCCTTAGCAACTTCGTCTTTAAAGAAAGGAAGTTCCAGAGAAGCAACCTCTTCCTCATTCAGTCTCCCTACGATCAGATCATCCAAACTAGGCCTCCACTTGGCAAGATTCCGAATATAGCTTCCAGTAGAACTCCACAACCTGTTCCCTGATAGCCACCCCTTTCGTCAAGGGGGTCTGCTCTTCCACAACAATAGAGGAGATCCTACTTTTCCTATAATGAGACGAGGCAATTCAGTGAAAAAAAACTAGTGTTAAGATCCCCTTCCTTCAACCAAAGAGCCCTCGATTTCAATCTCCACAAAATCTCTTTCGGATTTCAAAAGCAACCCAATTTTGCTTTTCAACCCATCCCTCTCAGTCCTTTTCTCTTCCAACAAGGGGGCCCCCCTGCTCTTCTCTATCCAACTCCATAATTTGGTTTAGGATGCCTTGCTTTTTAACTTTAACATTTCCGAAGACCTCCCTGTTCCACTTTCTAAGGTCCTCTTTTAACAATCTCAGTTTTTTAGCAATGTGAAAGCTCGGGGTACCATTCACCTCATAGGACTGCCACCATCTTGCAATTAACTCAGCAAAACCTTCCGACTTCAACCACATGTTCTCAACCGAAAAAGGGCTCCTACCGGCATTGAAGCCCCCACAGAAAAGCATTACCGGGTTATGGTCCTGAACAAGGACGAGGCAAATATGATTGAGAGATGACTGGGAACTCATCTTCCCAAGAATGAGAGACTAGAAACCTATCCAACTTTGACATTGCAGGCCTTTGACAGCCAATAGACCATGTAAACTTTCCCTCCCTCCAGCTGGAAATCCACAAGACCTTGAGAATTGATGAAATCATTAAAGTCACGCATACCCTAAGTAAGCCTGCCTCCACCCAGCCTCTCCTCCAGGGAGCAAACAATATTGAAATCCCTCCAATACACCACAGAGACTGTCATTTGGATGGAATAACTTGCAGCTCATCCCACAGCCTGCTTCTCTCAGCATCCACAACGGGCCCAAAGACCCGGAGAACACCCACTTAAAGGAATTAGCTACCATACCAAACTTGCAGGAAATAGAGAAGTCTCCTGCCCACTGATCTTCGCAGAGGACTTTCCTTGAATCCCAAAGAACCAGAATTCCCCCTCCTGTTCCCCTCGCATTCAAAGATGTCCATCTGACCCACCTGGAACCTCAGATTGATCTGACCAGAGCCCTTTCAAAGCTTTCTATTTTAGTCTCCTGCAAACACACTACATTCGGGCTGCCATTCTCTAATCACCCCTTTAATCGCAGCTCCTCTTGTCTGGGTCATTCAGCCCTCTCACATTCCAGGAAAGACTTTTTAAATTCATGGGGCACCCAATCTCAGAAGCTGACCTTGACCTTCCTTCCCAATTCCCAATTGCTTTCTTCCCTCGTAGTTCACTGAGCATGAGAGTTCCTTCAAGACTCTCTTCAACTTTTTTGCAGACTTCTCCCATTGGTCTATCACTGATTCCTTGAGCTCATCTGAACTTTGCCGCCCATTATTACACTAAATTATCTCGCTGAACAAATTCATCAGACGATCTTCAAACCCATCACAAGGAACCCCCAAAAATTTTACTCACCTTTCCCATTCTCCTAAGCACCCATCCACCAGTCGCCATTCTATGTTGCCTTAGAGATTTCTCGGATTGATCCTCCGGCCACACCACCTGAATGGGGCTGCAATCATCACAGTAATCCACCGGCCCATCTTCCCTCACAATCAATCCCCCCCCAACTACACATCATCTGGAGGAATATTCGAACATCTCGCCTCCTGGCTCCACAACTCTCCCCTCATTTCTGCTTCCGCAGTAGAAGAGCTGCCTTTGATCGAGATTTCTTGCCCCATAAGTAGTTCCTTGCAGATGCTATTTTCCAGAAACTGCAAGAATTCCTGTTCATCTGGAATACTGGTCTGGTCTGAGTCCAGCCATTCCGATTGAAGGTCCTCACCATCCTCCCCTCCTACCAGATTCGTAGACTGCTCTTTGGACTTCCAACCAGCTGCATTGCCTCTACTCTCTTCCCTCAACACAATCCCTCGGTTATTTTCTCCCATCAGGACTGCCTTCCTTCTTCCCGTCAGAGAGCACCTGCTTGCTGCACTCCCTCCATCTCCCTTATCTATTTCCTTCCCGCTGCGCCGCGAACTGGGCTTAAGGCCCTTCTTTGCAATTTGGGCTTCCGCACAGACTCCCCCAGCACCAGGCCTCACCCCCACCATTTTTTAACTAACTTGGGCCCTATTAACACCCAGCCCACCCCAGTGGGCTCCTCTGTCACTTTCTATCAACCCAACTCCTCTCTTTCAGTAACCCCACTCCCTAGTATAGTTAAAAGCCCTGTGGCCACATGTCGACCATCCAGCTCCCTTAGGTTTAAATTTCAAATCCACTTACCCTAAAGAAAGACCCTTGTCTCGTGTGTCTGTACATGTCCCACAGCCCCTGTCGATTGGGAAATTCCTTGTCCCATGGGCCTGATGCACTTGCACTCTCTTCTCCCCTCATTGCATCCTTTTCTCAACTCACCGCTGCAATTCTGGTCCTCCTCTATGCCGGCGCCTCCACCTGCGACCGACCACCTCCTTCCCTCATGCACAAGGGATCCCTGCCTCTGACCACACCGGGGTACGAAATTCCACTTACAGCATTGGATTCGAATGACGGCTGGAATGTCTTCAGATCACTTTGTTGGAACAATATACGTTTATTTGCAATATAATATACTTTTTGATTGTAGTTGTAATAATATTCATATAGATATATATTGAAAAAAATTACAATAAATCCAAGTTATTATAAAATAAAATTTCCAACAATATATGTATGTATTTTCTTGTTTGTTGTTTGATTTTTTTGGGCTTTAAATATTTATTTTAGGATTGCAACACTAAATCTTGCATTCCAAATCACGAATGTTACACATTTTGGATCATGCGATCCAATTCGCAATTCGTTAAGGGGAGCAAATTGTGGTAACTATGGTCTGACTCACTAAAACCATTTTTGACAAAGCACCCAACTGAGAGTATGTGCACCCCCACATGCCAATTCAAAAATGCCTCTGCCTCCCACATACCCTGGCCAACATTAAAAGGAAAATATATAATATTTTTTTTCAAATTCCTCGAGCAAACATTATAAACTTACCACGAAGCAGGGCTATCGAGCTGTCGAGCCTTTCATTATTGCTAACGAGGACCAAGATGCCATGTAAGCTTGGCTCTCATCGTTTTTTGACACATAGACCAATAAATGGTAATGCATGTCCCACTACTGAGGTGACCATGTCGATTTCTTGTCTGGATTAATATGTATTATGCCTCCGCCCCAAACCTAGGCAAGGGGTAATCCCAAGACCATCCTAAGATTTATCTCCCCAAGTGAATCGAATGAATCTTTATTCCAACCATATCCCCTCGATCAAAGCCCATCCGTAGTTCCCAGCCTAGCTCATGTTTTCTTCGGTCCCTTATGGTATACTTCCTAAAACATTCACCGCATCACTTTGTGGGTGCCTAAGGTCGGGGGCAACCTTAGGGAACAATTAGGGTTCGATGTGTGGCCATGGTGTGGTGACATTGTCCTCTCAACAAGATTCTCAGGATTATGTTGCTTGATGGTTAAAGTCATGGGTTTATTGAGGTTTGGCCCACACCGGAGTCATGGTAGACCTTACTCCTAACAAATGAGATATCATCCTAGTAACTTCTTGAACACGTGAAGTCACGGCCGTGATTGTCACTCAACCCATGTGGGTTCTCATGAGCTAATTATGTGCCCTGCCTATTATATATAAAAGTCTCACACTCTTCCTACAATATCCTAGTAACTTCTTGAACACGTGAAGTCACGGCCGTGATTGTCGCTCTACCCATGTGGGTTCTCATGAGCTAATTATGTGTGCTGCCTATTATATATAAAAGTCTCACACTCTTCCTACAATATTACTATACTTGACACGATACATGAGAGGTACATTTATATAACTCTTTGTATATTTCTCTAGCAAACCTATACTTGAAGCCTTTTCTCTCTCTTACTCTAGATTACCTAGATTTTCACCCTCCACATCATCCTATGAATCCTAGCCATCTTTTGTGCACTTAGCCCTGTAATATCCTGAACTTTGGTCAATTAAATAGGCTAGTGCTACTTAAATTTTGGTCAGGAAATTACATGAGTTTAATTAGAATAAGCAGAATAAGCCAAATTTTAAGAATTTAATTTGACAAAATGGACTCCAAATATGGGATCTGTGTATCTAAAATGTTGTAGGCTGCAGGACATATATCACCAACACCTCATGCCTCTTGTTTAGCATGAGGTGGCGACATAGAGGAGAAAAGACTAGGAAACCTGCACTTATCTGTATAAGCAATGTAAGTACAATACTTCAGTAGCCTGAATATGATAATAGAGAGGAACTAGAGCTGAACAGAAATTAGAGAAAACGAGAAGACAGGAGAGAGAGAGAGAGAGAGAGAGAGAGAGAGAGAGAGAGACTGGAATCAACACTGTCGTGAAGGGAATTAAATTAGATAAGAGACCCTATTCTCTATTCTCCATTTTGTGCTTTAACGTATCATCATAAATGAAGCAAAAATGGAAGAAAAGTATCTGGAAGATATTTTAAACGCCATTAACGGACCTTGGTGAAAATCTGGGTTTACAAAGAACATTAATAAAACCGTGGTTTGATCATAGGGGCTGAAAGAAGACCAGAAAAGATGAATTTTAGAAGAAAAATCACGCAAAATAATCAAGAAACAGCCAGGAAAACTAGAGTTGCTGGGTTGTGATTCACAATTGGGTGCATCCATAACCAAAACTAACTGACGATTGAACTATAGGGACTGAAAGAGGGTTAAAAGGGATGAATTCGGGAACAAAAGTGAACTGAAATGGTCAAGAAACAACCAAGAAATCATGAGTTGCAGGTAACGGCCATAGTTACGTTTCTCAGAGGTTTAGGCTCCGTTTGGATAGGTATCCAAACTGAAAACTTTTAAAAACAAAATTGGAAAAACTGTTTGGTTAGCTACCCAAACTGAAAATTTTCAAAACCGACTAAGGGAGTGGTTTCAGAATATAACTTGAATATTTTTAAACCTCCGTACTGAGGTGATAAAACATTGACAGAGAGCAGCATCTCACCCTCCTCTCCCAACGCACTGCATCTCACCCTCCTCTCTCACTCTCTGTATCTCACAAATCTCTCTCTCACTCTCTGCAAATCTCACTCTATCACGATCTGCAAATCTCTCTCGATCTGGCTTCTCTCAGATCAAATCTGTCAGTTCTCTTTGCATCTCACTCTCTGCCTCTCTCACTCCCTCCAAATGTCTCTCGATCTCGTTTTTTCTCTCAGACACTCATGCGGCGCCTTCTCTCACTCTCTGCAAGTTGGAGAATCTCAAGGACGGGCTAGGAAGGAATGGGAGACCCAAACCCGGCAGCAATGATCTAGATAATGGGTCTGGGAGGGAAGAGGAACCTCAAGAGGCAGCTCATCAAAAAAAACGAAGTGGGGAAAAGGCACGATGAAGAGAGTGCTTGAAATGGTGATAGAGACCTCGAGTATTATGTGAAGGTGATCAGGTGGTTGGAGTGTGAGGGACACATTGAGACGACCTTTAGGGCAGAAAATTCTTAACTTGGTACAGCTTGAGAGCAACTCTACAGGAGGTGAGGGTTTGTGAAGGTGTTCGTAGATACTCTAATTGAAGATCCTGCATCACTTGCGGGGCAGCTTGTTGACACCTTTTCAGACGCCATTTCAAGCAAGAGATCTTCTGTTGTGCCAGCTGGGTTCTGCCTGAAGCTTTGGCATTAACAATCTTGGAAAGGGTCCTGCTATTGTATTGACTGATTTTTTAATGCAAACCAATTAGGGTTTGTACCCTTGAGAGAAATAACTTGAAATATGTTGGATGCATTTAATATTGACTCGTATAAATTTATATATCATAAGTTGAAAAAAAAAAACCGTGGAGTATGTTGGATTTATTTCTTTCATAAATTAATTTTGAATAAACGGATTAAGAGTTAAGCTTGAGTAATTTAATATTTTATATATTAAATTAAAATACTTATTTATTTATTAAATTAAATTAATACAATTTACAATATGTTCGGACTTAATAAATTATAAGTTAGAGATTAGACAAAGGTAAATAATATTACTCAATTCAGTGTATATAAACATTTTTTCAAAATTTTTTATATCCAAACGTATTTTCACAGTTTTTAATTCATAATCTGAATTTTGATTAGCATAACCAAACGCATTTTTGCAGTTTTCAAAAATTCAATTACAAAATTCTGAAACATATTTCAAAAATATTTTTCAGAAAATCATATCTGAATCAATATCCAAACGCAGCCTTAGGGATCTTTGGTGAGATTTGATCCACCAAAGCTATAAAAGAAATCTAAATAATGATTTTGGGATCGTTTAAGATTGAAAACAAATTGAAAAGAGGAAGAAAATCTAGAAAAATGAACTAGGGTTTCAGCGTACACAGTGGCTGCTACATGAAGAAGAAGACCGAGTCGACTCACTAAGTCAACTGGGTTGCACCAAGTGTAAAGCGAGTTCAACCGAGTCAATCATATTAGTTGAACGATGTCATTTGGGGGCTAATCAGCTCGAAACTCCGTTGTTTCATGGGCAACCGAAAGGATAAATATAATTGAACAAAAATTGTGTCGTTCTACGTCGTTTCAAGGGGATGTCAATGAAAAAAAAAATGGCCCAAGCTTCAACCAAGAATCGAACCTTCGTTGTGCCTAAAACAGCCCAGAACTATACCACTGAGCCACCATCTAGTGGCTGTTATAAGGGTGCTATTAAATGTACATGTAAATATGTAATAGAAGAAGATTCAATGGAAAAAAAAAAAAAAAAGATTACAGCCAAGCGGATTCGAACCCTGGCCAAGGGGGAGCTTGACACTCAACCATTGAGCCACACATGGCGGTGGTTCATTTTGATTATATATATATATATATATATATATATATATATATTGCTAACAGAGAATTGAAGACGCAGCAAGGTACTCCTAATGAAGTTCGAAACAAAGACCTTAAGAATGGATGGCTGAGACTAAACCACTAAGCCACTGATGTGGTTGTCTCACTTATTGCACCAAAATTATATAAATTAAGTAAATGAGGAGATTATAAATATTAATTAGTCATTAGCATGGGAAGCCAATTAAATTGCAAAAGGAGCCTACACCAACAATTTTTTGACGTTCCGGACTCAATGATGGAGTCCATTTTAGTAAACGAGACACTGAAAAAAATAATGCATGAAATGTAAAAATTACAATTGCGTCCCTAATGGTAGATTAAGCTATCAAATGAGTCCAGAAAATATAGAGGCACCTATTCTAAGGTTTTTGAAGTCTCTAGATCCAAAAATGAGATCCTTTAGACAAATTAAGTACCAAAAAATACAATACGCAAAATGGTAAAATAACATCATATCCTTATTGGACAATTAAGTGATAAAATGAACTCAAAAAATGTAAGAGGAAAAATCTTAAGGTTTTGGGGAATTCTAAGTCCAAAACAAGGTCCATTTATGCTAAAAAAAAAGGAAAATAATGATTTAGCTTAAGTAATGTACTGATTAAGCATTAAATGCTACTTAATCCATGTTTTAGGATCACCTGTGGAATAAAGGGGATCAAGTGATTAAGGAAATAAATGGAAACTAAGGACCCCCAGGTGAGTAACCTTGTATCCTAAATTGGTGCTCTTTTAAATGCAAATGCTCTGATAAATGCAAATGCTTTTATAAATGCATGTGTTTAGCAATGAAAATAATTATCCTGCTTTGAGCATATATGTTAAAATCAATATTGAATACTTGTTTTGAAATCCATGGATAAACTATATTACAACTGTGTTTCACATGCATGCTATCAGGGATTGATGATGTACCTGCTGTGAGATTGTCCAGCAGATGATTGTACCTACTAAGCTTAATGTCAGTGGATGATGTACCTATTATGCTATATGCTAGTTGATTATTATACCTGCAGGCAATGATGGCCCAAGTTGTACACATGCATGCTAATATGAGATTCTCTATGTGATGTTACTTGTGGCGGTCTTATTACAAGACCTTATGTGGTACCAATCCTGATAGTGGCCATGACATGCATATGTGTCACGCGAAATGGTTTAGTTGCTCCTGAAATGTGAATTGTGTTTTTGAGAAGCAAAGAATTATACTACTGAATTGAGATTTGAATAGCAGCTCCTTCGAAATGATTTTCGAAAATTGTGGATTTCACTACTACTATTACTCTTGAAAGCTTGCAGATTTTGTTACTGTTATTGTTCTTGAAATTGTACAAAGATTTGGAAACTGTTTTACATTAAAATCCATGGATAAATTGTATCTCTGTTTGGAAATCAGTTTGTGAAACCAATAGGAAACCTGTGTTCCTCACTCAGCTATGTTAAAGCACATCCCAGAATATTAACTTTTTTTTTCAAGTGTGATAAGGAGGAGAGAGCTAGGGCAAGCCACTAGTGAGCTACGTAACAAAGAAAATATAGACAAGCTCTGATGTTAACAGGTGACATGCATAGGGAATTTGATTGGCAATAATGGTGCTATCAAGGAAGCTGTTGTGTATTGATTATTGGATGAAATGCATATGCTGTGTTGTAAACCTAACATAGAATGAAGCTTCCGAACATTGTATGCATTTCATTCAATTTGGAAGGCCTTTGCCGGTCGCATTTCGTATTCCACATAGGGTGGGGTGCGGGATGTGACAAGCACTTTGGACATGCCACATTCCTCGGTTTCTCTCTTTTCCATGAATGGTACTATACATCTGAATTCAGTAATCTACATAGCAAATCAGTGATTTACAAATGTTTTTTGGCCACCACTCCTTTTGTCAATTAGATATGCTCATCAAGAAAGATTATAGTACTTGATTCTACATAACTCGAAATAGCATGTATTATGGAAGTAAGTGATGAAGTTCAGTCTCAAGTTGAAGTTTAAATTGTTGACAAGATGAGCAAAAGCGACAAACTTAGCTAAAAGTGTATAGAGATGGCTTTAATTCAAACCAAATGAATTGTTTCATATTGGCAACTAAGATATATTTCAATATGATAGAACCAGTAAAAAAGAGAAGCATCAAAAACAGCACAGTACATGCGGGAAGATCTATATTTTAAGCAATGATGTGCAACAGTAGAGGATACCTGAAAACCATGGACAAAGACAACAATCTTCAAAACACGGCCATTTTGTTGAGGGGTACCAGTAAATTTGTTTTTGGCCTTGGTGCCAATCCTAGTTAGTAACATAGATGTATCTTTATGGTCCAAATTGCTGAAGTATGAATTTCCACTGGTTGAACGCAGTGGTGCATTCATAACACGTTCTACAATTATAATGGGAATGCGTGAAGGATCTCCAAATATATGCATGTCTTGAATTGACCGATTGTTGATCTATATGGAAACAATACCTGTTCATAAGTTCCAACACACATGGAAGATAAAACCAAATCACACTCCAACACAAGCGTTTACTCACCCTCATTTGTGCAATACTTCGACGATGAAGCTCAGCACGCATAGCTGCAGCCTGAGCAGGCTGCAAACAACACAAAATAGATTCCAGATTACAGACGGCGTGGAGAACCCACCGGGCTCATCACCAAAAGAATGATCTGGTGGATAAACCCTTAGATAACCTAAAGCTATGCAAAGAAATACACTTTTTTCATAGTAAATCAAATATATATAAAAGTGTTGATGCAATTACATCATCGTTTAACTTTCGTGAAACTAATGCTTTCCCACGAATACCATGGAAGGAAGAGTCGTCAACCCCACTATTTATATATTGGTGAGGCATCTCAACCTTAGAGTACACCATCCATATTGACCATTCAGCTCTCCGATCACTAGCCCACGCATCACGCAGAAATTCCAGAATCTTTATTCTGTTAGCCCTGGAGTAATGTAAAACATCAGCATTTGAACTAATGCTACAAAGCAATTAGCACAGATAATGCAGCACATCATCGAGAGGCTCAATCTCTATTTCACCCTTACTGTGAAC
The DNA here is from genome assembly GCA_008638375.1 of Nyssa sinensis. NCBI lineage: Eukaryota > Viridiplantae > Streptophyta > Magnoliopsida > Cornales > Nyssaceae > Nyssa > Nyssa sinensis. Next base: position 20,032,768 of record CM018048.1, on the reverse strand, counting down.
ATACAAATAAAGATGCAGGATCTAGTTTTACCATAAACTAAAGATAACTCAAGAAAGCCTTCATCCCAGCCATAGAATGAAATATCGTGATATTTCGAAATATATTGCTTGATATATCGAAATTTTCACACTTGCAATACGATATTCAAATGTGAAAAAAAAAAATTACAAAATATCCATGATATATCACAAAATATCGCATAACATCGTAATAAACATCGCAAAGAAAAATATTGCTAAATTTTTTTTATTTGAAATTCTCAAAATATCACGATACATCACACTAAATTGCAAAATATCACACTATAAATCATAGTTCAGATGGCATATAAAAGTATTCTATTGTCTTTATCTATTAAAAGAATAAAAAACAAAAATGGTTGTCCGTACAGTCTTTCTCAAGTAAGCCAAGACATAATACTCCACATTTTAAAGTTAAGTAATTAGATTTAATATTCATGAATGTTTAATATTGTTAAATTAGAAATACTAATAATCATTTCAATGTCTAAGGTTAGTAATTAGGTTGAGCTTATAAATGTTTTATTTTACTATTATTATTATCAATGTTTTATATTATTATATTAGAATTTAGAAATACTAATATTGATCTCACTAAAATCAATGATGTCTCCCACCATTCATTCATTCATTTTTTGTCTTATGAATTGCCTTTTTTTGTCTGCAAGCACCTAACTTCTGAATTTGAATTTAATAGGAACTCAATGTAGTATTGATTGAAAGTTAGTTGCACTACATTATGAATATAATATACTAAATATTTAAACTTTATTTGATAAATATGCATATTTGAGCCTTATTTGATATGTATGTATATTTGACCTTATTTGTGTTAAGGTAATTAAATTATGTATATTATAGTGATCCGTGTTCTTTATATTCTCATCACCGTGAGTTTTTTTTAGATTACATAGCACATACTTGTCAAATATATGTTTTATTTGTAATATCTCATAAGATTGTAACAAAACAAAGCAAGAGGTGTCTATGGTGGTCGCTATATAACTACTTCAATAGAACTCAACTTGTTAAATTGAACCAATGTTTTTTTTTGTTAAGTATTAATTTTGTTAAGAAACATCAAGGGGATGCACCATGTACAAAAAATTCACCCTATGTAAGACTCATAGAGAGCCAAAAAAAAAGTAATAAATATAGCTATAGGAATGGTTGAGACCTAAGAAGTACGGATACGGATACGAACTCAACATGGATACGCAAACACGTTATTTCTCAAAAAAGTAAGACACGGACACGTCAGGCTCACGTTTAATATATATAATTTTTTTATATGTTTTATCTGACCATATAAAAATTGGCATAAAAACACATAAATTACAAAAATATTATTAAGATACTAAAATAACAAAGTCATTAAATAAAAATTAAAGAACTTCATTTAATCATCAACATCTACGATTCAAGTGTCAGACACGCGTTCAAGAAGTGTTCGAGAGTGTTAGTATCCGCCACAAACACGTGAGCCAAAATAGAGTGTCCATCCTTCATAGGTTGAGACCCCTGACAACAAAAGATAAAGGGTGCTTGACACCGAAGCCTTTACAACCAAATAGGAGACTCTGCACCCTCGAACAATCTGTTATTCTTTTCCTGCCAATTAATGCAAAGAGGAGTCATATGTCAAGCTCTCCTAAACCTCCTACCCAACAAACTTCCCCTCCATGTGGCTAAGACCTCTAAAGTCAACTGCAGCATCACCCAAAATACTCCAAACAAACCAATCAAAGGATCCATGCAGCCCAAGTAACCGGACAATGAAAAAGTAGATGGTTCACTGTCTCTTGATGAGATTTCCAAAGGCAGCAACGACCAACTAAGATATGCCTTCTTCCCGGAAAATTGTCCATTCTCAAAAAATTCCCCCAAACTGCAGTCCATGTATAGATAAAGAATGTAAAAAAAAAAACACACACACAGCTTCAGTGGAGCTTTTGGCTTCCAAACAACTCTCCAAGGAAACAGTTGTTCGCTTTCCCCATGCAGAAGCCTGTACTATGACTTCACCATAAAGTCTCTACCTCTATGCATCCAACAAGGTATCCTCCCCAGTATCAATGAAAGTCTGCCTATACAACACGCTATAAAATCCAAGCTTCGTCCTCCACCTCTGCCATCTCCCAATCAAAGACTATTCCACCAAAAACAAGGACTCTACCTTCCTTTGACCCCCTTCTACTCACATAAAATCCTCCACCAAGGCTCCTTTGTTAGAAGTAATGTTAAACAAGGAGGGAAACTCATCTTTCAGTGAAGCGTCGGAGCACCAAGCGTCCTCCCAAAACCCCATCCTCAAACCCCTTCTCACATCAAACACAGCTCTTGCTATTTACAATATAATTAGGTCTCCTATGCACATTTGCTACCCAGTGAAAGAACATAGTGCTATTATCTCCTTGAGCCAAATTTTCCCTCAATTTCTGTCTCCAGCTCACCTCCTCCATAACGGCTAGCTTTTTAATTTCTGTTCTGAACCTGTCCCAGAGCAGTCATTCGACTCATTCTACATCAGCAAGCCCTTCTTCACCTTCCTTAGCATCCAGTCTTCTGATTTCCCCAATAGCCACTGATTTCGGACATCCCTAAGTTATCAAACTTCTCTTTATTCCACTTAGTTCAGCTCCTCCATCAGCACACTAAGCTTCCTCACCAATCTGTAACTAGTAGTTCTTTCCACCCTGAACTTCTCCCACCAGCCACCAACTAACTCCTAAAATGCTTCTTCCCGAGGCCAGATGTTTTTAACTCTGAATGGGCTCCTGCCTCTTCTAATTCCTCCACTATCAAGCAACAGTGGAATGTGATCTGAGACTGATCAAGGCATCGCCAGCTATCTAACATCGGAAAACTTCTCCTCCCCTCTTCCCCTCTTCCAGTCACCAGAAATCTGTTATTGCGAGATCAGGAAGGAGCCTTTCTGTTATTTGTCCGAAGTGTACCGAGCCCCTATAAGGGTAAATCCGTGAGACCATTTGCATCAATAAACACTGAAAACTCCTCCATATCTCAGGTCATCCTTGCAGCAGAAGATCTATGGCCATGTTCATTTGACAGGATAAAGGGGTAGGATAGGATAGGATAAGTGATATATTATCCAGTGTTTGGCCGCTCATCTAGAATAAGATTAATTAATTCCGTAAGATTTTTATATCCCACTAGTGTCGTAATTAAATAATACCACCAGGGTGGCGGTATTATTTAACCCCATCCTAATGGGATAAGAATCAAAATAAGAAAAATACTTTCAATCATTTTATTTAGTCTATAAAAAACAAATCAAGACCATTCAGAGATGGAAGACGTGATATTTCCAGGAAATCACACTATTGTCGATATCGATGACAACTGTGTCATTACTGAAACATCTCATTTCTCCTTCTTCATCTGCTAATCATCAATTTAATAATATGTGTACAAAAAAAACATTGCTATATTTGCTTAACCCTTTCTAAATTTAACTCTCTCCCCATCTCCCATCTCCTTTTTTTTTGCTTTTATATATATTTCCTTATTTGTTGCTTTATTCAAAAAAATTTCCATTTTTTTATTTCGTATATTTTAGAAAATTTCTTTTTAGGACCTTGAAAAAACATTATACACACAAATATAAAACTTTATTATTTTGTAAAAAATATAAATAAATATTTTCGAAGTAAAATAATTAATATAGTTATATTTAAGCCTTTTATCTGGTGCCTATCCAAACATAGGATTAAGATAAAACAACATATTCAGACCCTTCATCTAGGGTATTTAAAACATTGGATGGAGTATATAATATCCTACAAGATTTTATTTCCTATCCAATCTAACCACATCCTATCCTATCTTTTTATCCGGCTATCCAAACAAGGTCTTTCACTAGGAAAATGAACCACATTGAAATCTCCCCCAATGCGCGCCACGGATCCCCCCAGTGTGCTGAACTCCCGCAGCTCTTCCAAAGCCTGCTCCTATACCCATCCTCTACTGGACTATAAACCCCTGAGAACACCCATTTTTGAATCATCCTCAACAAAAGAAAATCTGCATGATACTGAGAAATCCCCTAACCAGAGTAGCATCTTTGTTTACCACCCTGTTGTTCCATTATTCTACCACCCCTCCAGCAGCACCAGCAGCATTAAGGCAGGCAAGTCTGTTTCTGCATAGACTTCTGATCTCCCCAAAAGATAGCTGCTCCAAGTTGGTTTCTTGTAAGCAAAGCCACATCAGCCTTCCACTCCTTTAATGCTGATTTCACCACTGCCTTTAATTAATGCTTCCAACCTCAAATTCAATTCAGCGCATGTCACCAATGTGAGAAGGGAGGGGGAAGGCAGAAGTAGTCATATTAAACCATTGGTGAAGAAAATGGGATATTTCGGAAAACAGGATTTTAGAAAGGTTAAAGAAAGACTGTAAGGTTTCTATACAGCAAGTATTTTAGGGGTTTAGTTGTTAAATTAATAGCTAAAGGGTGTAGGAAAGGTAAGGGTTAATGATAGTTTGGTAAGCTATAGTATTGGGGACTGTTCTAGTTCTTGAGGAGAAAAAGAATCATCAAAGAATGTCACCTTGAATTCTTTTCAGTTTCACCCTTGCAAGAATTAAACTATATCACATAAACACAATCTCATATTTCAAAATGAAAAGCCATTGAATAGAAATTGTACGAGCAGATGAAATGACACCAAGATTACATCTCCGACAGGCTCAGCAAAGCAATGAAATTCATGTTGCCGTCGACGGCAAGGATTGTTGTTCAAACATGGAAATTCACAATTCCTGTCTCGGCAGTCTGGCCCTCAGTTTTAGTTGGAATGGTCAGGAATTTAAAGCTGGCCAGAGAAGCAGAGGTGTTAGAGGAGGAAGGGGGGGGGTTAGGGGTGAAGGAACTTCACACGTGATGGGAGTGTGACCTTGGTGGACAGAGGAAATCTGGTTACGCTATATGGCATGAAGACAGGGATTGCCTTGTCTGATAAGGCCGAGCTGGAAGATGGGATTCTGAGATTTAAAAGGGCCACACCCTTGGCACGTGGGGCTGGTGTTAGCAAAATGGGCCAAAGTCAGTGATCGAGAAGAAAGTTCACAAAATTTTCTTCTATATAAGACTTGGACTGGAAAAGAAAACTTTGAATTTTCATTGAGAAGAAAGTACCAAAGCTTAGACTAGTCACACCATTCAAATACTTCATATGTCATCTTTAGATTGAGCTTTGTATTATTATCCGATAATTATTATAACTATAAGATATTATTTAACTTAAAATGAATTAACTTTTAATGTCTAATATATATTTTTGATTGTTTTTATAAGTTAGCGCCTTTCTTTACCCAGGTTAGCACTTTTGGTCGCCTCGCTTTCAGGCAATATGAGTCTCATATTGCCTTAAGAGCGCCTTTGCCTTTAACTACATTGGCAACATCCAAAACTGAGAGAGGTCTTGCAACCTGCCCCTGGATAGGGACTGTTCTATACGCATCCTCTACAGAACTATAAACCCCTGAAAACACCCATTTTGAATCATCCTCAACAAAAGAAAATCTGCATGATACTGAGAAATCCCCAACCAGAGTAGCATCATTGTTTACCACAATATTGTTCCATTATACTACCACCCCTCCAGCAGCAGCAGCAGCATTAAGGCAAGCCCATTCTACAAGTCTGTTTCTCCATAGACTTCTGATCTCACTAAAAGATAGCTGCTCCAAGTTGGTTTCAACCTGCCCCTGGATGGGAGAGGTCTTGCAACCAGCCCCTGGATAATGGCTGCCAGTAGCTCCCTGCCACCAGAGTATCTTCTCAGATCAGCGGCAAATAGGGAAGTGGGTAATTGAGCACAATGGCAGAAGCTTGTGGCAATTCTAAGGTTAGTAAGGAGGCAGGTGCATTTCTGGGAAGGGATGCTTCAGGCCTGACGGACAGCACTGTCTGTACTGAAGGGATGAAACAGGTTGGGTCTTCTTCACAATAGGATTGCAGTCAGAAAAGAGTACTGTTTTTGTTCAAAGTAGCAGGCTTAAATCATGCAGTTGGACTTATCAAATAGATCAAACATACTAAAATAGTTCAATTTTGGGTGTACATGCAATCATGTCAGCTACAGTTAGGGACTTCCTTCTAGGATGGAGTGGAAGAAGGATGTGTGAAAGACGTGGAGGGTGGCACATCTTTGCTTTTGTGGTGTTTGTAGAAGAAAAGAAATAGGAGGATTTTTTAAGGGGATGAATTATCTCCTTGTAGATTTAAAGATAGATTTATGAATTCCCCATGTACATAGTTACTTTTGTAAATTTTTTGAGGGATTTGAGGCTCCAATTTTGTCTCTTTCCATTGTACATGGGTTCACCTCCTTCAGGAGATCTTTCTAATACAATACTTTTACATGGAAAAAAAAAAAAAAGAATAATTGATCAATTCATAGTCCCATCAAGTAACACATCTGAATTCTTATATAGTGTTGGGGCAACACCAAACCAAACTGAATATGAAACATACCTCCGTGTCTTCTCAACCACAGTATGAGAGGAAGAGTGTTTTTAGAGAGTGAGCCTGTTAGTATAACAGTTTATTTCTTTCATAGCATATCAAAAAGATTTCAAAATTGGGGGAGAGGTGGGAAGTAGAGTTAAAAGGCAATTGCAGGCATTACTGAAGTCCACACAAGACATACCAAAAACCTTGCTACAAATAGTGGAATAATGCTAACATGTGGAAGAACTTGTGCCCTGATGGTCCAAATAAAATTGGGAAAGGGTATAGAACTTCTCAAAATTAGAAATTAACAGGGAGACAGTAGGGGAGAATTTGTGTCAAGGGCAGCATCCCTTTGTGATAGTGTTTTATGGGAGGATAGAAATAGAAGGACCTTTGAGAGTTAGAGTTTAAATGGGAGCCAACAGGGGAGAATTAGTGTCAAGTAGTTGGGGTTAAGATTTGCTGAAATGGGTTGGAGGCTAGGTAGTTCATCTCCCTAGTTTCAACTTCTTTTCTGCGGATCTTGTGTATACCCTACATATCCTCTGGGCTGCGGATCTTTGCGTATACCCTACATATCCTCTGGGCTGTAGTTGCATCGCTAAAGTATTCCTTCAAAGAACTAATCAAAATGGACAGTTATTCAGAAAAGCATATCGAGTGTAGAAACATTTGGTGTGGTGACATGTTGAAGTGTAGATTTCAAGATTTATTTAGCATTGCATTAGACAAGGATGCTTCAGTGGGGGATTACTTTTACTTATCGGAGAACAGGGTGGAATGGAATCCTTTGTTTATTGGAGCTTTCCAAGATTGGGAGTTGGATCATGTCAAGGCACAACTAGCTTGGTTATATGGATGCAAGATCAAAAGTGGATAGAGAGGTACGATCAAAATTTCATTTCGTTCGTTTCCATCGAAACGATCGAAACGTTTCCGTTTCCTAATCAATCGAAACAAAACACTATGGAATACCTGAAATTCACATGTTTCCTATGGAAACAAAGTTATTTCCGTAGAAACATACCGAAAGCTAGTGATAACATTTCTTTGATATCAACAATACTTCTAGAAGCTTGGTAAAAAGATAATATCCATTTGTTTTTTAAATGGAAAAGATTGAAAGATTTAAAACCCAAAATTAAAAAAAGATATTTCTATTTTTCTTCAAAAATAGTAGACAATGAAAAGTAAAAGTAATGGAAATAAATTGCAGATAAATAATTTATTTTAATACTTAGTTACTAATTATAATAGGTTTAAATTACTATATTTTTACTTATTATATTATATGTAACTTGTGTCAAATTGTCCAATTCGTGAATATTAAACAATATATATTTATTATTTTATAGTTTATAATAATTTTACACATTTTATAGCAAATATATAATAAATTCATATTACATAAACAAATTAGCTCTAAATCTTTTATACTAGTTTTTAATAAGTAAAGAGTTATTTAGTATTAATGACTAATTTACATTTACGATTTTTTTTTTAATTTCACCCTAATATCTTTTTGTGTGGATGGACATGCTATCCTAAAACATTTCCAATTAATTATAATATTTATCTTCACACATTCATATATTTTACTTTATGTTTCCAAGTGTTTCTATATATTTTAATTTTTTTTCATCGTCTCCATTATGTTTTCAAAACGTTTCCGAAATGTTTCCGTTTTCTAGGTGACCGAAACACAACACTACTGAAACGAAATTTTGATCATTAGTAAAGAAGATTCAATTATGTGTAGTCGGGTCCTAATAGCAAGTTTAGAGTGAAGATGTATCACTAGGGGGTGCAACTCGGACGGGCAGGGTTTGAGGCATGTCCAGGTTCAACCCGAGCTCTGAAACAGTGAGCCCGAGCCCGAACATACATTAACTTGTATCGGGTTGAGCCCTGAGCCCGAAAAGGAATACGGAGAAAATAAAAGAATTGTCAAGTGAAAGAATTTTGCACTGAATTGTTTATCAATAAGTTATATTGCACCGATGAACATAAATCAAAGACTTTCAAATCAGGTAGTAGTACAGAAGAAACAATATCAAGTAGGTACCCTAAAGAGACTTCCTGAATCTTCTTGTTTTTCTTTAGCTTTGTTTGCAATCTTTTTTTTTTTGGTTCTCAGTAACATATAAAGAATTATATGTACTGGTTGCAAACAAGATTGGAATGTGTGCATAGCATTACAGAGAAGATGTCACTAACAATTTTTGTAATCAAAATATTAGTAACAACTTTTGAAAAAACCAATATTAGTTTTTGCATAAATAAAATTGGAATCCTGGACAAAAAAAATGAGACATGTGTAATCCGTTCACTGGCACAAACTTAGGCCACATTATCTGATATTCTATACCTAATTTCAAACTCAGCTGAGAGTTTTACCATTCTGGTCGATTCTGTTGGTTACTCTAGAAGAGGAACTCTTGGCTATTTCATATCTATTTTCAGGATAAATAATGGAAAATAAAATTCCCAATCGACTATATCTGCATAACATATGCTTGATCTGACAATATATGCCCAAGCATTCTAGTCGTCCTGCCATTGATGAACCAATCTAAGAATGCCGATTAGTTGCAAGGAAAAAGCAACGAATATTAAGATGACGGATGAATTCTCTGTTCTCTACGCTCGCTCAAAGAAGCAAAGGTAAAAGGAGTGGAGATAGAGATTCGACATTGAGACATCATTGATCTATAGAAGGCCAGAGATGGTTTTGCTCAAACAATGGCTGGAGATTGACCAGCAAATGCAGCGACTATTGGCAGGGGCTAGGGTTTATACAATGAAGGTAGAATGTTAATGTTATATATGAAATATAATGAACTGATTCAGATTAGATACATGTTTAATCTAACAGCACATAATATGTATATATAGGTTCGGGCTCAGGTTCTTGAAGCATGTGCCCAAGCCCAGCCCGAATTTAAATCGGGCTTGATCTTTGGTGCCCAAGGCCCGTCCCGAATTCAAAACTAATTTGCCCAAGCCTTAAAAAATTTGGGTTGGGCTCGGGTTAGCCCACCCTGAGTTGCAGCCCTATGTATTACAACCATAGTTGTTAAAATCCTGAATCCGGATTTTACAATCCTACGATTTTACGATCCCAAAACTTCCTTATCGATCACGAGCCCATAAAAAATCCCTGAAATGTTAGAAACCTTATAGGATCACTAGGATCCCGAGTTAACTCCCGATTTTACCGATTCTACAATATAATATTAGTCTCACTTGTCTTTGATAGTTATAGTATGATACCATTATAATATTATACAACAAAGACCAAGATTTATTAAAATAACCTAACTGAGTCAATTGTCTCAAAATTGTCTTATCATTTTGATCCTCTATAACTCTTTTAGTTTGCTTTAGACTAGTCAAGTGTTATACTAGTTAATTTAAGTCATTTAACTTCTTATTATGACTTAGTATGGGTCTGATAATGCCATTTAAAGAATTTTGCTTCAAAAATATGGCTTTAGGCTGGAATATATTAAAATAAAAACTTTCTTTCTTTATTTGTAAATTAATTATTTAATAAAATAATAATCATTGATGAATGATGATTCGTGAAATTTTTTCTTTATATAGTTTACATTTAATATTTTAATGGTCTATCTTAGTTAAATGTTATACAAATAAACATTATTATATGCTCATGTACTAAAAAAATATTTGGAGTTGTGAAAGTTTTTGTGCTCTATATTTTTATTATAAATTAAGTTTGCTCATTTTGTATTTTTAAGGATTCTTAAGAAGAAAAATATTAGTTTGTTGTTAATTTTATCATTTCGTAGAATCTTACAATTCTCGATCCGATCCTAAGGACTTACTCATTCATTCTGTTGTAGGATCTCGATTTTAACAACCTTGATTACAACAGTGCTTTGTGGTAATGTAGTGGTTTGATTTCCATGGAAAGGCACTTGGAAGGTCAAAATCCCTTCTAAAATCCTTTTTTTTTCATGTGGTCACGCAGCTTTAGAGGCAATCCATACTATATATAATTAGGGAAAGAGGAGGAGGCTCCTTCCAAATAGGTGTTGCATGTGCAAGGAGGCGGAAGAATCACCCAACATCTTTTCCTCCATTGTAGGGTCGCTACAGGAGGTTGGCAATGATTTGTGTGGTTTTGGAGTTTTTTTGGGTCATGCCTAGTTCGATTAAGGAGCCTTTCCCGTGTTGGACTTCAGCTTGCCCTCTTGGAGGGGGAAGCTCCTCGTTGCATTATGTGGAGTATTTGGTAGAAACACAATCGGTGCACATTTGATGAGAGCGAGATTCCAATACATAAGTTGAAGAAACGCATTTTAGACAGTTTTCACTTTTGGATTGTAGGGACTATATCCCATTTCTCTTTTTTGGCTTCTAGATTTGTTGCAAGAGTTGAATTGAATGGATAGTCATATATAGCTCTCTTTTTTTCGAATATAGGTTATGCCCCCTCTCACATGCTTGTTTATAATACAATAACATTACTAACCACCCCATAAAAAAAAAAAAAAGACATATCAAGTGAAAACAAACCTGTGGAACTGCAGAAATATGTTCCATAAATACATTATTTGATTTCCAAGTGAATTGAAAGAGCACGATAGTACATCCTTAGATAAGCATTGGAGAAACACTTCGCTTCGAAAATCAATACTACCATTTGCTTTCTGCTCAAACACAGAAGATGATATTGATAAGCAAAATCCATAGAAGTAATTGTGATTACAATCAAAGTTAGGAGTACTATGCTGTCTAGGAATCAAGGACCTCAGAAATATTCTGTGGCTCATCTGACACTAGTCCTGGAACTTCAGCATCTGCAGTTTCCAGATCCGCTCGCAGAGAAGAGCCAAACATTTTTGTATCATCCAGTTCTGAAGTAAAATCAGTCAAATCAACTGTCTGACTAATTGCCTTGCTAAGTTTTTGTAGCTCTTCCAGAAGTATGTCACGGGCAGTTAATAGAGCCTTAACAAGCATGACCTGTTTTCATAAAATATAGAAGGATTGGTTGAAAAGAAAAAATACATAAATATAACAAATCCAGAAGTAGGTTCGTAGCCAATTCAACAAATATATCTAACTGGTTCAATCATGTTGCTCTCAAGTGCGCACATGCGAGCACACAACCCAATAAAAAAAACAAAAATTAAAGCGAATTGATGCAGTCATGGAAGAACCTTCTATGACATTATACTAGAGAGGTTGGAAAAAAGCTCATCATATAGATCCCTTAAGATTTAATCACACCAAGGCTATTTTACATCTTTCTATCAAAAGTAAAGTCGAAGCAAGTACTAGTCCGCTAAAATTGTCCAATTAGATTTCAGAATGGCGCTTGATAGCACCCCTATAAGTACTTCAATCACTACTTTTCTCTGCTTTCAACCAGATCCAGTAGCATAAACTGTCACATCAAGTCATCAAGCCAGGCATATTGCAAATAAGCCTACGTTCACAGCCCGAACCTGTTACATGTCATTCCTCCAACCAAGATAGACCACTTAATTGCATGACTAGATACCCTGCTTTTTTTCACTGATAAGTTATCCTGCATAACACCCATGAAGCAAATAATTTAGGTTACTTATAATCTGTCAATTGCATTGCGCCCCCCCCCCCCCCCCTTCTCCTCCTTTTCTGGCAATACCAGAGTGAGAAACTTACCTGAACTCTTAACACGATAACAACTTTTTCATCTTAGATCCCTTAGAAGTAAATTGCAGATCTCTTTCATCTATTAAAAACTGTTGTGTCAAGAAAGGAATGCCAGAACAAAAGAATGGGCCAAGACATCAAATGGACATGACCCAGATATACAAATGATACTTTTTTCCCCCTGTAAGAGTATTTATAACATAAAGCAATAAAATAAAATTTTCCATTGTCCACCTAATCTATCTAATATAGTAAAACAATGTAATTCACGTAGCACATCTCTTCTTTGATACATTTAAGCAAACTCAACCAACCGCAACATGCGGACTTCTTTCATGCATATGCACTCCTCTCTCCACAAATCTCTCTCATTTAAAAAAAAAAACTCTCATTTTTTAAAAACTAAATAAAAAATGATGCTTTTTGGCAAAAAAATTATCCAAAAAAAACTGCTGCATTTTTGCACTCCTCTCTCCGCACATCTCTCATTTTTTAAAAAAACAACTTCTGCATTTTGCAATCAAAACATTATCTTCAGGCAAGACCCTCTTTATCTTCACATCCATACTGGAATCTTAACTCCAAGAGCTTCGTCACTATCAATGTTACATGGAACATGGATTGTTATGGTACGTGGAACGAGAACGGGAACGTAAATCTTCACTTGTTATAAAACGTAGTACGTTAGGGGTAGGCTTCTTTGGATCGCTTTGTTAGAACGAAATACGTTTATTTCGAACGTGATATAATTTTTTATTGTATTTGTAATAATATTCATATGTATACATAGACACCAATTTTTTTTGAAGAAATTCAAGACATTATAAAATAAAATTTCAAAGATGTGTGTATGTATTTTCTTGTATGTTCTTTGATTTTTTTTGGGACTTTTGAGATTTTAGATTGGAACGCTAAATCTTGCGTTCTAAATCGCTAGTGATCCATGTTTTGGATCAGTGCGATCCCAATTCGCAATTCACAAGGGAAGTAGCGAATTGTGGTAACTAAGGTCACTATCCATACACAACCCAAGGGTGGCTCGTGCATTAAGCCAAAAAAGCAATCGATTTAGGCCCCACTTATAAAAAATACCCCTAATTTTATGTTGATAGTATAATTCAAACTAAAAGTCTAAGTTCAATAGAAGTCTAATTCCACAAATAAGGCCCCAAATTTTATGTTTTATAATATAATTCAAACTAAAAGTCTAAGTTCAATAGAAGTCTAATTCTACCAATATGGCCCCATAAATACTCCAAAAAATTTAATTATATTACAAGAGCTTTATTCCATATATTTTTGTATTGCCTAATTTATATTTTATAGATTCTATTAGAATGCTCAATTGTTAGATTATATATACATCTCACCTATTTAAATACTATTATAATTTTATATTACAAAAATCAGTGTATATATATTATATACACATATTTGAACAAAGCATTAAAAATATTTTTATATATTATATATTTATTAGAGTTTTAATATATATATTAATATTAAATAATTTTTTATATTATTATTAAAATTTTAAAAAAAAATCCCATTTGGAATGGTCGCTTTAGGCCTCCAATTATCTTGAGCCGCCCCTGAAAACAAAGGTGGTTTCCAATCAAAACACACCATCTATTCCTATTTCTCCTCTCTCTGCACACTGTTGTGGTCTATGAAGCACAGACACTCTATTTTAGTTCACTTGTCCGTGTCGGACATCAACACTTTCATACACTTTCCGGACACTTGAATCATAGATATCGATGATTAAATGTAGAAGTTCTTTAATTTTTATTTAATAATTTTGTTATTTTAATATATTAGTACTATTTTATGATTTGTGTTTTTATACCAATTTTAATTGAAATAACATTAGATTTTTATTATATGGTTATATAAAAAATTTATATATATTCAACGTGTCCTTGTCCTACTTTTTGAAAAACAACATGTTTGCGTGTCCATGTCGTGTCGTATCCGTGTTTCGTGTCCGTATTCGTATCCGTATCCGTACTTCTTATGTTGTGGTTATTAGAGATTAGAGTACTCACTCGTTTTTCTACAGAACTAAAAAAAAAAAGGTGGTTTCCAATCAAAACACACCATCTATCCCTACTTCTCCTCTCTCTGCACATTGTTGCGGTTATTCGAGTACTCACTGGTTTTTTTATAAACTACCCACTACTTGGTGTTTTTTCGATTGGCTTACAAGTAAGTTTCTTATAGCCCATTTGTATATGCTACTATTGTGTTTTACATTCTCTCTCTATATATACACACACAGACATGCATTGGGTTCGTTAATTTTTATTTTATTTTTTATTTTTTTGCATCCCGCACATTCCTTATGGATTCTCATCCCATCTTATTCAGATTCCTTTTCTCACATTGTTTGATTAATCTTTAAGCATTTGAACATTGTAATTATGACATTTGGTGTATAACTTCTCCTAAATAGATGCATGTGTACACGTAATCTATCTATTCATTGCCTCTCTTACATTGAAATTCGTTACATTGTTCTTAAAAATGGATGCATGTATATATGTATAACATGGTTGCATTTGATTAATTTATGCCCACATTATTTATTTTGTACATTCGACTAATCAAATTGTTCCCTCCATGCATGAAGGTCGCCATTGATACTTATATTATTCTTTATGCCACATTTTAAACTTTTGGCTTTACTTTCACGTCGTATGGTAACGAATTTGAACTAAGAGAAAAAGTTTACACTTTTTTTCTTAACAATATCTTTAAATTAATATAAAGTAATGACTATATATTTATATATTTATACATAGATTGTGTTGAATTATTGCAACGTTACATATTCGTAAATTTTGTGTCTTTGCTTTTTCTTTGAGTGAATTTTTTATTTTCGTGTCTTAAATGTTTCTCTCTTTATATAATTGATTATTTTTGAAGGCATCGATTCGCTCTTCTCATCAATGCTTTGTCTCCCACTATTACGATCGAACATTCTCAAAACAGAAACTTTTACACAATTTATTGTTGATTTGTCTTAATAATAACACTGTGATTCATTAATGGTATGTGCAACTAGGCATGTGACCGTGTTCAAATCATGTTTTGTTGTTCCATTCATTATCTTCATATTTATATTTTGTTAATATTTTAGAATTTATATTTAAGCATAGTTATTCTTAAATTAATTTATAAAATATAGAATTCTTTCTTTATATAATATATAATCTCTTATTATCTAATTTTCCAACAACAATAAAGAGAGATGGTAAAGAGGCTTTCTTTTAGATATATCACATTTAGATTTTGTTAATATTTTAGAATTTATATTTAAGAATAGATAGTCTTAAAATTAATTTATAAAATAGAAATTCCTTCTTTATATTTCAATTCATTTATCAATTTTTTTAGTCACACTCATGCATAGCACGGGCCAATGCTAGTCTGTTTGCACCTACTTGGAACCCACTGATTGTAGTGTCACAGTCCTTTTTCAGGGTCTCTCCTTATACCCACATACCATTTGCACATACCACATTTATAAGGTAATCCCAACTGAGAATTTGAGATCCTCTTTTGATTCCCAAGAAATTCTTCAATTTCTTCCAGAAGCAGATGATTACAGTTACCGAAATAACTTTTTCCTAAGAACGTGTAAGAACAGTATCCAAATTGAAGTAAACTATAGAATCCTATCCCCTTTAGAGCTCCATGCTTTCTTTAGTTCTGAAAAAGGTCCAGTCCAACCCCTTGTCTCTAAGAGGACTTTTAATTTAAAAATTATTACATCTTGTGCATATGTTAGCAGTCAGTGCGTCATCTGTTACTCCATTGTCCACTTGCATCTGCAATTTTGCAGTGTACTTACAGTAGTTTGAGCAAAGAACGGGTGCCTCCTCCTTCAGTTCGAGGAGCCCATTTCTCGGTACACAATGCATGAGATTATGAAAAAGATCTTAAGGAGAATTCTCGAAGTGAATTTTTGGACAAATTGACATAAAGACAGATATTTAGGACAATTCTCCGAGTGAACTTTTGGATAAATTCGACAGACGTTTGAAAATTGCATTTTTTTTCTATAAAAGTTGAACCTATGCATCTCATTTAACATAGTGCGTCACGGCCTAAATAGGAGCAGCCCTATGGATATTTTAGTATATGACTAAAAGCTAATCTGCCTTCCTCTTTTTTTGGGTTAACTGCAAAGACTAAGGCGCAAACAATAAAGTACCTATTTCAATTATACACAAGGAAGAAAATATAAAAGAAACATAATCCAAAAATCAAAAAGCATGCAAATGGAGTTAAAGAGTGTTTTTTGAAAGTCATCCAATCAACATACACCTATCAAATTGAAAGAAAGGCTCTATAAGACAGCTAAGATCATCTCACCACCAAGCATTAGCTTGAGTGGTAGCTACAACACCTCCCAAAGAGGAGGTTGAGGGTTCAACTCCCAAATGGGACAAAGCGGGTGCGTGTCTTATTTAATAAAAGGAAAAAAAAAAAAAAAAGGAAAGGACAATTAAGACCAGCAATTCTTCAATGGGCAGCATGTTGTTAGAGTCTGAATCAGATGCAGATGGTGATATCGAAGAGAGGCTAGGCCATAAAGGATAATACTAGAATTTAATGGTAGCAGCAATTGTGGATGGGACACAGAAAACCGATTAAAATGGCAGTGAGAATTGAAGATTTTTTTAACAAAAATAAGAAAGCATTAAAAGTAAAGGGCAAATTGAACAGCGACAAGATCTCACTTGGAAATTCAGCTGGTATGAGGAAAGGACAAAAAGGGCATGAGTTGGGTCATAAGAAAAAATGTGTTGTAAATTAACAAACTTTGCTTGTAGATAATGCACAGTAGCAAACTGGGCTAACCTAAAAATTTACCTAGAATGTGTAACATTTTGATGTGGGGTGGGAGCAAGCATGATAAGCCACACACACAAAAACACAGAACAATAGTGATGTATAATTTGCAAAATTGAATGTGATAGGGTAGTTCTACTTGTGAGAATAGTGAATGATTAATAGAACACTATATTGGTCAGTGTATATTAGTTGTGTATTTGATTTCATTACTATTGATTGGGTATGGATTTTTATCAAGGTCCAAGTTTTATTTTTGATAAGTAAAGATTCTAGACTAAGAACCATGGACACGCCGACACGGAATTTTCAAAATAGTAGGACATGGACTCTTTGGGGACATGTTGAATAATATATATATTTATTTTTATATAATGAGCATGAAATCTAATTCTAATATTATTTCAGTCAATTTCAAGATTACCCATCAAAAATTAATATTAATAATAAAAAATCTATTTTATGACATGTTTTATTAATTTATTAAAAATCAATATAATTTTTTTTGAATTAATTTAGTGACATACAATAAGTACATTTGTTAAGTACATAAATTAAAAATTTTAAAAATGAATTATTAAATGAAAGAGATACCAAGAAAAGAGGATTTTATTATTTTTTGACTTTTTGATAATAAAAATTTTAAAAATTAAATATAAATTAAATTAATTAATGAATTTAATAAATAATAATATGACAAATTATTAATACCAGTAAAAAATTAACAAAATTATGGCCTTATGGGAAGGGAGAGTGACATGTAATAAAGGAGGGGGGTACAAAAAGTCAGGAACCTTCCTGAGAGGTGATCCTCGCAAGAGAGCCGGAGAGGGAGAGAGAAATAGATGAAGAAGAAGAAGAAGAAGGGGTACTTGGCTGGCTGTCGTCGATCTCTCAAAATCAGAGGTAGGTTGCCTCTCCTTAATCAATTTTTTTTTTTTTTTTGAATATTCATCTTCTTCACCGATCGCGTGTCCAGCCATGTCCCGGCGTGCGCAGAATTTTGAAAATTAAAAAAAAAATTGGATACTCAATTTTAACGTGTTGGACAAGTGTCTGTGCTTCTTAGATTCTATATATGAAAAGGCACCAAAGGGACGCAGCGTATCTAAAACAATACAATTAAACTTGCAGGAGTTCAAAAAAGCAAAAAAAATATCTAGCCGAACTATAGCCTTTACATTCACTCTCCACCTTCAGAAACTCTTCTATTTCTTTCTAGGCATATAGTCCACCAAAAACATAAAGGAGTTATCCTCCATGCCTCTCTTTCCCTTCTACTGACTAAACTGGCCCTCCAGGAGGTCAACACTTTCCTTGGTAGATTGAGGCATAACCCAATTTACTCCAAGAAAAGATCAATCGAAAGAATCCACACTGCCCTAGTGGTTGGGTAATGAATGAGCAAGTGATTAACCATCTTTTCATCTGCATTACACAAGCTGCACTAGTAAACAACAACCTGTCTCCCTCTACACAGATTATGCAAGGTTAGAACCATTCCAAAGGCTGCAATCCACCTAAAAAATGGAACTTTTAGGAGGCAGTTTCACTTTCCAAGGAAACTCCTATCTTCCTTGATCTTTCAAAGATCTATAAAAAGCCTTGACATCGAACCCCTGTCTTGGATCATGTCCACTAAAGATTGTCCTCTTCCTTCTCCTGAATGTGTTGTTTGTAAAGTAAGGTGTAATACACTAATACTGCACAGCATGCTCCACTTCCCAATCCTACAGACATCTAAAGAAACTGATGTCCCAAACCAACTCCCCCACAATTCTCCTGTAGCAGCCAGCCACTGAAACCTTGTCTACTCGAAGTAATGCGGAAAAGAGGGGGGAACACCGTGTTGAGAGGCCCAACCTCACACCAGAAATCCACCCAAAATCTTACCCTACTTCCCATTACCAACGCTCCATCTGATATGTTTTGAAAACTCATTCCACCCACGCCTAATACTCCTCCAGACCCCTATTCCGAAGGAGCTTTTAACTTCCCTAGAATACCAACCACCCTCTTCTAAGTCCTGACCCATATTTATTGTCAATCACTCCCCTCCAGAGGCAACTCCTCTCCATCCCATACCTCCACAACCACTTCCCAGGAAAGCCTTATTAACACTCTAAGGTCTCCAACCCCCACCTACTCAAGACATAAGTCTCGCATTTTACTAGTCCATGTGGCTAGTAGGGTGTTGCATAGACATGAAAACTGGCCCCATGGGGTTCCTCTTCATATCAAAAGAAAAGGAAAAAACTTAGGACTGAACTAACTTTACACCAAAGTAATTTGGTTGGGGACCTAGTAAGCCAAGTATTGAGGATACAAGTTAAGAGGAGATCAAGTATATTAGGAAGGAAATTAAAGAATGTCAAAGATTTAGTTATGGAGAAGATTATGGAAATTCAAGAAGTCCAAAAGCAATTTATGGAAAAGACTTGAATAATTTTGATTATATGCAAAAAAGCCCAAAAGCAACTAATGGAAAAGATTTGAATAATTTTGATTTGATTTCCATATATATAATTTCCTAATTTGTCTCTTAAATCACCCATATAATCAATTTAGGGACTGATTGTAATTGAATCAAATTTCTAAACAGAGTTTCTTCTATATAGCATCAGAGCCATGCACTACTTAATCAATTTTTTGTAGAATCTATCGGTCTAAGCAATGCACTGCTTAATCTATACCTTGACAGCGACTGAGTGTGACTCATGTCCAGGAGAGAGAAATTATCAGTCTTTATAATCTGAAACATTTTTCATATTCAGTGATAGAGCTGGACAGTCCATATAAAAGGAATGTATAATGTAGTCTCTATGAGATAAGATGACGTATCTCAGTCATTTGGGTGGAAGGATAGCATGTTATTATATTTGGGATGCATTGAACAGGAACGCTTATAAGATTATATCATTGAATGCTGTCAAGTTAGTATATTTCTTATCATTGCTAAAGGAACCCCACCCCCCAACCCCCACCCCCCTCTTCTGTTTTTGTTGGCCAAAAAATATATAGCATTATAAACTCCTGAGCAAACAGCAACTCCTCTTGTCAAACATGCTTTCCAGGTTCAAAGTTCTAAAATTATCACAATATTTTTGTAAACACAAGAAATGCATAAAACATTAACTAAAATGTACAATTGAGTAATGCATGAAACATGAACATAATGTGCAATTGAGAAGGAAGGTATTACAGTTGACCAATTGTTTATGATGTGACCCCTTACACAGGTACAAATAGAGTAAAACTCTCAAGCTAGGTTAATTGAAATTCATTACCCGGAGTCAAAACATGCTGATACCATGCACACATAGCCTTCAATCTAGCCTTAATTGAAATTCACTCCCTGGTTTTAAAACATGTTAATAACTTAATACCACAAGTGTACGCATGCAGACTGACACAGATAGAGTAGGGAAAGAGAGAAGCAATGGGTCAGAAGACAAATCTAGTCAATAAAATTGCAACAAAATCAATCGATGCAGAGGCTCCACATGGGTATGCAAGACAATAAATATTGTCAAGTAGAGCCATGCATGCCCCGCCAGGGGGGGGGGGGGGGGGTGTGGGAGTGAGAGAGAGACGTATATGTGAAAGAAGCCAAATGTTGTCAATGAAATTGCAACAAAGTCAATTAACAGGGAACTCTAAAGAGGTATGCAAGAAAATAAGCATTGTCCAATAGAACAAGGTGGATGTGCAGGTGAAACAGCATTAGAAATAGAAAACATACATGCATAGACTTATCAGAATTTTCACCAGCAGCATCTTCAACAAAACAGGAGTCACTGAAAGAATCAAACCAATCAAGTTAGGTTTTAACAAATTAATAGTGCACATTTATCAGCCAGCAGCTGAAACTAAAAACAGCATAAAAAAAAACCCATAATCACAGTGTTCTTTGTTAGAGGAAAGTGAGCTCAATCCGAATATCAATATAAGAAACAGGACCCCACAACAAACCTGGGCACCTTCAATGGGGCAGCATGAACCCCACTTTTCAGTAGGCAGATGTGTACACTTATCTCAACAAGCACAGCATGGAAAGCATCAAAATGGACCGGGCAATATGAATGCAGTCCTAGGAGAGCTTTAGGAGGAATTCGAAATTCATGGACTGCAGCAGGGCACGCGCCCAGAGAAGCCTGAAATTCAGATCTGCAGATAGTGCATTAAAATCACTAGCTTAGGTCTAGAAATGAATTCAAATGCCAAAGAGGAAGAGAAGAGTTCCGTCAACTAACCCATTCTCCAACACTGGTGCGTACATAAGCTCAAATTTCAAAATCACAGCAGACCTTGATGGACCCTGGTCATTTAAACTTAAATCAGTTACTAAGCCAGGGTATCAACAACATCTTAACCTGAAGGCACACAAGGTGAGATATATATAGCCACTGATATTTTTCAAAAAACATTCTCTAGAGAAACCCATTTCAAAGAGGGTCATCAAGGTGCTAATGGTTTTGTTCTTTCTTAACCAGTTAGGAGTAGGTTACTCTTTCAGAGCCAAGATCTTCCCCCTTGTGCTTAAAGGATGCAATGTGGAGTATTTTTCTGATATTTATGTGTAAGTCAATAATGTTAACCCCATCACAGGACTAGCTAGGGGATTGAGGAGCCATGCAGATATAGGCAACTTAACCAAGAGATTGGCAATACCACCTTGTTGGCTCTCTTTAAGGAGATACCAGCATGTGTGTACTCACACATGCAAACGTGCACACGCGCACAGAGAGAGACAGAGAGAACTACCTCATATTTACCAAGGGAAAGGTTGAAAGAAATCATGACAGATAGAAGCACATCCTGCCTTGCATATCTGATCCGAAAAGGCTGTGTCGAAAAACTGTGGTCTGTATCATCAATTCTCCATACTCCATATAGGTCATCAGAACCCAAATCGGAAACTGCAACTCAAAGAAAGATTTTATTCTGTCTTTGCCCTTAGTTCATCTATAAGAAATATACATTAAGGACAATAACCTCCAAGAATGATTGAATATAAATCCTTGGGGTTGGATGAGTTGGGAAGAGGCTTGGGTAGTATCCCCAAGGTCCCAGGTTCAACTCCGACCCCAAGGGGCACTAATCTATTAAAAAAAGAATGATTGAATATATTTCACTGAAGACAATTAGGAAAAAGAAATCCCTATAGCTGAACCCTAATAGTCCTAGGCTTGAAGACTAAGGTTTAATAGAAAATGAGTTAGCTTCAATTAGGGGCCATTGCTTGGTGCAATGGTAAAATGTTCAGCTTTGTCAAGCATAACAATGCAGTTCAAAAAAGGGGACAGACTTTCTGTAAAAATAATGTCAAAGGTTAATTTTATGTCCAGTCCACCAGTCCCAACTCCCTGCTTAAGCGGGACCAGCACTGAGTACAGTTAGCTTCAATTCCTAGAATAATTTAGCATGAGGAAAATATTAGCAAGAATTAGCACAAGACCAGCCAATGGAAATGAAATGAGGAGTGTCTACAACTTATAAACTAGCAAAAATCAATTTGTTGGTCCATGGAACAAATTCACTCTCAAGGGGCACCTAATAAAAACCTCTAGGATACCCACGCCAACATTGCAGTGATTTTCCTTACCTTTTTTCTTCTTTTTTTTATCAGTAAGATTCTCCTTACTATTTTGTCAGCTACAATCTTATAATATGAAATGTAGTACTTAAATGAGAGTCCCAAAGGGGTTGCCTTTCTAGAATGACACGTACACAAGTAATGCACACTTGTTCCAATATATAAGGTCTTCATCCGAAAGAATTATTTCTCTGTTAGTTATATCTGAGCATGTATACATACATATATATTGTCTTAGCATGTATGCATGTGTGTGATAAGTTCAACTAAAATACCTTCATACTGAGACACTCTGGACAGAGTTCCCGGAGACATAGGGTCATCATCCTCCCATCTCATTGTAATCTTAATTTCATACCAAAATAGTGTCTTAGCATGTATACATGTGTCATAAGTTCAACTAAAATACCTTCATACTGAGTCACTCTGGATGGAGTTCCCAGAGACGTGTGGTCCCCATCCTCCCATCTCATTGTAATCTTAATTTGATACCATCTATTAAAGACATTAAAAAAAAAAAAGTAAAAATCACCACAAAAAAAAATTACCAATTAAGGTAGCGAAATAAACTAATAGTGGTAGTTTGATAGCATACCCTTGCTGGAAGAGATCAAGGTTGTGAAGCCTATGAATGTAAATAGCAATCTCATGTACACCCTCCAACACTGGCCTGCACTTCTCAGGCTTCAGGGGATGGGTTTGTGGTAGGGGCAGAGGCTCTGCATGAGTCAACCTCTTGGGGTTGAAACCTATGATCCATCTAAACCGCCGGAACATAACTGTTAATCCTTCCTATTTTTGTCCCCAAGCACTTGCATCCCTCTGATTCACTCTGTAAAATGGATACAGAATTAAACCCTGGATTTGATTTTCCAGAAACTCATCTCTTCTAATGAGTCATAAAAACTGAATTTTTCATGTTGAGAGCAAATGGAAGGGAAATGGACAAAATGACAATTGGGGATCATTGATAGATATGAACGAGAAGAAGAGCTTGTCATTCAGAGAAGGAAATCCCAAACCAAAAATAAATAAATAAATATATCAGGTAGAGAGCATGCTCTGCATAGCCTAAAAAGACATATTTATATAACATTTATGCATAGTAAGGCCGACCAGAGGCAGTATCTTGTTTTCTGACATCTGAAGCATGTCCTATGATTACAATGACTTCATTTCCCAACCTAAATGGAAAGCATGTCCTGCGATTTAAAACCAAAAACAGATGCATGAAAAAGCTACTTAGCAGCAAATACTCAAAAGTACTTGAGTGCCTTCATTGGCCATGTCGCATGTGTATGGTAGTTTAATCCTAGGACCTCGACCATGCTCTACATAAAATGGTGTAGACCAATTAAGTGATGTTCGTTTTTTGCCAATAACTATCAATGAAAGTTGCAACATTTACATTACAAAGTAGCTTAAATCGTTCAACAACAATTTCCCAACCCTACTGCTTAGATAACATGAATAATATGTAACACATGGGTATGACTACAAACTTACTTTTCTACTTTACAAGAATGTAGCTGTAACAAAAAATAATAATAATAATAATGGCACTGAATCAATTAGGTCTAAAATCTTAGTAAAACATTTATAGGATTACATTCTAGCTACGAGCAAGGAGGCAAGTGGCCATGTGTATAGATGGCGCTGGACAAGCTTGACCCATGACACTTCACCTCATTTACTTGCCTCAGTTGCCTGGATGTTTTGACTACACTGAACCCATGTTTCAACACACCACATACAACTAACATAAGAGACTCATTTTTCACAAAAATAATAACACTTAAACCTCATAAACATTCAAATGCATGTGCTTCCCTTTTGACTTGCTTGTAGAATACAAGTACACACCAGACAATATTGTTTTACAGAATGCCCGTTTTGGTTGCTTACAGATTATAGAGAATTGATTCTGGAGAATAAGTCAGGCATCAGTGATTCTGGCAAAATCAGTTTGATGATTTATTGGGTGTTTGGTAAACACCATAGTTCAAAAGTGATAGTGTAATATGAAATTTCTTTTTTGCCTTTTATTTAATAGATATTATGTATGTACATTAAATATGTATAACATCTATTTTTTATTCTTTTTCGCCTTTCTTTCTCTGATATGTCTTGAAGGTTAGGGAATAAAAACCCTCAGGATGGAGATGAGGCTTCAGAAACGAGATCAAGTTATATGCAGATAGGCCATAAAAATTTCAAGGTTGACGAAATCGGTGGGGACGGAGGCAGGCTCTTCCATATTGTAGAGAGAGACCCAAGAACTGTTAGAAGAATATGGGTGAAGGAATATTGCTTGCAATGGATGTGTCAGAATCTTGAAGTGATGGAGGGAAATCAGTAGGGTGGAGATCAGCTGTTGTTTTCCATGGAAGGAGTCGAAGTTTGAAGATAATTAGGAAATCCAATGAGGAAGGCTCGTTTTTTGAATCGAAGAACGGAATGGAGAAGTGAGAAGGGCGATCTATGTACCAGAGGTAGATAACGGAGGCAAGGATCAAAGTTTCGTTTCTTTTTCATCGAAATGGCCGAAACGTTTCCGTTTCTCAGGGAACCGAAACGAAACACTAGTAGAATATCGAAATTCACATGTTTCCATGAAAACAAAATTGTTTCCGTGGAAACATACCGAAACTAGTGGAAACATACCGAATCAGAGGAAACATTTCTTTTATGTCAACGATAATTCTAAAAGTTAGTAAAAAATAATATCCATTTATTTTTCAAAGATTAAGACTCAAAATTACAAGAAGATATATTTCTATTATTTTTCCTAAAATAATAAAAAAGTAGTAGGGGAAATAAAGTGTAGAGAAACAACTATTTTAATACTAAATTACTAATTATAATAGGTTTAAATCGCTATTTGTTTTACTTTTTATTTTATATGTAACTTGTATCAAATTATCTAATTCGTGGATATTACATAATATATATCTATTATGTCATTTATCATGAATTAGTATCATTTATCATGAATATGATGTATATGCCTTAAACATGCACAAATATTCAATAAATAGGCTTATTTGTATAAATAAATAAATTTTAAGTTATGTTTCCAATTTTTTTTCTGTTTCCATTATGTTTCCGAAACGTTTCCGAAATGTTTCCGTTTCTGGACAGATCGAAACTATACATCGAAACGATATTTTGATCCTTGAACGGAGGGGGTTGGGGAAGAGCTGCCATCGCATTTAGAAGATTGAGTAACTTGTTTCAGAAAAGGGGAGTCATTGACGGAAAATCGTTCAAAGTGGCTCAGATCAGAGGGTGGCCGGAGCCCACTCTTAAGGTGAGAAGTGGAACTAGTGTCGACTGGGCTGAAATTTTTTTTTTTTTTTTTTTTTTTTTGTGATAGGTAATTCTCACACACACACTTTGCCCCTCAAGGGACTTGAACCCTCAACCTCCCATATGGGAAGGTGGACAAGTACCAACCAAGCTAGAGCTTGTTGGTAACTGGGCTAATTTAATCATTGTTCATGTTTCTTGCTCGGAAAGAGTGGAGTTTCTTTGTCGTTGCTTGGTCAAAGGAGTGGGTCTGGTATGGAGCCAGAGTCGGACCGTCAAAGAGTTCAAGACTGGGTAAGTAGGCGTTGGGGGGCCACAGCAGGGCTGCATGTAGTTGATATGCATGGGGCTCTGTTCTTAATAGAGTTCCCATCGGAGAAAGAGGCATTAAGAATCTGGGAGAAGAAGGATTGGACGATGGAGGATTCCCCTGTTTTTAGATCAATGGGTAGCAGAAGGATACTGTCACAGGAGGGGTTGGGTGGCCTCGTGAAGTATAGGTGAGATTTATAGGGCTTCCAGCATTCTTGTGGTGCTCCAAGGTGTTCAGAAGGTTGGGGGATGTGTGTGGAGGTTTCATTGCCATTAACGAGGGGACAAGTAGTAGGAAATACCTCCGACAGGTTCATGTGCTTGTCAAGGTATCAGAGAATCCCCTTCCAGCATCAGTAAGGATCAGAGTTGGTTCAGGGAGTTTCAAAATTCCTATTTGGGTCAAAAGTGTACCTTATTTCTTCTTGGAAGCAGAAATTGCACTGGCAGCTGGCCGGAACGGAGCTGGGGGTGATGACTGTGTGAGGGGAGGTGTGACCCACGTGCGCGAGGAGCATGGAGGGGCTTACGTCGAGAAGCATTGACAGAGGAAACAGGCTGCGAGCGTGGAAGAGAAGTAAAAATTTTGAAACTCGAATCTGGAAGAGGCATTGGGCTAAAATCAAAGAAGGCCAGTGACTGAAAGGGGAGGAAGTGAGGTTGGGGTGAGATTTACAAATAAGAGAGGCCCAGAAGTTAGACAGTGGACATGGTCCAGAGAGGTTGTGGATAAGCGGAAGGGGCATGGGAGGAATGGGCCACACAGTATAAAGTCCCACAATAGGTCTCTTATAAAGCCCACCCAAAATACCCAGGAGAATTTTAATTTGGGCCTACAATCAAGGCAAGGGGAGATGGCCCATCTTCCTGATGGGTTTATTAATGAGATGAGGCCCCATTTCTGTGTAGAGCATGAAGGGGAATATAGGGCTCCAAAAGGCGATGAAATGGAGGCGAACAGAAGCTCAGGGCAGAGACTGAAGGTGGAAGCAGTGCCAATGGAGGACGAGTGGTAGACATGTGAAACTGAAAGGGTGTTCTGCTGTGACAATAACCCAGGCATAGCCAACGGAGGTTACAAACGTCAGGAGGCAAGCACAACTGTTGAAGCTCATCTTGCCGAGGCAATCAATGGTGCAGGGCAGATAGCTTCAGAAGTAAGGAATGAGCATGATTGAAGGGGTGCAGCTCAAGAAGGAGTCAGACCAACAACTGATGTAGATGAAAGCAGCAGAAAATCCTGGTGACTCAGAAGAAGATCTGAGTTTGCAGTCAGAAAGGGGATACAGACGTGAAAGGGAGGAAGAATTTTCTTTCTGACAATAGCAAAGCCTTGGTTCTATCATCAGTCTGTAGCGAGGCTGAGTTGGAGCAACTATAGAAGTGATTGGAACAGACTACATGAGGCTAAAGTCAGAGCCATATTCAATAATTAATGGCAGGGGAGGCAGAAGCTGTCAACTGACTCAACTCTATTCCCTTGGCTACGGTTGCACCAAAGCAAATTTCAGAAGGGAGAGAGCAGGTGTGTCAGGAACAACAGGAACTGAAGATGAGGGAGGCATCTAACTGGGTGTTGAGAAAAATTATAGGAATCAGTAGATACCTGGGAGGCTGGGAGTGTCTTGTAGAGGATACGAGGAGAAGCAATAGGAGTTGTATGAAACAACCGAGCAGAACAGGAGGCTGAACAGCAGGAGTAAGAATCAGTCAGCTTCTAAATTGCGAAGAGAACTGAAGAACCTGAAGTGCACTGCGAATTATGACAACATGAGGAGGAATGAGAAGAAACCCAAAGGGCAAGAGATAGGTAAACAGATCATTCCATTATGAATTTAATAATTCTTTCTTGGAATGTAAGGGGTCTGAATGACCCAGAGAAGTGTGTAGTTGTCAAGAATTTTTTTGAAGTGGGATGCGGCTATTGTTTGTTTACAGGAAGCGAAGATTGATCAGATCACACAGAGGAAAGAAGTTTGGGAGGAACATTATTCTGGTGCTGCACTGATCTGTTTACCTCGGCCATTATTGGACCACACTCCAATTCTCTTGGACTGTGGAAGAGTGAAGAGGGCCATTCAGATTTGAATATGTGGCCAAAGCAGGAGGGATTCTAATAAATGGTAGAAATTTGGTGGAGGGGATACCAAGTAAGGGGAATTCCAAGCTACATATTGGCTAAGAAGTTAAAATTTCTGATAGAAGAGTTAAAACCATGGAACAAGGAAGTGTTTGGGAATATTGAGGTGAGGAAAGGAAGAATTCTCCAAGATATTAAAGAACTAGATGACAAAGGGCAGCAAATGACTCATCTTTCAGAGGAAGAGTGAAATAAATGGGATGAGCTCAAAGTCGAATTGAGTTGGGTTTGGCAGGTGGAAGAGATAAGTTGATGCCAAAAGCTAGGGCCTTGTGGTTGAAGGAGGGGGACCATAATACCCATTTCTTCCACTGCTTGGCTAATGCTCACAGGAGAGCCAACAATATCAGGAAAATTTCGGTAGAGGGGATAACCTTGGAGGATGACAAGGCGTTGAAGAGGGACTCAGAAAAGTGCTACAGGAGACCTTTGCTTGATGGCTTACCATTTAACACATTGGAAGAGGAGGAGAGGAGTGGGCGGAAAGTGTTTTCTCTGAAGAAGTGGTGGGAGCACTTAACTCATGTGAAGGGGATAAGGCTCCCTGTCAGGACGAATTTTCTATGGCTTTTTTTAAGCATTGTTGAGAGATGGTGAGAAGTGATGTCATGGAGGTGTTCGGTGTTCCACTATTTTCATAAGCATGGGAGTTTTGTAAGAAGCCTCAATGGAAGATGAAGAGCAATAATAGAAGCCAAAGTGGGATGTGAAGCGTGCAGTTGGTGCACTAAGGTGGTGGAGGGACCTTACGGTGTTGGTCTTTTGAAGGTAATTGGAAAAGGGGGCGGTGGACTTTCTAAGTTCACATCCTTTGTGGTGGGTAATGGAAGCAGTGTCAAATTTTGGAGGGACCTTTGGCAGGGTAATGTTACTTTAGAGCATCGTTTCCCTCATCTTTACCAAATTGCATCTAACAAGGGAGCTTTGGTAAAAGACTACATGGTTTTCAAATTACAATGAGTTTGTTTGGGCCCCTTGTTTTCGTAGGAACTTGTACGATTGGAAAGTGAACGCCTTGAGTGTGATGGTCGTTCTTCATAACATTCATGTGGACCAAGGAAGATTCTATCTATTGGAAAATAAGATCCAATGGTAAATTCTCGGTCAAATCCTTTTATTCCAATTGGCTAAAAGACGAGTGAAGGAGTTCCCTTGGAAAGCTATATGGATCTCCAAAGCTAATACGAAGGTGACTTCTTTTTGTTGGACCGTGGCGTGGGGAGTTATCTTGACCTTCAACAAATTTCAAAGAAGAGGTTTTCACATGGCTGGAAAATGGCTTGGAGGGAGAGGAGTCCATCAACCATTTGTTTATACATTGTCCGGTTGCTAGGGAGTTTTGGAACTCCTTGCTCTTTTTGGTTGTTCTTGGATGATGCCTTGGTCGGTGGGAGATTTTGTTAAAGATGTGGCAAGGTGCTCGGGTAAAATGTAATGTTACAAAAGAGTGGTTGTTAGTTCCCCTTTGTATTTTTTGGTGTATTTAAAGGGAGAGTTGGGTTATGGATTCTTATCTGTTTGTACAGATACTTTTTTGTAGATTTTTTGGGTGGTTTAAGCATATAATTGAAAGCTTTCCCCTTCTTTTCTAAGTTCTTCACCTTTCTCGGGCATTTTAATGAAACACATATTACTTATCAAAAACTATATAACATATATTATATATTATAAATAAATTAATATTTAACAATATAATTATATAAATAATATATATATATATGAAATTCAATACATATATAGGGGGTATAACTATAAGCTCCCAATGACCTTTTGGGTATTGGAGGCATAGGCCCCACACCTTTTGTGTTTTCTAGAATAAATGCCAAAATGGCATAAAAAAGACCAAATCTTGGCATGCAGGAAAAAACTCCCCAACCCTCCCCCCACCCCAAAAAAAAAAAAAAAAAAAACGAAGCCTACATCTTAAAATGTGATTACACACTATTCTTTAAGATGGTCATTTTCTTTTCATGATAAGACTTAAGTGTCTTTACAAATCATATGGCTCGACATCAATCAATCTGCTAAAACAACCAAGTAGCTGGCTCCATCAAGCGGTGAATCATACACCAATTTCTATCTAATGGATCACACACCCTTATCAGTAAATAAGTGCAGAACACACTCACTCACTCTTTCTCTCTCTCTCTTAGTTATGAGAAACTAGCACAAAATCTAAACATAAAAGTACAAACTCAACAAAGCCCCAAAACACAATCAAAATGTTGAAAAATTTCAATTGTTTTAACTTGATGTTTAATATCCACAAACAAAAGTACATACCATCAAGAGGCATTTTTTGATAAGTAGATACCATCAACAGATCTAAAAGCCAGCATCATCACATCAATTTCACACACAACATGATGTCATAAAGCTGAATGACAGAAAAGGGATTCATTTATATAGTTGGACTCGTATATATTAGGCTTGGTTGGATTGGATTGCACATCATCATAGAGACTTTCCTTATTATTATGTTAGCCACAACCGTTCGATATAAAATGCAGTATTTGAATAAGTCTCAAAGTGGTAACCTTCATAAACTTACACATACTTGCACACTTCGTTCCCACATTGTATATAGGGTCTTAATCTGAAAGAGTGTCTCTGTGGGTTTATTTATTTGTAGCATGTGTGTATGTGTATATCAGTGTCTGCATGTATATCAGTAAGTGTGTCTTAGCATGTATGTATGTGTGAATATCTGTGTGTATATATGTGTAAGATGAATTCAACTAAAGTACCTTCATATTGAACAACTCTAGATGGAGTTCCCAGAAACATGTAGTCACCATCCTCCCATCTCACTGTAATCTTAATTTGATACCATCTATTTGAAAAATAAAAAAGGAAAAAATAAAAAGTAAAAGTCACAAGAAAGGACCAATTAAGGCAGCGAAAAAAGATTAATAGTGGTAGTTTGTTACCATACCCTTGCTGGAAGAGGCCAAGGTTGTGAAACCTATGAATATAAATAGAAATCTCATGTACAGCCTCCAACATTATATTGCACCTCTCAGGCTTGAGGGGATTTGTCCGTGGTAGGGGCAGAGGCTTCACATTAAGCAACCTCTTGAGGTTGGCCAAACTTTTATGATGATTGAATCCTATGATCCATCTGATCCGCTGTAACATTACTGTTGACTCTTCACAATCTTGTTCCCAAACACTTGAATCCCTCTCATCCCCTCTATGAAAAAGACACACCATTAAACCCTAGAATTGATTTCTAAGAAGCTCAAAATCCCTTCTAATGATTTGCGAAAAGTGAATTTTCGATGGAAGGGAAATAAAGCAAATGGGTGATTGTGGGTTGCCAACAAACAAGAGGGAGAAGAAAAGCCTGTCATATAGAGAAGCAAAAGCCACAAATGTGTGTGTAGAACATGTACACTTACCAAATATATATAACATGTACAATGAGGCCTTCATAGAGGCAGTACTTATTTTCTTTAATTTATAAGACCTGATAATCTCTTATGGTTAATAAATATGATTGGACATAAATAGATTGCCACTTGAGTCAACTAAATATTAGGCCTAACAAACTAATTTTTTTGGCTTGGACTTCTTGAAGTTAGTAAAAGTTATAAGCCCAAACTCTTAGGTTGACTTCAGAGAAAGTTCGGAATGTCCTCAATTACAATTATCTTATGAGGATCTAACCACACTTGGCGTATAATTTCACTTGTTAAAAATCATTGATCTGGCAGTAACCCAATGGTGGAGAATTGATTAACTTCTTCTCTCAGGTCTTGATGTCACTTCTTCCTCTTCCTTTGATATTTCATCAATTGTTATCTATATATATTTGTGCTTATATTTAGATTCACAATTTTTCACAGAAATACTCATTTACACTATGTTTGGTATGAGAGAGGAAGGAAGGGAGAAGGGATGTTATTGATCCAAAAAATAAAAAACAGGAAAAGGGATGTTTAGGTCTTCGCGTGTTCTGTGGGAGGGAAATGGAAAGAAAAGTAAAGAAAGAAGAAAACCCAAAAAAAAAGTATAAATATCTTATTCAATTGTTACGGTTGGTACCAAATATAAAAATAAAAAATAAGAACATTTAATTTCATGTTGAACCTGAGGCATGCTTACCTAGCCATGTCGATGGGGCAGGTCTTCGGGTAACCCACCCCATCCCAACTCTAATGGGATAGGTTTGGGAAGTATATAAACAGGTTGGAAGCAGGTTTGTGGAAAATACGTTGAATTGATTTTTTTGTCTATCAAGATGTGTTCTTTGTGGAAACTTTAGGAGATGCTTGCTCAGATAGGCGATAAGTACATTCGAGGTGATCGTATAAGTCTGCAGCAGAGTCAAGATGTTTCAGGTTATTGAAAGAGGAGCAAACATCATCAGACGAGTATGGATGACGAGATCAGAGCTGGAATAGCTCTGTGCTACACTGGAGATGGTTTTGAAAGGGAAGAAATGGGTAAGACTACCTTGATCTCTCCATGGAAACAATAGGTCTCTTGGGTTGTGGCACCAATCAAATACAAGAGGAAAATTTATAAAGGTGGAACTATGCACAAATGACGGACAAAGGCGTATTTACATCCCGGAGGAAGACAATGGAGCTGGATGGTTACTCGCAGCCAAAGGATTCAGAAAGCTGGGTTTATCCAATCCTATGATGGAAAAGGGGAAGGGGAAGAGAACTTCGTATAGGGACATTGCCCAAATTAGCCAGTGACCGGAGAAACCAATGTTGGTGCAAATGAGCAAAGTGGGAGCTTGGGTGGATGTGCAGATAAACCCCAACTGTTGCAGCAATCAATGGGAGTATATGTGGAGGTGTCTGGTTGGTAGAATCGGGGATACCCATGATGAGATTCCAGCAAGGCACAGAGTCCAACAGTGGGCTGAAAGGAACTAAGAGGTCACAGCTGGTTTGAAGGTTCTTGACATGCATGGGGTTTGGTTCCGGTTTGAGCTTCCTTCACCGACAGCGGCTAAATGCATTTTGAACAAGAAAGGATGGGTGTTCGAGGGGAAACTGGCTCATCTTGAAAGATGAGCGGCAACTGGGGGCTGCGACAGATCAATGGCATCCACGGACGTGTGGATTAGATTCATGGGCCTTCCAACCTTTCTCTGGTGTAATGAGGTATTCAGAACACTGGGGAATTTCTACACTGAATTTATCACCATTGATGATGCCACAGCAGGGAGAAACCACCTATGGTGGGCTCGCATATTGATCAGAGCAAGAATCAACGAAACTCAGGCCACAGTGAGAATTTGCATGGGAAGATGGAGGTTTGTCATTCCCATATGGTCGAATTGGGAGGAGTTTGGCAATGTGCAGCTGCAAAAAAAAAATTGGGTTTTGGTGCAGTTGGAAGACCTGGACAGGAAAGAACAGGGTCATTCTCTTATAGAGAAGCATGTTGAGAGGGAAGGGCTGAAAGGTGAACTGGCCGTTTTAGTGAAGGCAGAGGAAATTTCTTGGCACCAAAAATCAAGGGTGCTGTGGTTAAAAGAAGGGGATCAAAATACAAAATTTGTTAACAAAATGGCTTCGGCTCACCACGGGAGAAACTATATTTCTTCGATCATAATTGGCAATCAGAAGCTAGATAAGGAGGAAGACATTAGAAGGGGAATTTCTAACTTCTATAAGGACTTGTATACAGAAACGAGAGGGTGGAGGCCTGGAACAGACAATCTCCTGTTATCCCCATTTGAATAGATGAATAGAGAGGATGCCGCCCTTGATGGGCCTAGGAAGAAATTGGGGAGCCCTCAAGTCTTGTGATGGAGAGAAAGCCCTAGGCCCGGACGGATTCACCATGGCTTTCTTCAAACAATGTTGGAGGGTTTTAAAGGGGGCTGTGGAAGCTGCCTTCAATCATTTTTTCCATCAAGGCTCCTTTGAGAAGAGTTCGAATGCGACTTTTATAGCCTTGGTGCCTAGGAAGGAAGGGGTAGGAGATATTAAAGATTTCCGGCCTATTGTCCTAGTGGGCAGTATGTACAAGTTAATGGCAAAAGTGCTCACAAATAGACTGAGAGGAGTGATGACCA
Source organism: Nyssa sinensis (assembly GCA_008638375.1). Classification (NCBI taxonomy): domain Eukaryota; kingdom Viridiplantae; phylum Streptophyta; class Magnoliopsida; order Cornales; family Nyssaceae; genus Nyssa; species Nyssa sinensis. The sequence continues at coordinate 19,998,339 of CM018048.1, read as the reverse complement.
GCATCATTTCAACAAGTCAGAATGTTTTCACGGGAGGCTGTCAGATACTTGATGCACTGCTTATTGCCAGTGAATGCGTTGAAGAGAGAAGGAGAAGGAGAAGAGGGCTTGATATGCAAACTAGATATTGAGAAAGCCACGACCATATAAATTGGGACTTTTTAATGTATATGTTGGGTACAATGGGCTTCCGGGAGAGATGGAGGAAGTGGATATGGTCATGCATCTCTATAGTTTCTTTATCAGTTTTTGTTAATAGCTCCCCGGCGGGCTTCTTTCATTCATCTAGGGCCTCAGACAAGATGATCCTTTATCCCCCATTCTTGTTCGTGATTGTTATGGAGGCGTTCGGTCGAATGATGGGTAGAACAGGGGAGGGAGGTCATAATAGAGGCTTTAGTGTGGCTGATGGGAGTGGAAGGAATATGTAGGTGACTCATTTACTGTTTCCAGACGACAACAACATTTTCTGTGAGCCAAAAGAGAGGCAGTCGAGATTCCGTCGATGCATTCTACTATCTTTTGAAGCTCTGTCAGGTTTGAGGGTGAATTTATCAAAGTGTGAGCTTATCCCAGTGGAAGAGATAAGGGAGTTGGAGGAGCTTTCTTAGACCTTAGGCCACAAGGTGGAGTCCCTTCCGGAGAAGTATTTGCGATTACCCTTGGGTGCCTCTCCTAAATCGGGTAGCATTTGGGATCCAGTGATAGAGAAATTCAAAAGAAGATTGGCACGATGGAAGCGCCATTATCTTTCAAAGGGCGGAAGGAATGGAGGAATGTATCTTTGTGTGATACCTGATTCCAGTTTCAAATATAAATGTTAAGTTTCTTCCTTTCTTTAATTTTTTCATTTTTATGTTTATTTCATTTACTTTATCTATGTTTAAAACATGTCAGATTGCTTTTTAGTCTTGTGAAAACAAGATTACTTTTTTGGAAAAATTACACTGGCTTCCTCCCTTGAGATTTCTCCCACATTTCTAAAATTACAGTGCATTTTCTGTTAGTATTTGTCACGAGACGGACACTACGGTAGTTGGTGAATTACAAATTCATCCTTCTCAAAAAATAAGCATTTTGTTACTTAAAAGTTAAAACAACTGATTGATAAGTCTCTGTGAACCTGATTTTCATACCTGCAATTCTTGCATTAAGTGATCCATAGATATCGGTGAACTCGATTTTAAAACCTTATTTAATCTTGTTCTACTTGTTTGAGATTTATTTGTATTAAGGGATCATATCTGGCCAGAGGGAACTCATTGGTGTAAGGTGTTAAATTTCTGAGTAAGAATAATTATTTCAAAAGCAAAGAAGAATTCCTGTAAGAGTTGGTCCGGGAAGATGAGTTTTTAGAAGTATGTTTGCTCAGATTGGGGACAAATCTTTTGATATTGTCCACGAAGTGGATCCACCGGGTGAACTCTTCCAAATCATTGAACGAGGTAGAGGGGTAGTCCGAAGATTATCGGTCCTAAGATGGGAGTTGGACTGGATCTGTCAAACCTCGGAAGCTTTTTCAAAAGGAAGCAAAAGGATAGTATTCCCGATGGGTGTGCACGGTCGCAACAGAAGTATTTTTCTCTGGAAAGGATCAAACCAGAGAGGGAAGTTTATGAAGATTGAAGGCCGTTCGTCGAAGGGGAGTCGTTCTATTTTTTGCCGGAAAACCCATCGCAAAGGGGATGGTTAATTTACTCACAAGCTTTCAAATCATTGGGTCTTTCTAAACCAGTTTTAACTAACAAGCAAAAAGGAGTCTTACCTGAAGGTTAGTAGCCTTGAAGAATGGCCTGCAGACCCCATTATGGTGGATTCGAACCCAGCTCATACTCGCGAAGCTGTGGAGGTTCACTTGGGGTCGTGCGGAAGCCGACTCAATTTCCTGAGATGATGTCTGATAGGCAGGTTCGGTGACCTGGGCTCCCCAGTCCCGGACAGAAGCAAGGTGGAAATGTGGGCTCGCCGAAACTGGGGGATCCAAGCAGGCTTGAGGGTTCTCGATCTGAACGGAGCCTGGTTCCTTTTCGAGCTTCCATCGGAAAGGGAGGCAAAAAGGATCCTCAATCGCAACTGGTCCTTTGAAGGTCTGCCGGCGACGTTACAACTTTGGTCGCCGTCGGGTTGCTGCTTGGGACAGGAAACAAATGGCTTCATATGGATCCATCTAATGGGATTTCCGACCTTCTTGTGGAGTCCAGAGGTGTTCCAGGCGGTGGGGAACAGGATCGGCCAGTTCGTGACAGTGGATAAAGACACCGCCGATCACCGAAATCTGAGATGGGCGAGAATCCTGAATCGCAGCCAGCCGGAAGATGTTCCTGCTTCCTTCAGCATCAGGTGCGAGAACTGGTCCTTCACAATCCCGGTATGGTCGGAGACTGGGCCGAGGTGTGTAGCAGCAGACTCCCGTCGGCCGGAAGTTGCAGCGTTCACGGAAAACAAGATCCAGGCAGCTCGGCGAGCACACGTGCCAGGGGCGCGTACTGCAGTAAGGGGCCAGTCTAACAAGGTGATACGACAACGAGATGTGAGGTTACGGTCTCCTAAAAACAGGCTGCGACGACCTGCCACGACAGTACGGCTCCCTGACACGGGCGTCCGGCAACGGCAAGAAGCTGATGCTAGTACAGCAGCAAGTTTGAATTTCAAATCTTCTCTGAATGGCAGTCGGTCGCAACGAAGGAACATTCCAGATCTTCGGAAGAATAAGGGCACCACGATGCGTTGGGGCTTTAAGGGTCACCCGTATATAAATTCAATCGGGCCGCATAGAATGGGCCAATATCAAGGCCTCTCATACAATACCCAGGATGGGCTGCATGGATTGGGCCAATTTAAAAACAGATGGGTTACTTTGAAAGGAAAGGGCCAAACAAATATTCAGGGGGCTATCACAAAAGGGCCGGATGAAGGAAGTCATAGCCTGGCCCAAAGGAATGGGGAGATCAAAGGGGCCCAAACAGCATCAACCGAGCCCAGCTCGGGACATTTATCCGCCCACGGGACTCACAACAAGCAACACTCTATTTACAGTTCAGATTGCAGAGGCTTGACGCAGGAAACTCTGCTGACTAATGGTGATGCCATCCGTAACACAGCAACAGAACAGAAAAGGGGACGTCCTGGGAAACAGCATGCACAGGCGGAGGACAGCTCGGATGGTCATGATTCTGAGCTGAGTAGCATGGCAGACGAACGCGAATTTCTTCGGTATTTGGAAAGCAACTATAGTTCAGAAACTCCACATCATAATTTGGGTGCAGGTTGCTCCATTTCTGCTGATGATGAATCAACTTCAGTTCAGGGAATGAAGATGCTGGCAGGTGACCAGGGGGGTGTTTTGGTGCTGCGAGGCCAGGAATTCTTAGAGAACCCAAAGGACTATAACCCGTTGGTGGTAGTTTTACCAACCAGATTTTCTGATGACTCCAATCCGATTCAAGAAACACAAACGGAACTCCTACGTCATCAATAGCACGATCGGATGAGTGGGTGCTCCGGAAAATGGCGAAAGTCAGTAAGCTGCTGGGAGTCGTGTGCAGACTTTGAGGATCGGCTGCAGGATTTATTCAGAGAAATCGTTGAGAGTAACTCGCTGATAAGACCATGTTCTGGTAATGCCTCGGGAAAGATCAAGGAGGGCAAATCAGCTAGAAGAATGAGAAGGGTATTGAAAGAGTTATCATGCTCGGTCAATTATGGGGGCAGCAAAGAGATAGTAGCCTTTGGGGCAGGTATGGAAAGGGTCTAATTCTTGTCTTATGAATCTAAAAATATTATCTTGGAATGTGAGGGGATTGAATGACCCAGACAAACGTTCCGTCATCAAAGGATTGTTAAAGGAATGGCAACCAACAGTCATCTGTTTTCAGGAAACCAAGTTGGAAAAGGTTTCGCAGAGCATAGTCCGATCCATTTGGGGGTCAAGATGGATCAAATGGGTTGTTTTGAATGCCCACAACACTGTTGGAGGTATTTTGGTTGCCTGGGACTCCCGTTTGATCAATGACATTGAGCACAAAATGGGTGCTTTCTCTATCTCTTGCAAGTTTAGATTGGCTTCCAACTCTCTTCAGTGGGGTTTCTGCGGTGTCTATGGTCCAGTGGTTGATGGTGTCAGGGTTGCTTTATGGGAAGAGCTGCAGTCGATGTTTTCATCATGGCAAGTCCCTCGGTGTTTTGGAGGGGACTTCAATGCTGTCCGGTATCAGAGCGAGAGACGAGGGGGCGGAAGGTTTACTTCAACTATGAGGGGTTTCAATGAGTTCATCAATTCTCAAGGTTTGGTGGACTTACAGCTGGAGGGAGGGAGATTCACTTGGTCTAGAGGGGATCAACAGACGGCTATGTCCCTTTTGGATAGATTCCTAGTATCAAATAACTGGGAGGACGTTTTTTCAGGTATCTCCTAAATGTGCCTCCCACGGCCTTGCTCTGATCACCACCCCATTATGCTGCATTGTGGGGGGTTTTAGTGCAGGAAAAAGTCCCTTCAGATTCGAGAACATATGGCTTGAAGCGGAAGGCTTTGTGGACTTGGTGAGAAATTGGTGGGACTCCTATGAGGTTTCTGGGTCCCCAAGTTACCGCATTGCTAGAAAGCTGAAGTTGCTCAAAGAAGATCTGAAAAAGTGGAACCGTGAGGTATTTGGTATTATTCAGGTCAGAAAGCAGCATTTGTTGAATCATCTGATGGAGCTGGACAGGGAGGATCAATTAGGCCCTCTCTCTGATGAGAAAAGGAGTGAAAGAGAAGGTCTAAAGGGCCAGCTTGGGCAGATTCTCAAGATGGAGGAAATCTCTTGGAGGAAAAAATCTCGGGCTATCTGGCTTAGAGAGAGCGATTGCAACACGAAATTCTTCCACAGAACGGCTTCTTCTCATTACAGGAAGAATAAGATTTCCTCCATTGTCATTGATGGCCATGTTCTCTCAGAGGATGGGCTTGTTAGGAGAGGTATTGCTGACTTTTTTTCTAACCTCTACTCAGAGCCGCATAGATGGAGACCGGGGCTGGATGATATTTGCTTGGATAGCTTGAATGGGGATGAATCCTCTAACTTGGAGATTCCATTCTCAGAGGAGGAGGTTATGAAAGCCTTGGATGCATGCAATGGGGATAAAGCCCCAGGTCCAGATGGGTTTTCTATGGCTTTCTTTAAAAAATCCTAGGATGTCTTGAAGGCGGATATTATGGCAGACTTTGGGACCTTCCACAAGGAAGGGAGCTTTGAGAAAAGCCTCAATGCTTCATTCATGGCCCTCATTCCCAAAAAGACTGGAGCCAATTGCATCAAGAATTTCCGCCCTATTAGCCTTGTCAGCAGTGTTTACAAACTGTTAACAAAGGTTCTTTCCTTAAGAATGAAGAAGGTTATGGGTAGCATTATCTCTTCCAGTCAATCTGCTTTTGTGGAGGGTCGTCAAATTTTGGATGCGTCTCTCATTGCCAATGAATACCTTGACTCTAGGCTTAAGTAGAAAAAGAAAGGGATTGTTTGCAAGCTGGATATTGAAAAGGCCTTTGATCACATCAATTGGAGCTTCTTGATGAGTATGCTGTCTAAGATGGGTTTTGGGAGCAAGTGGCGTAAGTGGATATAGTCGTGTATTTCTACAGTCTCCTATTCGGTCCTCGTTAATGGTTCCCCGGCAGGTTTCTTTCGCTCTTCTAGAGGACTGAGGCAGGGGGACCCTCTATCCCCGTTTCTCTTTGTGATTGCTACGGAGGCTTTGAGTCGCTTTTTGTTCCGGGCTGAAGAGGTCGGCCTCATCAGAGGCTTCAACTTAGGGGACAGAAGGGGTGGTGGGGTGGTCGCCATCTCCCATCTTTTGTTTGCAGACGACACCATTATCTTTTGTGATCCTTCGATGCGCCAGCTCCGTTGTGTGAGATGTATCCTTGTGTGCTTTAAAGCTGTTTCAGGTTTGCAGATCAATCTCTCAAAAAACAGTATTACTCCGGTTGGTTCGATGCAAGGGGTGGACATGTTAGCTAGCACGTTAGGTTGCAGAGTGGGATGCCTTCCCTTGGTTTATTTGGGCCTTCCTCTGGGTGCTTCTCTGCATTCCATTGGGGTTTGGGATCCAGTTGTGGAGAGATTTTTCAGCAAATTGTCAGGTTGGAAGGGTCAATTCCTCTCTAAGGGAGGCAAGCTTACCCTTATCAAAAGCAATTTGGCAAATCTCCCCACCTACTTCATGTCTCTTTTCCTCGTGCCTAAATCTGTTAACAGAAGGTTAAAGAAGATTCAAAAGGACTTTTTATGGGGCCAAGACGGGGTGCGCAACAAGATTCATTTAGTGGCTTGGGATAAGATTAAGAAGCCAGTGTCTCTAGGAGGTCTAGGGGTGAAAAACTTGGGCTTATTCAACACAGCTCTTTTAGGAAAATGGTTATGGAGGGGCGGGAGGTCATTGTTGCTAAGTATGGGTGTGAAATTGGAGGTTGTTGTTCAGGCAGTGCGGAGGGGCCTCGAGGTTGTGGTCCCTGGGGCTCTATTAGAAGTGGATGGAGGATCTTCAATGAAAGATGTAGTTTCGTCATTGGGAATGGGGACCATGTTAACTTTTGGGATGACGTGTGGAATGGGGATGTGCCGCTTAGGGTGAAATTTCCTTCTTTACATAGTCTGGCTACTAACAAGGCAGCTAGGGTATGTGAGTACTTGGAGAGAGCAGGGAACACGTTTGTCTAGACTCCTCATTTTAGGAGAAACTTTTATGATTGGGAATTAGAAGAAGTGGACTACTTTCTTGGTCACATTTGCACTTACCGAGCTAGGGAGGAGAGGGAGGACACGAGTGTGGCTTCCGAATAAGAGTTCGTTTTCTGTCAACTCCTTCTACAAGAGTCTGTTTGTTGCGGAAAGTCTTCTTTTTCCTTGGAAGCTCATATGGCTCTCAAAAGCCCCCCCCTAAGGCCGCTTTCTTTGCCCGGGAAGCCTCATGGAAAGCCATCCTAACAGCGGATAACTTGAAGAAACGAGGCTTCATCTTGGCTAGTAGGTGCTACTTTTGTAAGCAAAAAGAGGAAACGATGGATCACGTTCTCATCCACTGCCCATTTTCTTGGAGTTGCTGGAACATAATTTTTGCTCTTTTTGGTATTTCTTGGGTCATGTCTGGCACCGTCAGGATCTTTTGTTGGCTTGGACTGGGCGCAACTTTTCAGAAGAGATTAACAGACCTTGGCGTCTGGCTCCTATTTGTTTGTTATGGAGTATTTGGCTTGAAAGAAACAAACGTGTCTTCGAAGATGTGGAGCTTCCCATTCCCATATTCAAAGACTCCTTTCTGCGCTTATTGTTTTTTTGGGCTAAAGAGGTTTCCCCAGTCAATGTCCCTTCTTTTGTAGATTTTTTGGAGTCTTTAAGACCTTTGTAAAGCTTTTGGAGTTTTTGCCCTTGTTGCCTTTCTTGGGCACAGTTTTAATATATACATCTTTACTTATCAAAAAAAAAAAAGGGTGGAAGGATTACTCTCATCAAGAGTAGCCTTGACAACCCTCTCGCATATTATATTCCTTATTTCGGGATCCATCTATAGAGATAAGGAAATTGGAGAAACTTTAGAGGGATTTTCTATGGGGGGAGAAGGAAGAAGGGAGGAAATTGCACCTAGTTAAGTGGGGTTCGCTTAAAATCCTGTTGGAATTGGGTGGGTTGGGGATTAAAGATTTAAGGGTGTTCAACAAGGCCTTGTTAGGCAAGCGGTTATGCATATTTGGGGTGGAAGATCAAGCCCTCTGGAAAGCACAAGTCTCGACTAGGCAGGGAAATGATGAGGGAGGCTGGTTCCGAAGGAAGTAGAGGCCCGTCAGGATGTGGCATGTGGAAACCAATCCAAAAGGGGATGGAAGAATTCCAGCAACATATTCGGTTTGAGATTGGCAAGGGCTAAAGGGTCAAATTTCGGTTTGACAAGTGGTGCCAAATTAGAATTCTCAATTCTCTATGGCATCTAGATGATAAAATATTTTCTAGTAGAATTAGGGGCGAGTTTGGGAAATGGAGGTTTAAACACACCCCACCCTGTCAGATTATGATATGGAAGTATTTAAATACCCCTTATATATCTTTTTTAAAATACCTAATCTACCCATGAAAATACATAATAGTTGAATAATAATAATAGTAAAAAATAAAATTCTCATTCATTTATTATTTTAAAAAAAGGAAAATAAATTTACTATAATCAAGGTGGGGCAAGATGGGTACGAGATTAGTATAATAGGGGCAGTGCAGGTATGGGATAATAGTTGAGGTGAGGCAAGCCAGGTTTGGGATAGGGGCACTCCACCCGTCCCATACCCAACCCCATTGACATCCCTATGTTTATGTTTAAGAGAGTAGTTTTCCGAGGTAGGTAAATACATAAAATCAAACTTTTGGCAATAGAAGAATATGATTAAAAGAACTATGAAATCATCATAAAAGTAATTTAGCCCCACATCCTTAAATTTTAGACACCAAATACGGGCAAAATGCTCTAACACCAATCAAGCATCAATGTCCTATGTTATATATCCATGATAAAATGAAAATTAAATTTTCTTAATAATTTCTCATCACTCCTTGGGTCAAAGGATATGAGGTGTGACATTTTTATTTTTTTGGATACGTAAAAGGCAAAATATTTCATTACAAGGCACCCAAGTACAATAGCAAGTACAAAACATACTATAATCCCATGTTCATGCCATAGAAAAAAGATGCAAAAGAATCTAACGACAAAAATGAGCCCCTAGAAATCTAAAAATAATGAGAGCTCAACACCAAAGAATTCACAACCCAAATAGGAGACTCAACCCCTTCAAAAACTCTATTGTTCCTTGCTCTCCAAATTATCCACCAAATACAAAGCAGACTCGTGCCAAATTTTTCCCAATCTTCTATTGAAAGATCTTCCCCTCCTCAAATCAATCACCTCCATTGTAGACCACGGCATCACCCAAAAGATTCCAAGCAATACCAATAAAAGAGACCAAATAGACCAAAAAAGGGCAATGAATGAGGAGATGGTCAACCATTTCCTCATTTGTATTTACACGAGCAACATCTTCACCACTATTTGACCTCTCCTAATATTATCCAATGTCAAAATTTTCCCTCGTGTCGTCGTCCAATCAAAACATGTCACTTTAAAGGAGCTTTTGACTTTCATACCACTTTCCAAGGAAACCGTTGTCCCCTGCTACCAATGAGAGCTCCATAAAAGGGTTTAACTAAAAAGTCTCCCTCCTGCGAATCTAACCAATAACTCTTCAAAAGAAGAAAAAGAATGTTTGTACAAAAAATTATAAACTCCAAAATATCATCCATCTCCCAATCGCGTAATTGTCTACCAAAACTAACTTCCCACACCACAAACCCTTCATTTCTTTTAACATAATCCGCAAACCAAGTATTCTTATTAAATGCAAACCTGAAAAGCCTTAGAAAGGCCAAAAAGAGAGGTCCCCGACACTCCAGGAGTCGTACCAAAATCTGGTTCTAGTCCCTTTACCCACACTCCACTTTATATGTTTAGAAAATCCATCCCAGCCTTCTTCAATACTCTTCCATATGCTCACACCGTGCGGCATAGCAATCTACTTAGAGCACCAATCCCCTATGTCAAAGCCATACTTCTTCCCCACCACTCTCCTACATAAACTAGATGTTTCCCTCCCAAACTTCCAAAGCCATTTCTGTTACGACTTTTAGTCAAAAGTTGTGCTAGCTAATCCGTGTAGACAAAACTATGAAATTGTAATGTGTTCAAGTCCAGGTGAGTCAAAGTCCCTAAGCCTTATGGTCTCTCATGCATTCAGAGCTTCATGGAGATACTTCTATAATTATAGTGGTCCCAATAATAGGTGAGGTAATGATTTGGATATATTGCCTAAGGTTTTCACACACACACACACTTCATGTATTTAAAAGGTTATAATCATGTTTTTCAAAGTGTAGTTGTGTCCATGAGTTTTGATCTTTGAATTGAGTCAGTTTTTACGTAAATGTTTTCAAATTTATAAAGTCAATTTGAATATCAAAATAAGGTGAGCTCCAACATTCTGTCAAGCTCATTCAAACGACCAAACCAGAGAGCTTTCGTTCGCCTTTATTCGATCGTTTCTTGAACGACAAGTCTAGAGAGGGCACATGGGTCTTCGTGGGTTGGATCATTGAAACAATCTATCTAGAAGTTCCTTTGGGAGACCTCAATGGATTGGTTGGTCGAACAAACTTAATTCGTTCGAACCAACCCTAGCTTGTTCGAATGACCGGTTGGGAATTTGTGCGAATATTCCTAAATTGGATTCATGTATGTCCCCTTTTAACCCTAGGACTATATATAACCTTTATTATAATTTTGAAAGGACTTTTGGTTGCGTGGCGATTCGCAATTGTAATTGAGGTTGTCCGTTTGAAGATTCGAAGCGGAGATCTATTGAAAGAGCGCTTGAGGATTCGAGCTAGAAAAGATTCAAATTAAGATTAAGGCTTGAGGGACTAAGCCGTTGTGTCTACGGAGTCTGTAATCACCAAAGCAATTCTAGTGAATTGTGTGCATCTGGATAAGTGCCTCAGAGTTTTCCAAAGCAGATACGATTAGTCTGTGACAGTTTTCTTGTCAACAAAAATCCATGTGTCATCTTCCTGCTCTTTATTATTGTCTTAGTTTTATTACTATCATATGTTGATGCATGCCACTGATTGTGATTGCACACACGCGAACATAATTTTCACATAATTGAAGAGAGAACCTTAATCACCAAAAGCAAATTAAAATTTTTCAAGATAATTTTTAATAGACCTATTCAACCCCCCCCCCCCCCCCCCCTCTCCTCTCCTAGGTCTATCCGATACCATCCACATACAAATAAGGCCCCTCATTTTCTCCAAAAGAGCTTAATTAAATTGTCGTAGCCTTGTAATACCCGAACCCCCTTCTTTAACTGAGTTGCAAACCCTTTCTCAATCAACAAGATAGTATTTGAATTTGTCTCCCCTACCTCCCAATAAGAAGTCACCTCGGAATTTTTCAAGTCTCTTTGCAACTGAAACGGGAATCGGTAAAAGAGACATAAAATAGATAAGGAGTCTCAATAATATGCTCTTTAGAAGGGTAAGATGGCCCCCTTTTGAGAAGTAATCCCCAACAGTAGCCCCTCTGTTGACCGCCACCCTATATAAACACAGGAATGCATGGAATAGCCTCTTTTAATCATCTTGTAAATATTAACCTTGGTAATTGCCTTTTTAATGATGTTGTAAATATTACCCTACCATGGCAATAAAGGAATTCAAAGGGACATAATTTATTGTTGAAAATATATCATATGTCAAATTTCTTAAAGTGAATAATTTTAGCACTTTCCACGTGACAACTCCAAGAATTTCTCGACGAAATCGTATTACAAGAAGATGGCTAGGAAGCATCATTGGGAATTTCCTTGGAGAATAATTTGGTATTTCAAAGCACCAACAAAGGTGAATTTTTTTTGCTTGGTTTGTAACATGGGAGGTGTTCTTAATAATGGACAATTTGCAAAGGGGTTACTATGTGGCCAAATAGATGTTCTATGTGCAAAGATGGGGAAACGATGGTAGATCACCTCTTCCTTTATTGCTCTTTTGAAAGGAACCTGGTGTTGTCTCTTTCCTTGGGTGATGCCCGCTTCAGCAAAAGATTTATTCAGTGGGTGCCAAGGCATTCGAGTTGGGCATAATGTGAAGAATGTGTGGCGGCTAGCTCCATTGTGCCTTTTTTGGTGTTTATGAAAGGAAAGGAATAGGAGAATTTTTGTAGGGAACGAATTTCCTCTTAGTAGGTAAGGATAGTTTTCTTAAAATGTTACACGTTTGGGTTCAAAAATCAAATCATACCCCTGGTGTGTAGTCTTTTGTATATTTTTTTTTAAGGGGGATTAATGTGATAGTTTTTGTGTCATTTCCCCTTCTTTTGTATATGGGTTTGCTCCCATGGCGGTTACTTCATAATAGATTATATTCTTACTTATCACCAAAAAAAAAAATTAGTGACAGTTCCAAAAGCCAATTGTAAAAATAGTTATAAGTAGCACTCCAAGTCAAGATACTAATCATTTGAATTCTAAATGTTATCATTGTTATATTTCAATATTGTCAAATACCAAATAACAAAACAAAATTTCATTGGTATCGATTCCCCCAACCCCCAAAAAGAAAAAGGAAAATAAAATTCAGGCTCTACCACTACCATGGATTGGAGTCGTTGGAGACACAATCTAATATGATATTAACTATAAGTAACAAAATCTAAAACCTAACCAGATGCTCAAATAATTTTTTTAATAAGAAAACTCATTAACAAATATGAAAGGGAGGGTAATATCTCCATGGTCCTAGGTTCAACTTCCACCCCACCCTCAGGGCCACTTGCCTATCCAATAAAAAATACCCCAGAGGGGCAACCCATATATAAAAAGAGATAACTCAAACTAAAAACTCTAAAAAATCATCTCCAGAGGAAACATATACCCAACCACTCTATACATACAAAACTCTTTAAAAAGGTATATTTAACTCTACAAAGGGATTATTCTTCCCTTTCAAGAATTATTCTATTCCACTACTTCTAAATACACCCCCCGAAAAAAAAAGCATAACGGAGCTGCCTCCCAAAAGAAGAGAGAATGGAAATTTTAGAATTTCTCTAAGGCCTTCTAAGAATTTCACCTAGAGACTCACCATCAAAACAATGCCAAAATCTGCAAAGAATTTCTATTAGTCAAGCTTGTTTTATTGCCTTTACAAAAGGCTTGGTTATATAAAAGCATAGGCATTCTAGACGTAGAACTCCTTAATTCTTACTAGATGAAGGACTTTCTAAAATAAACAAGACTATATTTTTTGATAGGCAAAATAAATAAGACTATATTAAACTGCTTCTAGTTATGAAAAATCTATTTGTTCTTAACTCAAAAGGAGTAAAAAGTATATGGGTTCAAAACTTCACCCATACCCAACCAAAGATAATATCTAACCAAGTGATACCTACAGTGGGGCCCACTTGACCGTTGGCAGGGCCCACGTCGACGTTTCTCTTTTTTCTCCTTTTCCAAACATGTACTTTAAGGTATCAATCCCAGTGACGTGGTTGGCCACACAGCCTATAAAGTATAAACAGTAACTGGAAGGGCTCTGCACAAACAGAACCATGTGTTTCCTTTATCTTCCTAATGATAAAAATCTAAACTTAACTGTTGGAAAATCATAAAAGCAAAAGCCACAAAATAACAGACACACACAAAAGACTAAACTTCTGGGTGCCAATTGAGGTGTTCGTCAAGGTATCTAGTGAGATGGGATAGGTTCACACACAGTTACCAGAGCAAAACTGGTTAGGGGACCAGTTCACTGGTTCAACAACTGGATCTACCAGTTCAACTGGTTTAATATAAATATATAAAAATTGAAATACTTGAAGCTTATTTTATTCCTCAAATGGTATCCAAGAAAGCAAAAACATCAATGCAACTAAGCCTAATACAGCTATTTGGCTTAGTTGGCACAAGACTTACTTTTCAATAACCCCCTTGCATTCCCTCCACCCTAAAGAAAGGAGAAAAACAAAAGGGATGGAGATTGAATTAAATAAACAAAAAATAGTACAGCTATAAATTTTCAGATCAGTTCATGCATGAATCAAAATTCATTAATAATATTTATACACAGATATATGTGTGTGTGCATGTGTCATCAAAAATAAATGTGTATAGATCTCAATTAAATCAAGAAGAGAAAAAGGAGGTTCACGCAAGTAAGATTTTAACAAACAAAACTAATGAGTTGACACAAAGCACAACAGTACCCAACAAAAACTCAAAGTAAAGTCAGATCAAAAACAGAAAAATTACCCAAAACAAAGTTTCACACAGCTCAATCAAAACAAAAAAAGAGAAAGGAGGTTTGATCAAGTAAGATTCTTAACAAACAAAACATAGATGCATTAATGAGTTGAAACAAAGCACAACAGTACCCAGCAAAAGCTCAAAGTAAATAAAGGATATCCAAAACAGAAAAATTGCCCTAAACAATGTTTAGATTCAATGACCTACGTTGTTTCTCTGTATGCAGAGGGTTGGATGTACTTGATGAGTGGGGACCAAATAATTCACCAGTTATGAAAATTAATATAGAAAGGAGAAGAAGATGAGGAAAATAAGATGTACAAAATGATACATCCAACCTCCCAGACCAACCGGCCAGTCGATTCTGGTTCTTGGTTTACATATCCTTTTTCTATTTATGCCATTACTAGTGGGACCACTCTATACCTGATGGGATTTCCAAGTAGTTAGTTATGCATGAAAAAAAAATGTAATTGATTTAAACAAAGTAAAAAGATATAGATTCTCCTTAATTGCATGGTATCGCTCATAGTGCTAATTGCAGGCTTGATGGTCAAAAGGTAAAAAGATATAGAATCTCCTCAATGGTATGAATTTATTTAAGGCCTAGTATTCCTCGCTTCAATTCTCTTGTTAAATTTTAAAAAAGAAAAATACTACATCTTAGACGCATTTGTTAACTGCATGATTTTGACAATAATGGATAAGAAATTTTCACTTATTCTTTTGTGAAAATCTGTCCATCATGTGAAAAGTGCAATTAGGTTCATTCTATGAAAATGCTTAGATTAATATTACTCTATAAGAAAATCAAATAAATAATTTAATACATAAGATAAATAACCAAATTTGTGATAACATGTCTGGATTCGAAGGACAACTTATTTGCAATGTGTTTTTTTAGTTAAGAAGTACTGTCAAATAGCTATTCAAATTTCTCAATAAACTCTAATTTCAATCTCTTCCTAAAAGCTACAAAAGATAACCAATAAAAAATAATAAAATCAACACGAGAACGAAATTACCCCATATCTTTAATATCCTTCACACATCACCACAACACGAGTTAAGAAATACCCATCGTTACAAACTCAAATGACCTACTGGAAATCTTAATTGTCATTTTTTACAGAAATAACCGAACTTCCGAATCCAAAACTACAGTACTCCAGAAAAGTCTCATTTTCAATCTAAACCCAGAAAAAACAGACAGACAACATACCTAAACAAAAAGAGAAGTAAATTGAATGAGCTTCCCTCTCATATGAATAAATTACGAAAAAAATCCAACACTCAAAACCATCCAAACCAAATTTTAAATTGAGCCCAAAAAACCCAATTTCTAATATTTTTCAAAACAAAAAAAGAAATCAAAAAAGACTTTGCCATCTTCCATAAAAAAAATGCAATTAGATTCAGAAGAAGTGTGAGATTATATGCCCTGTTGCCAATCCTAATTTTGTTGTGGCTTTTTCCATAATTCTTTTTTTCTTTTTTTGCTTGATACCATCAAAAGACAGCACCATGCAATCATTTAAAACACATTCACAATCTCATTTCTATAATTCTATAATCATACAAACACTGAAGAATTAACACTATATGTACATTCACAAATAGACACTCAAAAACACATGTTCCTCAATCTGTTAAGCTTTGCTGGCAAAAGAATTACCACCTCAACTAAATTATCCACTATTTTGTCTCAACAATGCCATTGTCACCATCACTGTGAATGCAATGCCACTAACACCACTTTGATGATGAGCAAACTTAAATTGAGCCCAAAAAACCCAATTTCTAATATTTTTCAAAGAAAAAAAAAATTAAAAAAGACTTTGCCCCTAAAACTTAATTTCAATCTTCCATAAAAAAATGCAATTAGATTAAGAAGAAGTGTGAGATTATATGCCCTGTTGCCAATCCTAATTCTTTTTTTTTTTTTTTGCTTGATACCATCAAAAGACAGCACCATGCAATCATTTAAAACACATTCACATTCTCATTTATATAATCAAACAAACCCTGAAGAATTAACACTATATGTACATTCACAAATAGACACTCAAAAACACATGTTCCTCAATCTGTTAAGCTTCACTGGCAAAAGAATTACCACCTCAACTAAATTATCCACTATTTTGTCTCAACAATGCCATTGTCACCATCACTGTGAATGCAATGCCACTAACACCACCTTGATGATGTGCAAACTTAAAATTTCCCAATTATTTTACCTCCATATTCAAATTCTAAAATGTATATGAACATTTATATACATGTTCATAAAAAAATATTAAAAAAAAAAAAAACAAGTTTCATGGATTAATCAGAAAACGATGCTCGTCTTCCAATTCTATCTTTTGTAATAAAATCCCCATATTTTCAAAGCCCAATGAGACTATGTATCGATGCCTATTGATCCACAAGGCTTTGAGTTGGTAAGAAAATTTAGGAAAATAAAAGAAATTAGAATTTTGTTGAAATTTTAGAGTTGTCATTATGTGATACCAAAAAAGAACTCTAATCAACTATCATTTCCATAAACCCAAATACCAGTCCAAATTATTCTACTATTTGGCAGGGCAGCTGCACCATTAAGCGAGCAAATCAATAGCTTTAGACCCCACTTGTAAAGAAAGCCCCAAAAGTCCAACTAGAAGTCTAAAAACAAATAAAAGTCTAAGATAGAAAGCTTCATAAATATGTAAGTCTAAAAAAATAAAATTCTAAATATAACCAATTATATCTTATATCATATATCTTATTTTCAATGAGCGTTATAATACAATTATACCTTCCTAACTATTAGTCTCAAACCTTCTTATATATACGTGTGTGTTTTACCTATGTGTGTGTGTGTGTGTGTGTGTGTGTATATATATATATATATACCCACGCGCGTAAAGGTGAAAGTCTTCTAACTAAAACAGCAACTGCACAATCACAATTTTTTTACAATCACTTTTTATTTTTAATTCATTGTCTTTTTTAAGGGAAAAAAAATATCACTATTTTTTTATACAAATATCATTGTTTTTGGTTAATGAAGTTTGAATTTAATCAAAACAGCACTACTATGTGTTTTGTTTATATCAAACAACCTGAAAAAAAATTATATTAATATTAAAAAATAAAAGGCCTTATTTAAAATTGTCACTTTAGGCCTCAAATGGTACTTTCTTTCGAATGAAAAGAAACAAAATTCTACCTTTCTTCACTTTAGTTGGTGTGTGTGTGTGTGTGTGTATATATATATATATACATACATACATATGCCCAGTTTCAAATGCTGTAATTAAAACGAAACAGCGAATCAGAGTAATACCTTATAATTTTCCCGTAATTTCATTCGAACGCGTCATCGGGGATTAGGGAAAGATAACAGCTCCGATCCCCCAAAAAAATAATCTTCGAACAAAAATTGCCCTGATTGGAGGCCCAAAATAGAAATCTCGACAAAAATTCGCCAGAGTGGCGCCGTTAGAAATTGAAACTCCTCGGTATGAGAGGAAGAGGCCTCTTCGAAGATGATGAGTCAGATCGACTCGAGTTCAGGCCGGAGATTGTTTGGGCCACAATGATATGAAACTTAGTTTCAGAGTGCACGAACTCAGAGAGAGATTGAGAGATTGAGAAATTGGAAATTGTGAATAACGGCAGCGAAGAGCGACCTCTGCTTCGGCGAGATAGGTGTGCGGCAGCTTCTGATGGCTGGTTGTGCACGGTGGTGATGGCAGTGCGCACCAGACGCGGGTTTTGATCGGCAGGGGGAGCAAATTTTTATCTGACGAGGTATCAGAGGTTAAAGAGGAAAAAGAGAGACAGGGTAGGGTAGGGCAGGGCTTTCACAGTGAAAACCGTCTAGTTAATGAAATTATTACCAACAAAAAAAAACCTTTTGTCGTAATAAAAAAAATGTTTGACCAATTATAAATTTCGTCCCTAAAGTCTCCTATTGTGGGACATATATCATCATTATTATTCGTACATAAAATACACTTTTTCCCTTCCTAGTTAATTTAATTCATATTCTTTTAATTATTCTAATACTGTCATTTCAGTTTTGACATATTTTCAATTTAATCGTTCGTCTATTGTATCAATCTATTCTTAACAAAAAAGTGGCATGCGAGCAGCACAAAAATTATGGACAATGAAGTCTATCTACTTATATTATAAGTCATTTCCCACAAAACCATCCGTCCAACTCAGCTGACATTCAGGAATTCATCTATGCCTATCAATCCATCTCCATCACTATTCCCTCTGCTTCCTTGGTGGTCATAGGAGTGTCCAAGGCTCAACAACACTTCACTGAGCTCAACCGGAGAAATCTTCCTGTCACCAGTTGCATCAATGAATTTGAATACCTATTTCAATTGATTAGACCATGATCAGAATGTTTGTGAAGAAGTTCAGCTTCACTCTGACAAGGATTTTTTCAATGTATATATAACACATAACACACGTAACTTTTAAGGCAACTTTCATTAGTTATTACCCATGAACAGGTTGGGACAGTAATCTCAAGAATGAAGACAAGCACAAAATCTAGCAACCAGCACCAAAAGGTCCGTCAATTCGGATAAGGAGATGTCATTGCCTTACCAACTGGAGTAGCGCATCAGTCCTACAACAATGGCAACGACCAACTTGTGATATGTCTTCGTTCCTTGGTAGCATGGAAGATCATGCAAGTGAAAGTACTAACATGGTGACATTTATTTAATCCATGAAGGATCATCTTGGAATCGTTAAGGCGGGATCTTACCTTAATGTGACATTCTGATTATGATCATGTTGAAATAAAGTACATTAATCAAACTTGACTTTAATTAATTGACTGTTAGAGATAATTCATTAGTGTAAACTCTTGTTCATTCATTCAGCACATGCAACTTTTGGTTTGCAATTTATCAAGGCACAAAGAAGCCGTCGGGTGGCCTTTTTGACACTTCAAAAGGCTTTGAAGCATGTGTTCAGTTTCTCCACTTTTTTTTTTACAATGGAAGAATAAGCATCATGTTTTTTACAAAAGGACAAATATGTTGCAATTAGTATAAACAACACATTTCTTATGTCACAACAACTTACCTTTTTTTTGGTATACAACAAGGGTCCTTCCTCGCCGGAAACCCACAACAACAACCCAAAGGTTTGCATCGTTAAGAAAACCCTGAAAACAATATTCTTCAAGGTTTGACGTGAGCACCGAGACTACAAGAAAGGCTTAAGGGAGCTTTGCAATTTCACCTGCAAGTTCATGTATCTCTCTATTGCTTTTCGTAGCTTACACATCTTGTATGGTCCAAATCATTCCCTAACCTTCCAATCATTCTACTTCTCATTTCCAAAACCAACTTCGTCGTCTTCTACTCTCTAGTACATCATACGTAAAAAAAAAATGTAGTGGTATATGTAAATACCAATATAGTGTTTAGTGTTTAATGTAACATAATGGTGTTACTAGTGGAAGACTCCTAGGCCCCAATCATTAAAACTTTCCAACTGTCAAATTTTTTCATCTCTCACTGAAATGCCTTCTATTGGATTTTCGATTCCCTTTATTTTCCCATGTTCCTTTCTCATAGACTGATATTGTAATATTCCGATTCAATTAGGCAAAGTAATTTATGTTAATGCTCATTTTTATGAAATAAATTACATTTTAAATTGAACTTGGTAACCCGTGAATATTAAAATTAGTGCACGAAGTCCAATTGGGCAAACTAGTGCAATACACGAGTAAAGCAAATATAATCAAGAACTTTTCGATAAATACAATATATTTTTTGTACAAATAAAACATGATATAATGTATCAAAAATAAAATTAATGATATGAAAAAAAAAAATACAAAAACCAAAAATACGGCGAGAATACCAAGAGGTTTTAGGACAATTGAAATACAACTCCAAAAATTTAACAAACACGCCCAAAATGCCAAACAAAGCATGAGAAAAGAAAAAAGAAAGAAAATAAGGCCAAAAGGCTTGAACCAAAGACCAAAAAAGGGGAAGAATTTTATGCCTAAAATATTACTAGTTGGGCTACAAGCACTTTTGTGTTACATATCTCATAAGATATGTATATATATTATATAAAATTCTATTCCACCACCCCCACACCCAATCACATTTCATGCAACACTTCAGCCCTATGTAATTATATATATATAATGACATGTGTATATATATATATATATATATATATATGTTGTGCATGTGTGGTAGATACTTAGTGTGTTATGCATGTGTGTGAAGTAAGCGGGTAGAGAGAGAGAGAAAGGGAAAGAGAGAGTAAAGATAGAAAGTAAAGAAGAAGAAGAAGAAGGAGGAAGAAGAGAAACTGGACATCCAGGCCAACTAGTCTAGTTCTGTAGGAAACCAAGAGGACAGAACCACCATATGAAGGTAAAACACTCAAGCTTAGTTTTTCTCTCTAAGACAAAAAAAAATAAAAATAAAATAAATTATCACTGTTTTGTATTGTTGAAATGCATGCATGTGATTTAAATGCATAAGGGAAAATAATAGAAGTGAAATGGAACAACTTAGGCTATGGGGAGGCCGAGCTAGTGAGGTCGTGCACACTGAAAGAGGCTCAGAGAGGGGAACCAGAAGCTTGAACTAAGAAGGGGAGAGAAGCTACACGAGGGAGAAACCGAGAAAATAAGGTAAGTTGTTAAGTTCTGTTGTAAAGATTTAAATGCATATTAGTTATTTTGAAACATGGGATCATATTGCACATGAAGAATGAAAATCAATGCAAAAAGAATCATTTAAAATGATGAAGAAATCAGTCTAAAGATCACAGTTGCAGGCATGGAGAATGATTAGGATTTCATGGGTTTCCTTGTTTAAAACCTTGCTTTAAGTTTTGAAAAATATTACTAGGTGAAGCAGGAAGCCATTAGGATTAAATTGGAGTTAAAATAGTGGGGAAAGGGGGCTGAAAGGTGGGAAAAACCAGGTCACCGAAAACCTGGGTTTTGGCAGGAATAATCGATCTGACTGTGGCGGGATGATGGTGTTTGGGGTTTAAGGTAGTCCCAGTGAAGTCCTGAAACTCCTATTGTAATACCCCGACCCAAAACTACCGGTTCATGTGGCACGTATTACGAGGTTAAGAAAAATTAGTGTAAAAATTTTTACACTCAAGAGAATAATTAATTATTTAATTAATTAATTAAATATATGAAATATTTATACTTAACTATAATTAAATATTGTAGCACACATTTCACTTACATGGGAGATGTATTGTATGTATGTATATGTGATCAAGTATGTATGCATGTATGTATACAAATAAATTAAATGTGTGTATATATATATATATATATATATATGAAAATCCTAAAGTATGATGTTAAGTGTGTGGGTATACATGGTATGGATATGTATGTATATATATACATATATGTATATACAATGCATGTAAAAAGGTGCATATACATGCATACATAAATACAGCCATAAGTGGGCTGATTTGAGAGGAGTGATGGGAAGGGACACTACAACTAGTGTGTGTGCTAGTATGTGTGTGTAAGTGAGTGAGTTAGTGTGTGTGTTATATTATATGTATATATATACAAAATATCAAGCAAACAATTAATATAAAGTGAGAAATTAGGAAGAACAAAATTAAATGAAGAAACAAAGAAATTAAGTGAGAAATGAAGGCTAGGAATAGGCTGAGGTCATGTAGAAAGAGAGAAAGAAGAGAGAGAAGGGTCGGTGGTTTTTGTTTTAAAAGCATGCAAACCATGCTTGCTTCTCACGAAGGAAATCAAAAGAAGGGAAACTAAGGAGTATAGAAGAAGGATCAGAAGTAGAAGAAGGAGAGAAATAGTGAAAAATGTGAGAAAATACCTAAACCCTTATTTTTCTCTCTCTAAAATAACTTGCATATGTGTAAGAAAATTTGACTGTATTGTTTATATATGATGGTTAGATTATATTTAGACTTGTTCAAGCTTGAAATTAGAGCTTAAAAACGGTTGAAAACATCAAACCCATGAACAATCGCCATTAGAGACCTTGCTTATAGTAGGTCTGAATCCATCACCACCAAACCTTGTTTAGTGTAATGAAACTTCAAGTAGACCTCAAGAGTATTCTAAAAACCCCAATACGCGATCACAAAACATACGGCATGACCTTCAAAAGTCGAGTTGCGGGTTCTGGGTTGAAGACCCAACCTTTCAACCGTGACTTAAATCCCACTTTAACGAATGGGATATGAAACCTTAGGACAAAAGCATCACAAACAGAACAAATCCCATTAAATTTGGCTCAGAAATGAGTATTTACAACCGACTTACAGGTCGGATTATTAAGGCTCAAATCGAACTAATAAGTTCATTTTGAACTCCAAAACGAATGCCAAACTGATTATTTATACTTTAGGAACAATTTAAGATCAAAACAGTGGAGATTGGTTGAGTAGAAATTCACGAAATTAAAGGAAATGGAAAACTGTAACTAAGGCAACCAAGAGCGATCGTAGGGAAGACGACGCTGAGTCGACTTGTGACTCGCTTCAAAATAGTGGGGCGACTCGGACACATGGCCGCGTCTAAACCTGCCACCGCATTATTGGAACGACGGCGTTTCATGTATGTTTTTAAATTTTTAAACATTAGGGCTAACGTTATCATGACGTCAGCATCACGCATAAAATGACCGAACTAGGGTGGTTCAATTAAAACCGGACCGGTTCATTTAAAATGGAACTGAACTCACTGGTTTAGTCCGGAAGTTTGTAAAATTCTATTTTGACCCCAGATCTTTTGGAAAATTTTACTGTGGCCCAACTTTTGAGAACTTTATCTAATTACACCCCTAGAAAAATAATTAATTAATTAAATTAAAAAACAAAATTACTATTTTACCCCTAGATCATAAATGAAGCAAATGAAGCCCAAATTAAACATATGAATAGTGTATTTTGACTATTTTGGATATTCTGAGACTAATGGCGAGGTCCGTTTTGCGAGACGGGACCCCAAAAAATAAAGACATGTAAAGGGGTAAAATGATCAAATTACCCCTAGTACCCCTAAAGCCAAATTAAAACCAGAAAGGGTCTAAATTGACTTTCTTTGACATTTTGGACTCAATGGTGAGGTCCAAATTACTAAACGAAGTACGAAAAAAATATGACGCGTAAATAGGTAAAATGAAAATTTTGTCCTTTTACATATAAAAGTCCAAATTAACTTTTAGGAAAGTCTAAACCAACTTTCTTCGACGTTCCGGACTCGATGGTAGAGTCTATTCAACCAAAAGAAATGTCTAAAATAAAATAACATAAATTGGATGAAAAGCATCTGTCAGATGACTATAAACTGAAATATTGCCGAAGTACTAAACTAAGGCAAGTGAAATACGAAAAGACACGACACGTAAACATGTGAAGTAAATAAATTTAAATTAAAGTTAATGGAGCTGGCAGAAGAGTATAAATTGAAATAAATTAAATTTCTAACACATTAAATTGTGTCATAGGTTAAGAGTACGAGTTAAATTAAGTACAAATGAAATTATTAAATCGTTTTAAGATCTAATACGAACTAAGCATAAGTTAAGCAGCATCAATAGGTGTTATTACGATGAATGTGAAGTTGATAAGGTTATTTATGAATTGTTCTTAGGAACTACAGAGGAAGTGAGAAAGCACATTATTAGCACTAACCCTAAAGGACTAAGGTGAGTAAGCCTGTATTTGAAGTGAAGATTTAACTCCATGGATTTAAAAAGGTTTTAAGTTCAAAAGATATGAAATGTTTGAATTCCAAATTCAGTATTTACATGATTTCAGTTTTAAATGATTTTTGTTCTTATAAACCCCATTGTGACATGCAGTAAATGTTTTCCCTACAGTTTTCTTAAAAATGTGTTTTCAGCATGTCTGAGTTAAAATACAAATCTTGTTAAATATTCTGAGTTTGCCTATTTCAAGTATACAAATGTTTATCATGAAGTTATGAACGTTATGTTTTAAGTTGCTTACGAAAAATATCTATTTGACATACACCTGTGTTAAATGTATTTTTAATGCAAGATAAATGGTGCATAAGCACTTAGACAGGATCTTGGGTTCTCCGGAATTCAGTTGCCCTGTAAAATGCCAGGTAGCAGGATCTAATCCCCCAAGCATGAGATATCTCGAGAAACCTATCTGTTCTGTCAGGGTATGAGTCTTACCTACCTTTTAGGGACCAGGAAGATGTTCTTGATCAGTTCAGTTAGGTTATCTTTTTACGCATACGTAAAATGGAAGTCTGGTTCAAAACGGGTTCCACTAACGAAAGTGATAAGATGACAAATGAGTTTGAAAATGGAAGCAGGTTTTACCCTCATTTTCATTATGCATATGTAAATGTTTTGAAGCTATATGTACATGTTTAGCTTGAATACTTAAATTGTTTCAAAGTTTTATGTTTTAAAGGAATACGTTTATACGATGATATGATTGAAAATGAAAGCAGGTTTTACCCTCATTTTCACCATACATGTTATATGTTTTAAAGTTCATATGTATAAGTATAGCTTGAATACTTTAAATGTTTCAAAGCTACATGTTTTAAGGAATGCATACATCCTGTGTTCAAAGTATACGAACAATTGGTAGTGATTGTTTTACAACTCTTGTATTTGTTAAACCACTGCCGATTGAGACCCCATGACAAATACTGGAATTGCTCACAAGCTTAGATTAGCTTACCCGGATTTTTATTCGGACCCCCCTTTCAGGTGATTGACGGCAGACTGATTTTGAGGACGTTGATGATGAATCTGCCACTTTTGGAAGTTATGTTCAACTAGTTTTTGTCTAGCACTACGAACATTAAGTATGAAAGCTTGTATTACTAAAGTGGTACCCTATTATGTATAAGCCCCACGGGGCAATTAAACATGTATTGTTTATAAAGTCTTTAAGTTTTTAGTTATACTCTGAATGTTAAATCATGTATGCTATGTAAAGAGTGACAGTACCGGACGGATGTGTGTAATTTAAAAATAAGAAAAGAAAAGAAAAAGTTTTTCACACTTCCGCAATCACATGTCGCACATCTATTCGATACTGCTGCTTATGTGAGCCTTCACCCTAAGGCTTCCGGGCCTGAGGGTGGCAGTCACGATGCGAGATCCGCACAGGGTGGGTTTCGGGTCGTGACACCTATGATTGATTTAATGAAAAAAAAATAAAAAATCAGACTTCAAAAACACAAAGAAAATAAGAAAGACAGTCGGAGTCCGGCGATCGACCGGAATCTTAGCCGGGGAAGACAACCGGGAAGCAGAGCGCAGGGGTGAATGGTTGGGCCATGGTGGTTGGGCTAAGTTTGGGCCTGGTTTGTTTTAAAAGGGATGGGCCTGTATTTGATTTTTAAGTTTTGGGCCTGTTTGGTTTGGGCCCAACAGTTAAAAGAAAAAAAAAATGAAAAAGGAGTGGGGTTACACAGGAAATGCCACTGCCGAGAGTCAAACACTAGTGGGGTGGTTGGAAGAGTCACGTGCGAGCCAATTGGGACGGGACAATCCCGTGCCCAATTTGGCATGAAATATATATATATATATATATGTATATATATATCTGTTATACCTAATCTAATTTAATTAATTAGATTAATTTAATTTAATTAAATACCCCGAAATGGTCCGGAACCCAATTTAGACAAGTTATAGGTGTTTTCTGACTATCTTGGAGCTCCTAAGACCAATGGTGAGGTCCGTGACATAAGACGAGGTCCCGAAAAATAAAAGACCCATAGAACCCTTGAAAATTACTAAAATACCCCTGAGTTAAAAATAGTTAAACGAACCCCAAATAAAGTGAACAAATAGTGAATCTTTATGATCTCGAACACTCCAGACTCAACTGTGGAGTCTGATTTGCGAAAAGAGGTTTTGGGATGTAAGAACCCGAAAAAGTGCAAAATAACCATTTTGCCCTTTTTAGCTAGGATGCCCAAATTAAATTCTGCAAAAGCGTAAAACTATTTTCTTCGACGTTCCGGACTCAATAGTAGAATTTAATTTGGCAAAATAGAAACTCATAAAATAAAGACATAAAATTTGATGAATAGCATAATTTAAATAGCAAATGACATGTGAACGATGTATTTATGGGATGTATTTTATGTTTTTATATGTATTGATGAAAATGGATGCATGTTTAGTTAAACCCGTTTAGATTATCCTTTATTTTATTTTCTTTTGGCTTCGTTACTCGCGCCTCGGGTTCGCGGGAATTTGGGGCATGACACTACCCTAAGTGTTTTTAACGTTCCAAACTCAACGGTGGAGTCCGTTTTGCCAAATAAGATACCTAAAATATTGATATACAAAAGTAGCCATTTTTAGAACACTTTAAAGGTACAATGAGCTACCAAGGAAGGGTAAAAGAGTCAATTAGGTTACAAACTAAATCGCATAAGTTCATAGACTTAAAATACAACCCATAAGATTAGAAGATCATAAATTCATCAATAAAATCATATTAAGTTTATGGACAATATTGAACTAAATAATGTTTCCTGATTTATAGGATCATCAAAAGGAAAGGAGAAGGAGGTATGATTCCTCTTAAAGGGAGGAGGAACTATTTTTGAGGTAAGTAAACCCGACCTCTAATATATGGTATTTCCTTAGCCATGTCATAATTATATTTCCTCAATGATGCCAATTTGTACTTTATACATACTTGACATTTATTGATTCCACAATTTAATACTTGTTATTCCTTGTGGATATGTTGAGAATTCAATTGTCAATATCTTGATGTGATTGTTTGCATATTTCTATACTTTTGATTTGGATATTGAAAAACTGCTATGTTTCTCATTATTGAGAATTTGATATTCCACGTATGTGTATATTCCTTGTGGAATTCTGTTGATTATGATATTATTATGAGTGCCGAGACTTGTGTCTGTCACAACGTCCATCCTGATTCTATAAATGCTAATGTGGACCTACAGGTCGGTGATTGGGAATGATGCCCAACATTTAGTCCATGGAGGACATGATATATGATAAAAGCTCTAGTGTTATTCAAGAACCCGATTAAGGGGTGAACCTGAATGAGTGCTTTTGAGAGTATCCGAGCCCTTTTGATTGATAGCATCTATTCTGTTAGTATCTCATATCTTCCATTTGAATCATAATCTGATGATGCACTCTTTTATTGTTGATATGCTTTGCAAGCCTATCTTTGGACTCGACTTGATATCTTGTGATTTCTGGCAGTTGATTGTTGTATAGGCCAAATCCCTATTATTGATTTGTTAAATTGTTTACATCACCAGTATCAAACTACTTTGGGATGTGCCTTTCGGACCCACAGGTCATTTCTAGTGATTTACTCTCTTGGTGACTAGTTATTGTGATATTGTATCATTTGTTTGTTATTGTTTATATTCTTCTATTTAAACTGATCTTGTGTCACGACTCGAAACACACCCTACGCGGATTTAGGGCCCATGACCAACACTGTCATTCAGACAAGTAGTACAAAATCAAATGAATTGCACAAGAATGATATATTTCTTGACATTAATTATGGAAGCTACACATGTGAAACTTATCTGATAACCAATTCAACACCAATCATTTATAAGGATACTCAAGATAAGATTATCGTGATCACTATCATCATTATG
The DNA here is from genome assembly GCA_008638375.1 of Nyssa sinensis. Lineage (NCBI taxonomy): Eukaryota > Viridiplantae > Streptophyta > Magnoliopsida > Cornales > Nyssaceae > Nyssa > Nyssa sinensis. Next base: position 19,970,782 of record CM018048.1, on the reverse strand, counting down.
ATTCGTCAACATTTATATATACATCATATATGTATCCACAAAAGTACAAAATGATAATCCCCAAAAGTCCAGGCTATCATCAAGTCCAAAAATATACATCATATGATTACAAAAAAGGATCCATATCACATCCAACCAAAATCCTAGTACAAAAGGATCCATTACATTCACGCTCCCAGCCATATGGTGTGGACTTTGCTACCTCCATGATAATTCAGTTACCTGAAATATATTAGATAAATCCATATAAGCTTCACTAAGCTCATGAGTAATTCCTACATCCTGTCACAGGTTTTGCAAAATAGAGTTTTGCACAAAATACCACGGGCATCAATTTTCTCAAACAGGTATCATATATACACGAATAACTTAAAACATGCTTTCAAAACCGATTACGTATAAAGCATACTGAAGGTTCAAACATATATAATGGAACCATTTCTAAAACACATTATTTTCGATAAGATAATTCAAATATCAAATTACAAAGCAGATAATGTAGAGTTGTTCAAAAATCGTGTAATAACTTATACATTTCTTAAAACACGATTCAAATAATTAATTGCAGAACAGATAACATAATAACGAATGACAAATACACATAAGGAGGTATTTCTGAAATCTGGTTTCGAATAATGGATAACACAAGACAAATAATAAACACATATTACACACATCGAAGATTCACATAATGAGTAGGAGCACTACGTGGGTAAGTCTCATCAAGAGTCAGAGCGCCATATAGGTAAGTCTCATACATGAATTCCACAATGAGTTAGAGCACCATGTGGGTAAGTCTCATCAAGAGTCGAAGTGCCACATGGGTAGGCCTCAAACAAACACATGATCGGATTCAAAATAAGTAAAATTCAGGTTGCATAGTCAAATTTGTAACACCCCGACCTGATTAAATGATAATTAAGTCTCTAATTATTAATTAGTGACCTTAAATAGAATAATTAAGAAAATTTAATCGAGAAACAAACGATAATTTCAAAAGATAGTTCCGAGACCTTAAATAATGAGGTCGACTCCGAGAAAAATAAAGTATGGCTATGATTTATAAAATCAATACGTGAAGGAGTGAATACTAAATTTAAAATCACAAAAGAGAAAATTATGTAAAAAGTTGAAATAAATAAATTAAAGTGCCAAACATGGCATGAAGGGAAAAAATGGAAAAATGAACCAAAAGTGAGGCCAAGGGGTTTTGAACCCTTGACCCAAAGTAGGCAAAATTTTATAGCCCAAAAAATAGCCACTTGGGCTACCCACTTGTTTGTGTCCTATTTTACAACAAATATATATATATATATATATATATACATATACACATAAAATGTCCCTCTACCTCCCAAATTGCCCAATCACCTTTCATGCAATCAAAACAATTATTTTTAAAATAAAATTAAATAAGATATAAATCTATGTGTTCCGTGTGTTTAGAAAATCAAAATACTAAGTGTGTGATGTGAGTGTAAGTTAGCTAGAAAGAGAAAGTAGAGAGAGAGAGAGAGAGAAAAAAAAAGGGAGAAAAAAAGGTTGCTTGCATGGCTGCTTGGCCTAAAGGAAACCACAATCCAAACCAAATAAGAAGAAGAAAGAGGGGCAAACCACTGTTGGGGTAAAAATTTCAAACTCACCATTTTTTTTCTCTCTAAAATTTATACATATATACAGGTTGTTTAGGTCTTTTTTCTGCATACATGCGTAGTGTGAGTTTGGGGGAAAATAACAGAAAACAAACCTTGAAGTTTGGAGCTTGGGACACACCATAACCATTAAACCCAAAAAAGATTTCCCTCTCTAAATATTCCCTTATGCACAAGTTATTTTGGTCTCATTCTTGCATGCATGGCATTTAGGGCTTGTCATACTGAATAAGAGTGAAATTTTGGACCCTAAAACAACCCAAAACCCTAAGTCGTACATGGCTGTCATTAATAGAGTTTCAAGGTTGCCCAGAAATAAAGTAAAACCAAACGTAAATTGGGGAATAAGAATAGAGAGAACATCATGGCGGGGTTTTAAAACACTTTGAATTATTGAAGTTGGTCAAAAAATGACCATGCTAGGGTCAAAATACAGTGGCTGGAAAGCTGAAATGGGCAACTAAAACCGTAAGTTTTGAGGTCTCAAAACAGTCATAAAAGATTTCTTAATGTCTTAGGAACGGATCGGTGTGAAAACAGAGAGAAACCCTTCCCCAAAACTCACGAAATCGAAGGTTTAGAGTTTCTGCAACTAGGGCAACAGTAACCCTAGGTGATGAAGAAGACAACGAGTCGACTGAGTCAACTCGCCCAACTCACTCAAACTAGGTGTGTTGGCTCAGACACGTGTGGGCTTGCGGCTTAGCCACCGCATTAGTGGGACGACACCGTTTTGGGCTTAAGGGTTTTTAATTTTAAAATTGAATATGGACTATTTGGTAATGGAAACAAGAAATTGAAATTAGGTTGAGGCTAACCTAACAAAGGATAGGACAGGGCATTTGGATATGTTACTCCGGTTTTCTGTAGGAGCCTAAACCGGTTGGTTCACTATGCTTTTAGGCCGGTTTAGGGTTACAACTCATGAACCCACTGGTTCAGACCGGAACTTCAGTAAATTAAAATTCGACCCCAAAAATTTTGAGTATTCACACTAAGGCCCAACAGTAATTAATTTAATAGTAAATTAATAATATTTAAATAGAGAAATTAATAAAATGTCCCTAAGTCAAAAATGGGTGAAACGAAGTCCAAATAAAATAAACGAATAGCGCATTTTGACTATTTTAGGCATTCTGGACCTAATAGCGGGGTCCATTTTACGAGACGAGAATCCAAAAAATTAAGACACCATAAGATTTAAAATTACCAAAATGCCCCCAATATGATACGAAGCCCAAATGAAGTCCAAATTGGACGAAATTGATACCAATGGAAGCCCACATAATTATGAACTTGTATATATGACTAAATAATGATCCGGGGTCAAAATATGAGGAAATATGAAATGACCAAAATACCCTTGAGCATGAGAACTACAAGTAAAGGCCGAAGAAATGGCCAATCTTATATGATTAACTGTCATAAGCATAATTATGTGAACTGAGGGTCTAAATAAGACTCCAGAACAGTTAACGTCTAAAATGAGAAATGACTAATGTGTTCCTATGATCAAAAGCAGATACCAAATGAAGTCTAAAAGACTTAAAAATTTATACGTTAGTCATAAGCATAATTATGTAAACTGAGGGTCTAAATAAGACTCTAGAATAGTCAACGTATAAAATGAGAAATGACTAATGTGTCCCTATGATCAAAAGCAGATACCAAATGAAGTCTAAATGATTTAGAAATTTATACATAAGATAAGTGGAATATTTTGAGGACCATGATAGGTCCGAGGCAAGAATAATAAATTACCATTTTGCCCATACATATGCCCGAAGCTAAGTAAAAATCTGAGAAGGTCTGAATTGACTTTCTTTAACGTTCCGAACCCAACGGTGAGGTCCATAATACTAAAATGGGTACTGAAAAATAAGTCACATGAAAAATAAAACTTATTCAGTTACTATGAGTAGGCCGGTAAAACCAATCCTAGGAAATTAGGATACGACAGGTTTAAGATTAAATGAAGAGCATCAATTTAGGGATGATTTGAAGTAAATGAGGAATTAATTGAGGTCTTGATGAATTTTATTTTTAGGAATTTCAAAGGAAAAGGGAAAGCCCACCAGTAGTGCTGACCCCAAGAAACAAGGTGAGTAATCCTGTACTTTGAAGTGGAGGTTTTAAATCTCCATGGATTCTGAAGTAATTTGAAGTTCAAATATTCTGAAGTGTTTTTACGTTAAATATCTACAGTATTTCAAATTCTAAATTCTCATATTTATATGCTTTATATTTTAATGTACTGTCATTTTATTTATAAGTTCTAACATGGCATGCAAAAAATTCACTTCTAGATATTTCTGACAGATGATATGTTTATTTTTCGCATGTCCATGTAAATGTCAATTTTATTAAATGCCTCTTGAATTAACTGTTTTTATTCTATCTATGCTTTAATAAATTCCTGTACATCGTAATTTAATTTCCTAAAGCTCATGCGTTAAATGTTTCAAATATTGTCCTCTAAGTGTTTAAAAACTCCGTTAAATTGTTCATGTTTTGAATACTCATGAAAACTCATTCTTTTATTAAAGCCATGTTTTTAAATATTCATCAAAAGCATTTCTTGATGAAGCCATGTTTTTAGATGCTCATAAAAAGCTTTTCTTGAAAAGACATGTTTTTAATGCTCGTGAAAAGCACATATTTGAAGAAATCATGTTTTCAATGCTCTTTCAAAAGCATCATTGAAGAATTAAAAAGTTTTGCAAGATAATGGTGCATAAGCACCACAACTGATATTTGGTTCCTTCGGAACTCAATTGACATGAAGAATGCCCGATAGCAAGATTTGATCCCCCAGGCATGAGATCTCTCAAAAGTAAGACTGGAATCTGGTTCAAAATAAACTTTCACCTAATCAAAGTGAAAAGATGACAATGTTTTTAGAAATGGTAACAGTTTTTTAAAACCCCATTTATCTGAAACGGGTCTTTATATAACCCTCTGTTTTGAAGTTCTGAAAAAGAAGAAATTTGCATCCTCCTATTTTCATGGAAAGGATTTCAAATTATTTCCCTGGCTTCCAAATGGCCATTCTGCACATGTTTATAAAACCTACTGCATATTAAATGCTTTATTGAATGTTTTAAAATGCATCATGACATGTGATTTGAAGATTCTTATATTCTACGATTATTAGAATACGTGCCTAGCTTGAATGCCTTGCATGCTTTACGCTATCTCTTTTTGAAGAATCATGTATTCTGTATCTAAAGTATATGTATACGTGGTAGTGTTTGTTTATATGAACTTTTTCTTAAACTAACCCATTACCAGTTGAAAACCCATGACAAGGTACTGGAATTACTCACTAGGCTTGTTGAAGCTCACCCTATTCCCCTAACATTTTTCAGGTGATGACGATGGATGGGAACCTTGCCCAATTTGAGGATTGGTGATTGGCAGCTCCTTTTTGATCAAGGGATTTGGAAGTATTAGGACTGGTAATTGGTAAATTTTGTTGTAGTAATTTTGAAAGATTATGTACTTGAGACCCGAGGGGCAATCGGTTATGTAATATGTAAAACTTTAAAAATTTTAGTATGCTCTGAATGTATGTTAATTGTTTACCGCTCTGACGAAGAAGAAGAAGCGACGGTACCAGGCGAGTGTGTGGAATGTAAAAGAAAAAAAAAAGTTTCACGCTTCTGCAATTGCCAATCCTGGCCGCACTACACTGCCGTCTGGCGCCGTTGCTCATGTGAAGCCCTCTCTTTGGCCCACGGGCCGAAAGGGGGTGAGCAGTCGTGATTCCCTTGATCCGCACGAGGCAAGTCTCGGAGGGTTGTGAAAAAATTGGTTCACATAAATCATTTATTTCTCATTGAAGGAATGCTATGATTTACAGACATTTTTCAAATCAGTACACATGAATGTCATTTCGAAATATAGTCGTGAAGTTCATAGTTCTCAAATATTTCACAAAGTGAAGAAAGACATTTGAGTAGATATTGAATTTTATAAAATAAATATTTGAACATTATATAAAACACTTGGGCATTTTAAAATAGGAGATAAGCATCACTAATTCAAAATGCAAGATTACTCACAAAACAATTTAGCATTGGTCAAATAAAAGATAAAATACCGCTGATTCAAGATGTCGGATTACTCACAAATAGATTAAGTATTTAGAACAACCATAGAAGATAAAATACCACTGATTCGGGATATAGGGTTACTCACCACTAACTTTCAATCTATTATGTTAACCTCTTTTCCTTTGTCTTTAGTTACTAGGATCATAAATCAAATGCACATAACTTCGTATTAGAACATAACTGAAGTATTACTATCGACCATTTATTATTTTTGTAACTAAATCTCCCTTGACAAATTTTATTCGTTAATCTGGTCTTAGACTTTAAGTTAGGTCCTGCCTTCTTTTTCTAAATTCATTTTATAGCTAACTTAATGCTCGGGACATAATGGGTATTACCTTATTTGTTGTTTCATATTTTTTGAAATTTATATTGGGCTTAACGGACCTCACTATTGAGTCCAAAAAATTCAAAACCATCAAGATAGAGTACCTTTTATATTTAATTGGCCCCGGGTATCATTAAAGGTAAAATGATAATTTTATATTTTACGTGTCTTAATTTTTCGAGACCTAATTTCACAAATCGGACTCTGTCGTTGAATTTGGAATGCCCAAAAACATTGGGTTATCCTATATTTTTACTTTATTTGGGCATCGGGAATATTTTACCAAATTAAATTAATTAAATTCTTTTATGTTATGTTTTATATATATATATATATATATTCATTTAATATTGTTCACATGTGTGAAGTTGGCATAGTGGTCACACGCTTGGGTTTAGGTTTCACACACGCATAGGTCAAGGATTCGAAACTTGGGGGTTTCGGCTCCTCTTATTTTTTTCATTTTCTGATTACTAAACAGCGGACAAGGGTCTAAACAAGGATAAGATATCCCTGTTCTGTGTGGGTTTAACAAATGAAACCCTTAACTGTATAGCCAAACAGACCTGTTCTGTTTTAAATTTAGAAACCTAAGGCCTAAAAGACACCGTCCCACTTAACTGTGTGTGCACTTAGGCAGGTTCGGACCCAAACTCGAACTGACTCAAAACTCGACTCAGTTCTTGTTCACCTTCTTCCCCATCCCCCACGTCCACTGTTGCCCTAGTTGCAGGATATTTAAAATCCTATTTTGTGGGGTTTTAAGTGGCCCTTTCCTCTGCGGTTTATTCTTATGGATTCCTAGGACATAGGAGAAACTTTTGGCGTTCGTTTGGGGCATCGAGTTGAGCTTAGAAGCTCAGTCAAACTCTCATGGTGTTTTCTGAATATCACTCAGTACATGCTTATTTCAGCCCCAAAATCCATAGGTTTGTTCTACTGTGATGCTCTCATTATAGGGTTTAAATCCCCAGTTCATAAATTGGGCTTTGGTGTTGATTTGGGAGAGTTGGTTCTTAAGCCCGCAACCTAAAAGTTGAGGTTTTGGGGCCTTTCTCATGGCTTTTAGGTCTCAGACTAGGGTTTTCACAAACCTTGTGAGGTTTATTCCAAGTCCCAAGTGAAGGAATTGGGTTTAGTGATGGTTGGTTCAAGGTTTACTTCTTTAGAGGACCATCAATGTCAATTTTCCTTTTTTTTAGGGTATTTTAACTCAATTTCCTCATGCATCTATGTAATACACACACACACACATATATATATATATATATCATTAAATGCACATATATGTGCTCATTCTTCACTCAAAAGTGAGTTTCAACAGATTTTTCTTAGAGAGAGGAAAATTTTAAGTTTTGGTATTTCACCTTTGGATAGGATCTCTCCCTCTTCTTGCTTGATTTTGAGCCTCCCAAGCTTCTTAGGGCTTGAACAATGCTTACATGCAAGCTGGTTTTCCTCTTCTCCCTCTCTTCTTCTTATTCTTCTTCTCTCTCTCTCTAACCGTACACACACATGTACACACTATACTTCTAATACGCACAACACCGATACATACATATATATATATAAATTTTCATGTGATGTGTTGCATTTATTCTGATGGATTGTGATGGGTTGTAAAATGGTGTTTAATATAGTATATACATATATCTTATGAGATATATAACTCAAAAGTGCTTGTAGCCCAACTGGTTTAATTTTTGGGTATAAGTTTCTTCTTAATTTTTGGTCTTGGGTTCAAAACATTGGGCTAGCATTTTTTTGGCCTATTTCCAATCTTTTTCTTCTTATAGCTTATTTGGCATTTGTCATATTTTATCCAATTCTTCCTTTTTGCTTTATTTCTATTTTTTCTTTCATGTACTTGTATTCTCACTTATTTTCTTCATGTGTCGACTTCATAAATCGGAGTCTTGTTATTTTATAGCTTTCATTTTTGTCACGCCCCAAATTTCCACGAACCCGGGGGTGAGTGTAACGAAACTAAAAGAAAATAAAATAAAGGACAATCTAACGGATTCAACCCAACTTACATTCATTTCCTTCAATGTACATCCACGTAAAGCACAATCAATAAAAACATTCAACATGTCATTCGGGCTTAAGCCCTAGATCACAAAATATGCCTCCATGGGCCAAATATCCTCCTAAGCTCATATTTCCTCCACTCTGCAAGACATCCTCAAGTCTCAAGTGTCGGGAGCATCATCTGTAATGTGTTATCCCACGAATGGGTCAGCTCAACTGCTGGTACAATATAATGCTAATGCAATAAACAAAATTAAGGGCATGGCATGTGCAAGTGTATAGTTATATCTATATGTCATTAATATCATCATACAACGCACTAGCAATAATCTACATGTCATCCAACTCATTAACATAATTTAAGGTGTGGCATGTGCAAGTGTACATTTATCTCTACATGCATTCTAAATCATCCATGCTAATGTGATAACAATAATCCACATGCCTTCCAAATCGTCCATACCATGTAATAGCAATAATCCACATGCCATCCAAATTATCCATGCAATGTAGTGACAATGCCCATGAAACACCCACACAACTCTATGCCACAACCATGTCAACTCTATGCCATGTCCATGTCTCGTTTTCGGAACACATCTGATGGAAGCTGAGTACCATGCAATGTCTCGTTTGCGGAACACATCCGATGGAAGCTGAGTACCATGTCTCATTTTCGGAACACATCCGATGGAAGCTGAGTACCATATCTCGTTTTCGGAACACATCCGATGGAAGCTGAGTACCATGCTTAGAACCACGTGCTCAACCCACACTATGCTTTCAATGCATCATACTATGCCAATATGCCTTGATTCCACCATGTAATAACACCATCTCAAATAAGCAATTTACTAACATATGGAGCATGCTTTTAAACAATTATTCCACTTAAAGCAATCATAACATCTGAATAACAAAACCTCTTCCACATAAGTGTATGCAATACATGATCGACGAAAATACATACTCAAGCCATGTGTTCACAATCTTAACAACTCTCCAAAAATGTAAATCACGTACAACCCAACAAATAAAATAAATCATATCTCCATGGAATAGCAAGAAGCATATAAGTAACGTAAACAATCAACTCAAGGTTTCTTTTTAAAGCTACTGTGATTTTCTGACATTAACAAACAAATATATGATCCATTCAATCAACATGCAAATCATTCCTAAACTTAATTTTATTTCTTACTTAGCATAATATATCGTACTTGATGGGTTGGTCTCAACCCTAAGAAATCGTGCCCGCAACATAATGGACTAACAGCATGAATGTAGAAGGTCAGACCGCATTCTCCTTGTCTTTCAGTGTCCCTAAAATCATGAAATGTAACTCAGTCCATTTGCTACTTGAATTATGCTATTCATCAAATTTTATGTCTTTATTGTATGAGTTTCTATTTTTCTAAAATAGACTCTACCATTGAGTCCAGAATGCCGAACAAAGTCGGTTTAGGCTTTCGCAGAATTTAATTTGGACATCCAAGCTAAAAAGGGCAAAACGGTCATTTTGCGCTTTCACGGGTTTCCAATTCTTGAGGCCTCTTTTCATAAATTGGATTCCACCATTGAGTCCGAAATGCTCAAAATGATAAAATTTTACTATTTGTTTACGTTAATCGGAGTCCGTTTGACTACTTTTTGACTTAGGGGCATTTTTGTCATTTTTGTGTCCCTACGGGTCTTTTAATTTTTCGGGATCCCATCTCACGACACTGACCTCACCATTGGTCTTAGTAGGTCCGAGACATAAAGAAAACACTATTTATTCACTTAGTTTGAGTCTCGGTCAATTCACCATTATTAATTAATTAATTAATTAATTAATTATTGCATTTTTATAATATATATATTTAATTTGGGTGGTTTAAATCACAAGGACCTCAGTGTTCCAGTGGCTAGGGTCACTCCTTCCATCCGTGCGATTCAGTGATTGATTCCCAAGGGCTGCGCTTTGCGTAGTCCTTTTTATTTTTCAAACCATTTGGAAACCAAACGGCGGATAACCCTTAAACTGGAACAGGTTATCCCCATTCCCTTAATTCAATTTAAATCTTAATTTATTGAACCCATAACCAAACAGCCCATATCAGGTTTTTTAAACTTAAAACAGTAATAACCCCAAAACGGCACAGGTTCATTAATGTGGTGGCTAACCCACAGTTCAACACGTGTCTGAGTCGACACGTTCGGTAGAGCGAGTTGGGCGAGTCGACTCAATCAACTCATCATCTTCTCCATCATGTAGGGCCACTGTTGCCCTAGTTACAGTTTTCAAACTTTTTTAGTTTCGTGACTTTCCAAGATATCTCTCCTTTCTGTTTTGAGTGGTCTCGACTGCTGAAGGTCTAGCAACCCTTTCTGCATTCGTTTGAGAGTTCAAATCGAGCTCTATGGGCTATGGTAAATTGGATAGCCTCGGTCTACAAGTGGTTAATAAATGGTCGTTTCACCACCATTTCTTGTATGGTTTAGTTTGTCACGACCATAATGACATGGGCTTTCGTTCCTCATTCTAAAATCAAGATTCAAGGGCCTATTTCAAAATCTGGGTTTCAAACCCGAGACCTGTAAATTTAATTTCTAGGCTTTCTTTAGTGTTTCCAGGTCGCGGTCTAGCATTTTTGAAATGCTATAAAGGTCTGTCCTAGGTTTGAGTTGTCAAAAACGGTTTTCCTCAAGGTTATCTCAGACCTGCATTGTTGAAGGTTCAACAATGGCGGCCGTGCATGTTTTAGGGCTTTTCAAGCCCCTTGACTCCCTCGATTCATTTGATAATAGTCCCTAAATGTTTCTGTATGCATTCATGTAGTAATGAGGCTTCAAAACTGAAACAATACCTAAGAATTTCAAAAGAAAATTTTAAAACTAGGTTGATGTTCTATACCTTTGCACAGTGATGTTTCTCTCCACTTAGTTTGCTTCTGACTCCTCTCTAATGCATCTAGGGTCCGGTTAGGGCTTCTTGAAACCTTTCTTCCTCCTCCTTCTTCTTCTTCCCTTCACTTCACAAATTTTTTTCTCTCTCTACCTCTCTCTCTCTCTCTACCCGAACTCCCTCACTTATGGTTTTTGTCCTCCCCCTCACTTTCTGACCCTACTATTGTTCTGTCACTTCCCTTCTTCCCACTTTGCAGAACCACATTTGATGCTAGCTTGTAAACTTGGTTTTTCTATATATATATATATATATATATGTATATTTTTATACACACACACACGGGGCAGCCCACACATAGGCTCACTGCAGCCTACACACACACAGTGCAGTCTACACACACACACACATACAGCCTGTTATGCACTTCCTCTTATATATATATATATATACATACATTACATTAAACACACATCTATATATACACATACATAACTTATATATCATACATGCATATAATTTATATATACGTATATGTATATTCCACCACCATATATATACATACCCACACATGCATAATGTACATTTCATATTCACACACTTCTTTTAAAAAAAAATTTATTTCTAAATTTTGGATCTTTACAATTTTGCTTGGTCTAGTTTTTTTAATTACCATTTTGCTTCTTAAAGTTTCTAATATTTAAATTAGTGACTTAATTCCCGATAATCAGATCGGGGTGTTATATTCTCCCATCTTTAAAAGAGTTTTGTCCTCAAAACTCGAACATTCATGTTTAGGGGGGCTCTATTCTCTTTTATAATTCACTCTAATAACCTGTTCTCAAAGGTCGTCCTGATTTTCTGTCGTTATTTTCTACATCATTAAGTCTTATTATGTCGCCACATAGTTTTATTGTCTAAACACTTATATAACGTTAAGCATAGTTCTTTTAATATTCAGATTCAAGCATCTGAAATACCTGGGAAGGCTGAGGTGCCAAGTGAATCCTCTCGTGGAATCAATATGTAGACTCGTCCTAGCCTCCTGGAAGCGCGTCATTAACACTCCAAAAATAAATTAACCTTACTTCTTAACACAAGTAAACACAGTAGCTAGCTGAGTAAGGGTCGATCCCACAGAGAGTGTCCACAATTTATTTTTTATTTATTCCGGCTAATTCTAAACTAAGATCTAATTAATAGCAAAACAATAGATGGGGGGGTTTGGAATTTTGATCAAACTAATTACAAATGAAAATTAAATTAGTAACAAAAATCAATAAATTAAAACTTCAGTTCTTCGGTTCAATCTCACCCTCACAGTCAATGGAAACAATCAATCAACTATAACATTATTCTACCCTTCAATGAATCTAATAATCCTAGGTAACAACAAGCTCTACTACCCGAAATTTTCCTTAGTTCCTCACTAATGAAACAAGCTCTCCATTAGATTCTAACCATTATACAATTTAGAACAAGCTCTCTAAATTTAATACAATGGCAGCATTAATATTTAGGAAATTAGATTATTCTAAGCAACAATCACACAAGCTCGGACTGTTTAACTTAGGACATGATAATCATAGCAATAAATAAAAGCTTGACCATAATCATCTATCACTATTTGCCACAATTGATTAGGAAACATATCAATTACGTAATATACTTCCTGAATCTTGCAATTGATATTAATCTGATCAATTTAACAGGCCTTAATTAAATCAATCAAACTAAATATCAATAAACAATTAAAATAGATTATTATGAACAAATTCATAAGAAAAGGGAGAAATAACGTTACTGTATTGGTTCAACCATTAAACTGCAATGAGGGTTCGAAATCCTCTAGAACTGAATTAAAAATCTAGCCTAACATACTTGAAAAAAACCTAACAAATTATTGTTCCTAGTGCCGCTGTTGCGCCGCACCGCACACGTTGTGCGTCTCCTTCTTCTGTTTTGTTTTGCGCCGCTGCCCAGGTCCCCTCCTTATGCCCTCTTCTTCTTCTTTTTATTTCCTCTTTTCTTGGGCCCTACATCACTTCCTTTTTTCCTCTTTAGCTTGCGCCTGGGCCGCAGCCCACTTTTGCTTTTTAATTTTCTCTTCACCGTGCGCCCAGCCAAGCTGCACTAGCCACAATTGCTTTTCTTTTGTCTTTTTCTATCTCTTGTGTTTTTTTTTTTTATTTTCTTCATGCTCCAGAGTAAAAACCATCCTGCGCCCAACTGCACTGCTTTATTCTTTCTCTTCCAGCAGGCCTATTTTAATTGATAAATTTTGTGAGCTATTTTTCCATCTGAAAACGATGAAATATTGACTCGAGCTCTTCATGAAAGTTGTAGCCCTCGAAGAGTAGGTAATTCTAGGATTTTAAAACACCTGATTTGGGCTTCAGGAAACTCAACTTATGGCCTGTTGAAGTCAGGCTGATCGGACAAGAAATCAGCTGCTGCAGATAGCTTCCCAGGCCTGATTTCGACACAATGTTTGGATGCCCAAACGAACTCAGATTTTTACAAACCAGACCTTTCTGAAAATCCTAAGACGTCCTCTACAAACTTTATGAAGACCACTTCCTCATTCTCGAAATCGAACACCATCCTAAATCTCAAGTGAAGTTCCATAGGTCAAATCTGTCCAAAAACTAAAAATTACACAATATTATTATTTTACCATCAATGCTTCCCTAATTCAATAAATGAATTAATTAGCTCACTTCAATAGAAAATATGTCACAAAACTAAATATAAAGGAATTAAAAATACTGAATATTATGCTCTTATCACCTCCACTGGTTATTCTTTTCTACTCCTGACTTCTAGACAGTCTTGCTAGGTGTAGGGGTGTTTGTGCCCTTAGAATTTAGCATTGGACAGTCTTTGATGAAATGGCTTTTCTCACCACATTTAAAGCATGCCCTAGTACCTTGACAACATGGGCCTCTATGAAGGTTCTAGCATATAGAGCAGGGTTGGGTGTTACCATTTAGCTCGGTATTTCCTCCCTTCCCTTGCAACTGACCCAACACTTGTCGCTACTCTAGGTTCTCTTTGAGACTAGCCCCTTATTCTGTTCTTCACTCAATCTCTTCTTAGATTTTTCCTTGCACTGGGATTTCTCCTTCATTGCTCTCTTAAATTTTTTGCTTTATCCACCACATCAGCATAGGTGGGTAGGCGGAGTGCCTCTACATTCCCTTTTATCTCCCAATGTAGTCCACCCTCAAACTTACGGGCCTTTTGACTTTCTGTATGTATCACATGAGGGGCGAAATGATCCAACTTAGTAAACTTGAGTTCATACTTTACAATAGTCATATCCTCTTGCTTTAGGATTGGGAACTCAGCAACCTTTTGGTCTCTATCTGATGCAGGGAAATACTTCTGATAAAAGACTTCAAGGAACCGTGTCCAAACCAGTATTGGGCTCTCTCTAGCTCTAGCAAGTGCCTATTGATATGCGACACCCTTGAATGCGAATGTTGCAAATGCAACCTTCTGTTCTTCTATACAGGGCAGTACTCTAAATATCTTCTCCATCTCTAGTAGCAATTTTTCTGCCTCTGTCGGATCTGTGGTGCCTTTAAATGAAGGGTGCTTGAGTTCTTGAAAATGTTTGTAGATGATAGTTTTCCCTCTTTCATTTGGGGGTGCTCTAGGAGGATCTCGGTTATTCCTGGTGTCATTCATCACTGCAACCATTTTTTCTAGTATTCAGTTCTATTCGATCCATACAGTGCTCCAGTTGCACGAGCATTGTTTCTGTTCCCTACCATCCTTACCTACAGAATTCATAAAAAAGTAATATGTCACTATTATTGAGGTTCTAACATAGTTCACAATATTACATACTTTACAATTACGTATACTTAAACAGGTAAGTCAAGTCATTTTAACACATATCATCTCCTAGTTTTCACAACATTTGGAGTCAATACTCCTCGACTTCACGTCATTCATAGTTTTCCCTAAAATCACTCTTCATATTGTTCTAATGCAGTCCTCAAATCCTCAAGATCATCAACTTCGCTCATAAGCATACTATCATCACCCAAGAATTATTGATCATTTGATCGTCTTAATCACCCAAGAAACATCAACTTCAGTTACGATTTGGTCTTTCTCAAAGACCATTAACCTTTGCTCTGATACCACTTTGTCACGACCCAAAACCCACCCTACTCGGATTTAGGGCCGGTAACCGACATTGTCATTTAGACAAGTCGTACAAAATCAAATGAATTGCACAATAGTGATATATTTTTTGACATTAATTGTCATGACCCCTGAAACCCACCCTACGCGAATTTAGGGTCAGTGACCGATACTGTTATTCAGACAGGTCGTACAAAATCAAATGAATTGTACAATAGTGATATTTTTTTTTATATCAATTATGGAAGCGACACATGTGCAACTTCATCTGATAACTATTTCAACACCAGACATTTTTAAAGTATACTCAAGGTAAGATTATCGTCACCATTATCATCATCATGATTCATTAACATTTATATATACATCACATACATATCCACAAAAGTACAAAATGTAAATCTCCAAAAGTCCCGGCTGTCATTAAGTCCAAAAATATACGTCATATGATTACAAAATATAATCTACTTCACATCTAACCAAAATCCTAGTACAAAAAGATCCATTACATTCATGCTTCCAGCCATACGGTGTGGACTTTGCTACCTCTATGCTAATTTAGTTACCTGAAATATATTGGATAAATCCATATGAACTTCACGAAGCTTGTAAGTAATTCCTACATCCTGTTACAGGTTTTGCAAGATAGAGTTTTGCACAAAATACCAAGGGCACCAAGTTTCTTCAAACAGATAGCATATATATAGCAATAACTTAAAACATGCTTTCAAATTAGATCACGTATAAAGCATACTGAAAGTTCAAGCAGATATAACGAAAGCATTTCTAAAACACATTATTTCTGATAACATAGTTCGAATATCAAATCACAAAGCAGGTAATGTAGAGTTGTTCACAAAACATATAATAGCTTATGTATTTTTTAAAACATGATTCAGATAACTACTACGGAATAGATAACATAATAACGAATGACAAATATACACGAGAAGGTATTTCTGAAATCTGATTTCGAATAACGGATAACACGAGACAAATGACAAACACATATTACACACATCGGAGATTCACATAATGAGTCAGGAGCACTACGTGAGTAAGTCTTATCAAGAGTCGGAGTGCCACGTAGGTAAGTCTCATACATGAATTTTACAATGAGTTAGAGTGCCATCTGGGTAAGTCTCATCAATATTTAGAGTGCCACATGGGTAAATCTCGTGTAGACACAAGAATCGAGTCAAAGCGCTATATGGGTAAGTCTGATCAAGAGTTGGAGCGCAACATGGGTAGGCCTTGGGATAGACACAAAAAATTAAGTTAGAGCACCATATGGGTAAGTCTCATCAAGAGTCAGAGCGCCACATGGGTAGGCCTCGAACAAACACGTGATCGAATTGAAAACATGTATAATACAAGTTACGTAGTCAAAACTAGATCACGTAAATTATTTTTTTCATTAAAGGGGTGCCATGGTTTACAGACATTTTTCAGATCAATACACACGAATGCCATTTCAAAATCTAGACATGAAGATCATAGTTTCTGAATATTTCACAAAGTACAGATAGACATTTAAGTAGGTATAAAATACTTATGCATTTTTAAAATAGAAGATAAACATCACTGATTTGGGATACAAGATTACTCACAAATAAATTAAGTATTTTGAACAACCATAGAAGATGAAATACCACTGATTCGGGATACATGGTTACTCACCAAAACAAATTTAACATTTTAAACAAAAGATAAAAGTACTGATCCAAGGTACCGGATTACTCACCTCAAACTTTCAGTCTGCTATGCTAATCCCTTTTCCTTTGTATTTTGTTCCTGGATCATAAGTTAAATATACATAACTATGCATTAGAACATAACTAAAGCATTACTATCGGCCAGTTATTATTTTTGTAACTAAATCTCCCTTAACGAATTTTATTCATTGGTCTAGTAGTCTTAGACTTTAGGTTAGGTCCCCCCCCTCTTTTTCTAAATTCATTTTATAGTTAAATTAGTGCTCGAGACGTAATGGGTATTACCTCATTTGTTGTTTCATATTTTTCAATATTTATTTGGGCATAACGGACCTTATCATTGAGTCTAGACCGTCTAAAATAGTCAAGATAGACTACCTTTTATATTTAGGGGTAAAATGGTAATTTTACATTTTACGTGCCTAAATTTTTGGGACTTAATTTCACAAATCAGACTCCGCCGTTGAGTCCGAAATGGCAAAAAATGTTGGGTTGCATTATCTTTTTATTTTATTTAAGCATCAAAACTATTTTACCAAATTAAATTAATTAAATTATTTTATTTTATAATATATATATATATATATATATATATATATTCAGTTCATAATGTTCACATGTGTGAAATTGGCACAGTGGCCACATGCTTGGGTTTAGGTTTCACACATGCACACAGGTTCGGGGTTCGAAACTTGGGGACTTGCGGCTTTTCTTGTTTTTCTGATTTTTCATTAGCCAAACAGCGTACAAGGGTTTAAACAGGGATAAGATATCTCTGTTCTGCGTGAGTTTATTAAGTCAATTTTTTAACCTCATAGCCAAACAGTCCTATTCTGTTTTAATTTAAAACTAAAAATGACACAGTTTTGAAATAACCTTAATCTGCGTCTGGGCGGGTTCTGACCCAAACCCGAGACCCGACCCACTATTGTTCATCTTTTCCACTTCTCCGACGTGGGTTCCGGTGGCCTTTTCCAGCGTCGACAACCGCCACCGGTTGAATTCTGGTCACTATTCAACATGATCCGATCCCATTTTTAGGGCTTAAATTCCATTTGGTTTAACTCTTAGCCAACGAACAGCCACTCACAGGTGGCTGCCCCAGCGAGGGTCGCTTTTCCGGCGACTCTTAAATTTCCTATTTCATGAGGTTTTGCCACTGGTTTTGCCTCCAATTTTCTCCCATATGTTTCTGGAGCTATAGGGAATCTTTTTCCGTTGCTTAAGCCCTATGAATTGATCAAAAACTTAATCACTCATGAAACCCGACTGTACTTGCAACTTAACCTTTTTCCTTGGTCTCTTGACCATTTTAATCGATTTAAGTTGCAGAATGATCCAATTTCAATGCTCTTTTGAGCTACGTAGTTAGTTTCAAGCTTTAATCAAGTTTGTACAAAAACTTTATTTTTCACAAATTTGGGTCTTAGGGTTTTTAGGGTTTTCAAGCTTCCAAATTCATCATTTTTCTTCTATTTTCCTTCCTCTACAACATGAGACAGATGCATGCATATATAAATTCAAAAAACAGAAGCTTTACCAAAATTTCCTGCAGAAAGAAATTACCTCTCTCTCTTTAGTCTTTTTTTTTTCCTTTATTGCTTATCTCTCTTCCCTCTTGCCTTTGGTTTCTTCTTTCTTTTTCTTCTTCTTCTTCACTTTCTCTCTCAGCAAGTCTCTCTCTCTCTACATGCACACAAGGGCACCCTTGTCTGTTTTTCTTTCACATATGATATACACATAATATATATGTATATATATATATATATAAATTCAAAAAACATAAGACACATGCATGCATATATAAATTCAAAAAACAGAAGCTTTACCAAAATTTCCTGTAGAGAGAAATTACCTCTCTCTCTTTAGTCTTTTTCTTCCTTTATTGCTTATCTCTCTTCCCTCTTGCCTTTGGTTTCTTCTTTCTTCTTCTTCTTCTTCTTCACTTTCTCTCTCAGCAAGTCTCTCTCTCTCTACACGCACACATGCACACAAGGGCACCCTTGTCTGTTTTTCTTTCATATATGATATACACATAATATATATGTATATATATACATAAATATATATTTTTTATATATACATATATATATATTTTATATATATTTCAAATCTACATGAAATTTAATTGGCGGGAAAATTGGCCCAATGAGATGTTGGCACCTCAATTTTGAGCATGCAAATTTGACATTTTATATAACTTATATATATCTTGTGAGATATATCGCACAAAAGCGCTGCAACCAAGTTGGCTATTCTTTTTGGTATAAGTTTTTTCCTCCTATTTTGGTCTTGGGTTCAAGTCCCTTGGCAAACACTTCTAGCCTTTTTTTCAATCATTTTCCTCTTATGCCTTGTTTAGCATTTGACATATTTTATCCCACTCTTCCTTTTTGCTTTATTTTCATTTTTTCCTCTCATGTTCTTGTATTCTCACTTATTTCTTTCATATGTCGACTTCATAAATCGAAGTCTTGTTATTTTATAGCTTTTATTTTTCTTAATCTAATTTTCATAATTGTCATTTTTGTTTTTTAAAGTCTCTAATATTTAAATTAGTGATTTCATTCTAGATAATCGGATCGAGGTGTTATATTAATTGTGGAAGCTACACATGTGCAACTCATTTGATAACCAATTCAACACTAATCATTTATAAGGATACTCAAGATAAGATTATCGTCATCACTATCACTATCATGATTCGTCAATATTTATATATACATCAATATGTATCCACAAAAGTACAAAATGATAATCCCTAAAAGTTCAAGTTGTCATCAAGTCCAAAAATATACATCATATGATTACCAAAAAGGATCCATATCACATCCAACCAAAATTCTGGTACAAAAAGATCCATTACACTCACGCTCCTAGCCATACGGTGTGGATTTTGCTACCTCCATGCTAATTCAGTTACCTGAAATATATTGGATAAATCCATATGAGCTTCACTAAGCTCGTGAGTAATTCCTACATCCTGTCACAGGTTTTGTAAGACAGAGTTTTGCACAAAATACCACGAGCATCAAGTTTCTCAAACAGGTATCACATATACAAGAATAACTTAAAACATGCTTTCAAAATCAATCACGTATAAAGCACACTGAAGGTTTAAGCAGATATAATGGAACCATTTTTAAAACACATTATTTTCGATAAGATAGTTCGAATATCAAATCACAAAGCAGATAATATAGAGTTGTTCACAAAACGTGTAATAACTTATGCATTTCTTAAAACATGATTCAAATAATTAATTGTGGAACAAATAACATAAAAACAAATGACAAATACACACAATGAGGTATTTCTTAAATCTGATTTTGAATAACAAATAACACGAGACATATAACAGACACATATTACACACATCAAAGATTCACATAATGAGTTGGAGCACGATGTGGGTAAGTCTCATTAAGAGTCGGAGTGCCACGTAGGTAAGTCTTATACATGAATTCCATAATGAGTTAGAGCGCCATGTGGGTAAGTCTCATCAAAAGTTGGAGCGCTACATCAGTAAACCTCGTGTAAACACAAGAATCGAGTCAGAGTGCCATGTGGGTAATTCTCATCAAAAGTCGATGTTATAACAAGAAATTTTTTTTTTTTATTATTATTTATTCTTGCAAATATTAATTATTATTATTATTATTATTATTATTATTATTATTATTATTATTATTATTATTATTATTATGATAATGATAATGATAATGTGTGTATGTGTATATATATATATGTGTATATGTATATAATTTAAATTTGCAAGAATAAATAATAATAAAAAAAAAAATTTCATACCACGTTGTCACGCCCCGAATTCTGACCGAACCTGAGGCGCGACTGACGAGACAGAAAGTAAAATAAATAAGAGGACAAGAGTAATTAGATTCACTAAACATGCATCCATCATCATCCATACATCAAATAACATCGAATACATTGTTCATCAGTCATTCGGGCTTAAGCCCTTACATAACAAAATACAAGTTCACGAATCACAAATACATCACATGCTTCACCCTATCAGGGCATCACCGAGTCTCTAGTGGCTAGAAGATCCTCATCTGAAAATGTTGCCCACGAATGGGTCAGCACAACTGCTGGTATGATGAAATGCTAATGCCAGAAATAAAGCTAAGGCGTGGCATGTGCAAAGTGTACATTTATTTCTAAATGACATTCAAACATCGCAGTAATATATATATGAATGGTATGCATGACACACCCATGCACAACTCTATGCCACACCCATGTCTCGTTTACGGGTACTCCCCGATAGCTCGAAGTACCAATGCAATGGCCAATTTTGGGTTTTTCACCACAGGATCTACACCCTCATAATGCAAAGCACCACGTGCTTACCCACGCCATGTTCTCAAAGGATTTATCGTATGCCAATATGCTAATGCAATCTCAATGAACATGGATCTCAATAATATAACGTGCTCGGACAATAAGAAATAAATCACCAGTCAGTTTCATATACATGCATATCTCATATGTTCGTGCATTCTGATTCATGTTCTTCACTTTATTAACTTGCAAGTAATACATAACATGTGAACAACCAATTCCAAATAAACAGGTAAACACATCACAGATAAACACATACAGCATTCCAGTCATTCACAAATATTCCTAACTTAACTTCATTTCTAACGCTAGCAAAACACCATACTTGATGTTATAACATGAAATTTTTTTATTATTATTATTTATTCTTGCAAATATTAATTATTATTATTATTATTATTATCATTATTATTATTATTATTATTATTATGATAATGATAATGTGTGTATGTGTATATATATATATATGTGTATATGTATATAATTTAAATTTTTGTTGTGTATATGAATATACATGTTAGTGTGTATAAAATGTGTAAAAAATATATAAGTGTATATAAATATATACATGTGTATGAACAGTGTGTGTGGTGTGTGTGTGTGTGCCGTGTGTGTGTGCATGAGTTTGAGTGTGACACACTCAAACAAGCATGGGTTGGGGTTGTGTGTGTGAGTGGGATTCAGGGAGTGGGAGGTGCAGGTTTGGCAGAGGGTAGTTGGTCTTGGGGAGAGAGAGAGAGAGAGAGAGAGAGAGAGAGATAGAGAGAGAAAGTGAAGAGAAAAAGAGAGTGGTCTCGGTGGGAAAGAAGAGAAGGAAAGAAACAGAAAGTGAGAGAGAGAAATGGAGTTCTGAGAGAGAGAGTTGAGGCTTGGTTGGGCTCGGAGCAAGAAGGTGGAAGAGGGCACGGCTAGAGAGAGAAACGGCCGAAAGTTTTGGTAAGTGGGTTGCTTCTGTTTCGATTTTTTTTAGAGCATTTTAATTGATTTAAATTGTAGAATCTTGTAGAGCATGATGTAAGGATTAAAACGCAACAAAAATGATAGAAAACGGTTGAAAAATGAGGGAGAAAAGGGGATGTGCAGGTCACGGCCATGGGGGGGAAATCTGGGTTTTTCGTTGTGATTGGGAGCTTCAAAACAGTATTAAAAGGCTCCAAAAATGTTTTAGAATAATTTGGGATTGAAAGGGGCTTCGAAAACACCAAGAAAATCAAGTTTAAAAACTTGATTTTCTGAAATTCCGGTCACCGGCGCCGGAGAAGGTGACCGGAGCTCCGCCGAAAAAACGAGGGACGAAGGGGTACTGTTCCAGGTCGGGTCCGGGTTCGGGTCGAGCGTGGACCGCCCCTGCCACGTGTCGCGTGGTTGTTTTAAATTAAAATGGAATTTGGCCCGTTTGGTTGCAAGGATAAGAAATTTAGAAATTGGAATTAAATTGAAACAGGGATATCCTATCCCTGTTCTAGGATTAGCCCCTGTTTGGTTCACCTGATTAGGAATAACAAATTAAACTAGTTTCAATTTGAACCTTTTGGAATTTGAACCTTTTGGAATTTGAACCTTAACCCTGAACTTTCAGAAATTAAAAATTGACCCCCCAACTGTTGGAAATTCCACTTTTACCCACCTGATTAAATTATTAATAAAATATTAATTAAATTAATTAAATTAATTAATTAATTATTTAATTAAATTAGTTTAATTAATTAAATATTCAAAAATATTCCGGAATCCAAATGGGACAAGTCATTAGTGTATTTTGACTATCTCGGCCATTCTGAGACCAATGGTGAGGTCCGTTTTACGAGACGGGGTCCCAAAAAATAAAAGAACCGTAGTAACCCTTAAAATTACCAAAATGCCCCTAACTTGAAACACTGTCAGACGAACTCCGAATTAGGTAAACAAATAGTGAAATTTTATTATCTCGAACATTCCGGACTCAACCGTGGAGTCCGATTTGTGGAAAGAGGTCACGAAATGTAAGGACATGTGTAAAGTGCAAAATGACTGTTTTGCCCTTTTCAACCCTGGTGTCCGAATTGAGTTCTACGAAAACCTAAACTTATTTTCTTCAACATCCTAAAACCAATGGTAGAGTTTAATTTAGCAGAATAGAAACTTATGAATTAAAGA
Source organism: Nyssa sinensis (assembly GCA_008638375.1). Lineage (NCBI taxonomy): Eukaryota > Viridiplantae > Streptophyta > Magnoliopsida > Cornales > Nyssaceae > Nyssa > Nyssa sinensis. The sequence continues at coordinate 19,947,395 of CM018048.1, read as the reverse complement.
CATAAAATTTGATGAATAGCATAAATTCAAATAACAATAGACTGAGTTGTAATTTCTACTCTTAGGGACACTGACAGGACAGGAGGAGGCGATCTGATCTTCTGCATTTTCATCCGCCAGTTCAGTTACATATAGTGCACGATCTTCTAGGGTTGATACCAACCCATCAGGTATGGTGTTTCGCTAGTGTTAAAAATGAAGTTAAGTTAGGAATATTTGTGAATGACTGGAATGCTGTATGTGTTTATCTGTGATGTGTTTACCTGTTTATTTGGAATTGGTTGTTCACATGTTATGTGTTACTTGCAAGTTAATAAAGTGAAGAACATGAATCAGAATGCACGAACATATGAGATATGCATGTATATGAAACTGACTGGTGATTTATTTCTTATTGTCCGAGCACGTTATATTATTGAGATCCATGTTCATTGAGATTGCATTAGCATATTGGCATACGATGAATCCTTTGAGAACATGGCGTGGGTAAGCACGTGGTGCTTTGCATTATGAGGGTGTAGATCCTGTGGTGAAAAACCCAAAATTGGCCATTGCATTGGTACTTCGAGCCATCGGGGAGTACCCGTAAACGAGACATGGGTGTGGCATAGAGTTGTGCATGGGTGTGTCATGCATACCATTCATATATATATTACTGCGATGTTTGAATGTCATTTAGAAATAAATGTACACTTTGCACATGCCACGCCTTAGCTTTATTTCTGGCATTAGCATTTCATCATACCAGCAGTTGTGCTGACCCATTCGTGGGCAACATTTTCAGATGAGGATCTTCCAGCCACTAGAGACTCGGTGATGCCCTGATAGGGTGAAGCCTGTGATGTATTTGTGATTCGTGAACTTGTATTTTATTATGTAAGGGCTTAAGCCCGAATGACTGATAAACAATGTATTCGATGTTATTTGATGTATGGATGATGATGGCGCATGTTTAGTGAATCTAATTACTCTTGTCCTCTTATTTATTTTATTTTCTGTCTCGTCAGTCGCGCCTCGGGTTCGGTCAGAATTCGGGGCGTGACAGTCGGAGTGCCACATGGGTAGGCCTTGGGAGAGACACAAGAAATTGAGTCAGAGCACCATGCGGGTTAGTCTCATTAAGAGTCGGAGCGCCACATGGGTAAGCCTTAAACAGACACATGGTCAGATTCAAAATAGGTATAATTTAGGTTGCGTAGTCAATTTGGTTCACACAAATCATTTATTTCTCATTGAAAGGGTTCTATACAAATATTTTTCAAATCAGTACACATGAATGCCATTTCGAAATATAGTCATGAAGTTCATAGTTCTCAAATATTTCACAAAGTGTAGAAAGACATTTGAGCTGATATTGAATTACATAAAATAGACATTTGAATAGGATATAAAACACTTAGGCATTTTCAAATAGGAGATAGGCATTTCTGATTCAAAATGCAAGATTACTTACAAAATAATTTAGCATTGTCAAATAGAAGATAAAATACTATTGATTCAAGATGTTGCATTACTTAGAATTAGATTAAGTAATTAGAACAACCATAGAAGATAAAATACCACTGATTCGAGATACAGGGTTACTCACCTAAAACTTTCAGTCTGTTATGTTAATATCCTTTCCTTTATCTTTAGTTCCTAGATCATAAATCAAATGCACATAACTTCGTATTAGAACATAACTGAAGTATTACTATCAGCCACTTATTATTTTGTTAACTAAATCTCCCTTAATGAATTTTATTTGTCTATCCAGTAGTCTTAGACTTTAAGTTAGGTCTCGTCTTCTTTTTCTAAATTCATTTTATAGCTAACTTAATGTTCGAGACGTAATGGGTATTACCTCATTTTTTGAAAATTATCTGGGCTTAACAGACCTTACCATTGAGTCTGGAACATCCAAAATAGTTCAGATAGATTACCTTTTATATTTAATTGGCCCCGAGTATCATTATAGGTAAAATGGTAATTTTATATTTTACTTGTCTTAATTTTTTGGGACTTCATTTCACAAATCTGACTCCACTGTTGAGTCCAGAATACCCAAAAATATTAGGTTACACTATCTTTTTGCTTTATTTGGGCATCGGAAACATTTTACCAAATTAAATTAATTTTAATTTAATTCTTTTATCTTATATTATATATATATATATATATATATATTTAGTTAATATTGTTCACATGTGTGAAATTGGCATAGTGGCCACACGTTTGGGTTTAGGTTTCACACTTGCGCAGGTCAAAGGTTCAAAACTTGGGGGTTACGGCTCCTCTTATTTTTTGATTTTCTAATTACCAAATAGCGGACAGGGATCTAAACAGGGATAAGATACCCCTGTTCGCGTGGGTTTATCAAATAAAGCCCTTAATCGTGTAGCCAAACAGACCCGTTCTGTTTTAAATTTAAAAACCTAAAGGCAAAACGACGCCGTCCCACTTAACCGTGTGTGCTCTTGGGCGAGTTCCGACCCGAAACCCGAACTGACCCAAAACCCAACCCGTTCCTGTTCACCTTCTTCTCCATCCCCCACGCCACTGTTGCCCAAGTTGTAGGATTTTTAAAATCCTATTACATGGGGTTCTAGGTGGCCATTTCCTCTACAGTTTTTTCCTATGGATTCCTAGGACATTGGAGAAAGTTTTGGCGTTGGTTTGGGGCATTGAATTGAGCTCAAAAGCTTAGTTGAACTCTCATAGTATTTTTTGAATATCGCTTAGTATATGTTTATTTCAGGCACCAAAATCCATGGGGTTTGTTCTACTATGATGGGTTCATTATGGGGTTTAAATCCCCATTCATAAATTGGGCTTTGGTGTTGATTTGGAAGAGTTAGTTCTTAAACATGCAACCTGCAAATTGAGGTTTGGGGGCCTTTCTCATGGCTTTTGGGTTGCGAACTAGGGTTTTAATGACCCTTGTGAGGTCTATTCCAAGTCCCAAGTGAAGGAATTGGGTTTAATGAAATTTGGTTTAGGTCTGCTTCTTTGGAGGTCCATCAATGACTTTTTCCCTTTTTTTTGGGGGTATTTTGACTCAATTTCCTCATGCATCTATATAATACACATACACACACACATACTTATATATATATATATCTATATATATATCATTATATGCATATGCATGTGCTCATTCTTCATTCAAAAGTGAGTTACAACAGATTTTTCTTAGAGAGAGGAAAATTTTAAGTTTTGGTATTTTACCTTTGCATAGGATCTCTCCCTCATTTTTGCTTGATTTTAAGCCTCCCAAGCTTCTTAGGGCTTCAACAATGCCTGCATGCAAGCTGGTTTTCCTCTTCTCCCTCTCTTATTTTTCTTCTTCTTCTCTCTTTTCTCTAACTGTACACACACATGCACACACACACTTCTAGTACGCACAACACCTATACATATATATATATATAAATATTTAGGTGATGTGTTGCATGTATTTTGATTGGTTGTGATAGGTGGTGGAATGGTGTTTAATATCGTATATACATATATCTTATGAGATATATAGCACAAAAGTACTTGAAGCCCAGCTAGTTTAATTTTTGGGTATAAGTTTCTCATTAATTTTTGGTCTTGGGTTCAAAACCTTGGGCTAGCATTTTTTTGGCCTATTTCCAATCTTTTTCTTCTTATGCCTTGTTTGACATTTGGCATAGTCTATCCTATTCTTCATTTTTGCTTTATTTCCATTTTTTCTTTCATGTACTTGTATTCTCACTTATTTCCTTCACATGTCGACTTCATAAATCAGAGTCTTGTTATTTTATAGCTTTCATTTTTCTTTGTTTAGTTTTCTTAATTACCATTTTGCTTCTTAAAGTCTCTAATATTTAAATTAGTGACTTAATTCTCGATGATCGGATCGAGGTGTTATACTCTGACCCATGGTAGAGCGAGGAAATTTATTTACTGAGCTAAGTTAGTTCACTCCAGATATATATCACTTTTTTAGGAAAGGATACAACAGAAGTGCTGTAGTGCGTACACCACGAGTAGGCGCCATAATTTGCTCACAGAACCATCCTTTGCCAAGTAATAGTAAACACTTTTGATGTATTGTAATTAGACTAAGTATAATGTTGTCTTTTCCTCCCATAAGTCCACGTCTTGGCTATGGCTTTTGTATTAAGGATCTGTAATTAAACACTTATTTTTATCATGGCATGCATAACCATATTATGATGATAGTACTTAATTAACTAATGTAATGGCATGTATTAATGATTCTTAATTAATCGGTATGTATTTGCCTAAGCGGGGGACGGCTCTCAGGCCTCGCCCCCCGGTCGTGGCCCCTAATCCGTGCAGGGCGGGTTTCGAGTCGTGACAAATGTCAAGTTTCCCTATTGTGTGAATATGTACATATATTGATTATATTTTGGAGGGAAACGGTATGAAGTTACAAATTTTCCATTACTAAGTCATGTGAGATGCATATATTGTGTTTTACATCCAACATAAACAGCCTAGAGTGACAGAAGGATTTAAATTGGAAAAAGGCTAAAAATGTGAGGTTAACATTGTAACTTTTGAAAGAATGAGGACTAAATTGAAATATGGGTCAAACTATAGGGGTGAAAAGTGTAATTTACCCTTTCTTTTTTCTTTTCATAACAGATTTTACAACTTGTCAACAAAATAATCCTTTTATAACTAAATATAAATTTCATAAAAATCATTGAAGATATAGTGTGTTTGAGAAAAGTGTGAGAATGGTTTTTGTTTTTTGAAAAAAATAACATATAACTGATTTTTCGCAACTTTATGTTTATACTTTTTAAAAAAGAGTAACGCTATACACAACATATTTTTTTTTCACTTTGTTTATCACTTCTAAATACAAGATTACTAGCATTAGCTCATGCTATGCATGAGTGTCACTAAAAAATTGACAAATAAACTGAAATATAAAGTAAATATAATTTTACATCTCTTGTGTCAAAAAGGTCTTTCTACCTAAATTCATATATAATAATTCAAATATCAAATCAATTATGTAAAAAAACAAAAAAAAATATATTCACAAATAATCCAAACGCTAACATTCAATCTATAATATTTAGTAGGAATGGTTATACTTACCTACCCTAGGGGAGTGTTTGGGAAGGACAAAAACTGGTTTTATTGAGTATTGTCCTGGTCCAAAAAGTTGTAACCTAGTTTGGTAACTCTAACTTTTAATATAATTAGGTTTTATATATGCCACATTTGATTCAAAAATTTGATTACATCTTAAACGGGATGACCCTTATTTTAAAACTGAACCCATTTAGTCCTCTTATTTTTTTGATAAAATAGGTGACCCCTCATCTCCAAACCCTAACCGCAACAAATTGTTGCAAGATCTCCACCCTCGATTAGTGCTGGAAATCCCAAAATAGAAAGAAAAAAAAAATCACAAGCATTAAACCTTGGTTGGTATATATGGAAATTTGACAACATTAAAATTTCCCTTGTTAGAGCTTTGAGGGAGCAACCATCCATGGCTTTTCTTGGCAGTTGAACCTTTTATTAGTCATTAAAAAATAGAACAAAATTGGAAGAAAATATAAAGTCCAAGAGTCTACAACAAACTTTAATAAAGATATTAATGCCTCTCGTTGGGTTGTCGAATTCAGTGACAATCACACATTAAACACTCGTTCAATTTATTCCACTCTCTAATTTAAGGAAGACCATAGACATATTAAGTGGTGAATATATGCGTGTGCATGTTCGTGTTATATATATATATATATATATATATATATATGATGTGAAGGTAGGCATTGAATATGGCAGTGAATGGCAAACAATATGGAAGGAAAAACCCATATTGATTTCAGTTTTACCAAACTACTTTTACATCAAAATTAGTTTAGATTAAATCTTGTTTTGCAACTAGACCATTCAACAGAGTTGTGCTTAAATCGAACTAGTCCTAATTGTTGAAGTTCCCAAATAGGCCATAGGGTTTTTGACAATCGCAGAAACTATCCCTCAGGGTTTCTGAAATAACACTACACCCCTTCTGGTTTAAGTTTCAGTAACATATTCCCTTTTGCCGTTAAAGGTTGTAACCTGACTTGACAGAAAATGATGATGTAAGCAATAAATTTTATTCAAATGATAATTTTACCCTTATAAGCAATGGATGGACAAAACTACCCTTTTAAACTATTGTAAAATGACAATATTACTAATGCCCTTAACTACTTTCTATCTTGTTCAAACCTCTTTATCAATTTTGGTTTGTGTTTATGCTTTATGTACAATATATACACACACACATGTATATATATATATATGATATATTTAATATATAAATATGTAATTATCTAGTTTGAAAAAATAATATATATATATATATATATTTAATACATGTATATGTAGTGATTTGGGTTTGCAAAATAATGGCCATATGTATTAATTTGGATTTCAATTTAAAGAATGCAAAACCAATTAACAACATTCATGTCTTCATGAAGGAGAGCACATGTAATGCATATATCGATAATTCATCTCTTTACCAAATTACCAAATATATGGGTAATTTTTATATAACTAGAATTCTCCAATTGACCACCATCAACACCAACTTCAACGCCCGCCGCCATCTTTGAATTAAACTTCTTGGCAACCCAATTTTATAGAACCATTAAAAATCTGGGCTTACCTTTGAATTCACCACTAATACTATTACTATTGTTGCTTCCTTCATCCACCATCTTGATCCATTTATTTATCAAACCCATGAACCATTTAGGTACTAGTTCCAATCAATTTAAATCTCTTCTCTTGTTTTGAATCATTGGAAACATTTTCTAACAACAACCTCCATGTTGGAAGACTGAAGTATTGCTCTATAAAACTTCCCAAAAATTCATGTTCCAAGTAGCTCTTTGTCTTTGAAACCTTTTGTTGCTTTGTAAATCATACATGTAGGAAAATCCTTAAGGTCCATATTTATGTTCTCAATCTTTGCATACTTCTTAATATTTTTTCCTCCACACAACATAAGTAGTCCCGATACTACCGTCAGTGAGAATGTAATATATAAATTATAAATCCAATTTTCTCTTTCGCTTTTCTTTTTCAGGGAAGTTTTGGAAGCTTAGAGAGATCACGATTTTGAGCTCGCCCACTTTTGTTAGGTTGGTTGTTATAGAGAAGAAAGGGAGTGAAGGAATTACAGAGAGAGAGAGAGAAGACAAAGAGGGAGAGATGAAGTTATGGAAGGAGAGAGAAAGGTGTTTGGGTGATTCAATCATTTGGGTTGTTAGAGAGAGAATAAAGATGAAGAAGGATAACCCTAGAAAAGAGTGAAGTGTACATAGAGGGAGAGAATAGAAAGGGAGGCGCGTAGAGAGAAGTGAGAAGAGAGTTGTAGAGGGTGATAGATGGCTTGCGATGGAGAGAGGATGAGGATTAGTGTAGAGAGAGCAAAATGTAAAGGTTAAAAATGGTTGACTTTTAATATTTTATAATATTTAATGATAAGGGTAATTTAGTATTTTTACTTTTTGGTTCATAGTCGTTTAATCGACAATATTGATAGGGGGACAGTGTTATTTTAGAAACTATTGGGGTAGTTTCTATAATTTTTAGAAACCCTAAGGGAGGTAAGTGTAATTATCCCTATTTAATAAATCTAAACAAATTATCATCCATTTGAGTCAGCCTCATGAGTACCTAGCAAAATAATATGCAATAAGTAGTGAGTTATTTTTTCCAAATGGTAAAATATAAGATTGAAAATACATATATCAAGTTTTTACCTCCGTATTATTATAGAGTTCATTCATTTTTGTGTGTTTGGCTCATCAATCTCTGCTCTATTTCATCCAATGCCTTAGAACACAAGATATCATTCTCGATTACCTCTAACATCACTGCTAAATCTCTCAAGTCTTTGATTTTCTTTTTTTATATTGTTGTCTATTGATTTTTTAAGCCATGTATCAGGAAGTGTGTTGATTATTGCAAAAACCAAAATGTCAATATGTAGGTGAAATCTTTTTCTCCTAAGTTAGTTGTATAATTTTTCTTCCTTAAGTATATGTTCTCTAACGCTGGAATCTAAGCTCATCTTTTCTGTCTCAAACTCTTTCGCGACCCGAAACCCACCCTACGCTGATTAGGGGCAACGACCGACACTGCCACTTGGATAAGCCATACAGAATCAAATGAATTACACAGAATGATAATTTCTTTTTTCTTTTTCTTCATATCAATAAATCATAAATCATTTAATGCAAAAGCTACACCAATGCAATTTTTCTTCATATCAATTTTCTTTGGTGTAAAAGATAGTAACACTATCAACAAAAATTCTATTGATATCTGACAAAATGCAAAAAATAATATTATTATTTACAACACAAAAAATTATTAATACTATTTAATGTCAATTATTCATGGCAGTAAAAATTTCCTTGTATACAATATTCTTTGTGAAATCTTTGGTTATGCCTTCTTTGTTTACTATCAAAATCTTCAAAACTGATAGGTAAGGTAAGCCATGACAGAGAAACATACATTTGGCCATGACTCAAAACTGGATTTGGAAAATAAAGGCCAATATTGGTGAGAGTTTGGCCTTAACTCTTGTTGATAGTCATAGAAAATGCAAATTTCTGGAAGCTGCCTCCTCTTCAGTTCAAATGGTGAATTATTATTGGAAGGTGACAACACAACATGTGGAATTAAGAAAATTTTGTTAACTTTTGATCCTGTTATCACCTTCATTTCAATAACTCAGTCTCCAATTTTATGAATTACCAATTGAGTTCTGTTGCATAATCCTAAAAGTTGATTGATGTTCCTCAAAAGTATTATCGGCGCACCAACTTGAAGTTCCAAGCAATGATTTGGAACTCCAGGTAGATTTAAAGAACGTAGAAATTCAAAAGGATGCATATGTTGCTCACTATTATCACTCTTAATCAGGCATATTTTATCTACACTGTGCAAGACCTTGAGTTCTCCAAGAAGTATTGAAAGCATTATAACTGTAAAGACCTAAAAATTAAGGATAAATTTTTCATTTTGCCGGTAAAGCACTATTCATGCACCATTTACCAGTAGGGCACATTATACATGCACATTTAGACATAAGTCATATTTAGAAACATATTTTGAGTATTCCATAGAAGCAAAACATGCTTAGAATTTTAAAATACACCTCATGTAAAAATTTGAGCCTATTCGGAGACCATTTCAAAAACTGGACCATAAAGGGCATCTGGGTAGCCCGGGTGGATCCGGCCAAACCTGGCCACAGGCAAAAACATTATCCATACAGAATAAAAGAATGATCTTGGCTTGGAAAGTTCTACTTCTTGAAATCCATCTTTGATATCTCCACTCTTTGACTACGAATTGATTGTGATTGGTCCTTAGAGGGGGAGACCAATGATCTTATTATTAAATTAGGTCTTGAATGACATGCTTCGGTGCTCGACATTGATTGGTAGCGTGGCCAACCCCTTGGTGGTTATAACAATGTTGGTTTGGATTATAGGTCTTTGATAGTGGATTTGGAGGAGGCCTTGGGTCCAATGGTTGAAGATACCTCCTTTTATGGAACTTTTCAAAAACTTCATTTAGTGGTGCAGACAAGTTTGAATATATACGTAGTGTGCGCCTCTAATATGCTCTTGGAGGTGGTGAACCAATAGAAGTGATAATTTGAGGAATGGATTGTTCGGAGTTTGACACATTTGGCTTCATAGGAAAGCTACCTTCTGTATTTCCCTATTGTTCTTTCTTGACATCTTGTCTCCTAGTTTGATGAGTGTTGTGCTTGTACTGTTCGACAAATTCATTGCAAATGTCTTCCCAAGTTTGGGATTTTCTGTTGTATAAGAACCAGTATAAAGCTCCTTCTACTAGGGTATCCTAAAATAATTGGACCATAAGTTTAACAGACACCCCTAGATATTATATCTCATGGATATACACCTCCAAATGAATCTTTGGGCAGTTGGTGCCATCAAACTTCTTAAATTGGGAAGCCTTGAGTTTGAAGGGGAGATGAGCTTGAAATAAAGAGAGACATTTATGATTACCAATTGTCCCTATGTTGATCATTGGATCCACATTCTCATTAACACTGATGGGTTCTTTCTCTTGTGAATTGACATTATAAAGGGCCCCACATGCTTTGGCCCAAGAGGCATCAAAAGGGCTCATGGACATGGTTTGGGTCTGTGCTAGCACTTCTTGAAGATGGCCTTTTGGTGGTAGAGTGATGGAGAAATGGATAGGCTGAGCTATCAGTTGGGATATTCAGAATGGGGTAGTTTCACAATGTCATGGCCCAAAACCTACCCTATAGCGGATTAGGGGTAGTGACCGAGACTGTCGCTCAGACAGGCCATATTATTATAATTATTCCCAATACCTAAATAAATTAAAAGAATAGTGTAGTCTTATTGTATTGGGCATTCTAAACCCAATGGAAGGATCCGTTCTACGAGATGAGGTCCCGAAAAATTAAGACCCATAAAAGTGTCAAATTATCATATTGCCCCTAGTATTGCCCAAAGCCAAATTGAGATTCGTAAAAGACTAAACCTATTTTCTTCGATGCTCCAGAATCAACGGTAGAGTCTGTTTTCTCAAATAAGACATCTATAATATCGATGTATGAAATTGACTAATTTTATAACATTAAGTTATACGCAGTATTGAGCTAAGAACTGTCTATTGATTTATAAGGACTTCGAAAGGAAGAGGAAAAAGCAACTAATTATGGAGATATAACGGACTGTTAAACGTAAGTAAACCCCAACTCTCTGATATGTGATTTTCTCAGCCATGCTATTTCCTTTTACTACCAAGGTTGTACTCTTATACATACTCAATGTTATTGGTTCCACAATTTCATGTCCATTCTATCTTGTGGACATTATTGAGCATTTGACCGTTCTATCTTGATCATGATTACTTATACATTTGGTATGTAAGTAAATCCTGAAACTTTTGCATATAGGTTGTTCCTAACCATATTATTCTTTTATATTGCCAAGTTTGCACTCCTATGCATACCTAACGTTTATTGATTCCACAATTGGATACTTGTTTTATCTAGTGGAAATACGTACCTGATGTTTATTGAATTCATAACTTGATACTTGTTCTATCTTATGGAAGTACGTACCTGATATTTATTGATACCATAATGTGATACTTGTTCTATCTTGTGGGAATTATTGAGAGTTAATTATTATATCTTTGTAAGTAAAACCCGATCTTTTACATGCGATATTCCTAGCCATGTCACAGTTGATTCTTTGATGCTACCGAATTTGTACTCTTATACGTGCCTGATAATTATTGACTCCATAATTTGATATTGTTCTATCTTGTGGATAGTTGAGAATTCGATTGCCAATATCCTATATGATTATTTGACCATCTCTATACTTTGTTTGGATATTATAAATTTGTTATGCCTGTCACTACTGAGAATTCGTTATTCCACAAATATGTACATCACTTGTAAAATTCTGACAATCATGATATTACTATTGTGAGTGCCTAGAGTTGTGATCCATCACAAAGTCCATCTGATTCATAGATGTTACTAGACCTACAGGTCAAAGTCCATGGAGGACATGATATATATAAAGAGCACTAGTGCTACCGAGTAGCCCGAAAGGAGGTGGACCTAGATAAGTGCTTTTGAAGGTATGCCAGGTCGTTTTGTTGACATCTATTTTGTTAGTATCCATACATTTATTGATATTCTAATAACGCACTCTTGGATTATTGATATGCCTTGCAAGCCTGTCGTTGGACATGTTTGATGATGTATTCGTTGGATATTGATACGCTTTGTGAACCTATCCTTGGATTATCTGTTGTTACGCTTGTGTACCTATCTTGTGAATTGTGGTAGCATATTATTGTTTAGGTCAATCCCTATTGTTGATTTGATTTCTTTATCTTGGGATGTGCCTTTTAGACCTTAGGGTCATTTATGATGATTCCTATTTTTGGTAACTGGCTATTGCAACATTTTATTCTTGATTGACTATTGTGGTAGCCTATTTTATTCTTGACTGGCTATTGGCTATTGTGGCATTATATTGGTTATTGTCACATTCCATTCTATTGGCTATTGTGGCATCATATTGGCTATTATGATATTTTATTCTATTGGCTAAGCGGCATTCTATTGGCTATTGTGATATTCTATGCTATTGGCTATTGTAACATTCTATTCTTGATTGGCTATTGTGACATTCCATTCTATTGGCTATTGTGATATTCCATTCTATTGGCTATTGTGACATTCTATTGGCTATTGTGATATTCTATTCTATTGGCTATTGTGACATTCCATTCTTGATTGGCTATTGTGACATTCTATTTTACTTGGCTATTATGATATTTCATTCTATTGGTTTATTGAGATATTACATTTTATTGGCTATTGTGATATCTTATTTCTTGACTAGCTATCATGTTTTTATATCCTTGTTCATTCTTGGATTATGTTCTTTTCTATATTGACCCTGACCCATGACAGAGAGAAAGGAATTTACTTATTGAGCTTTGTTAGCTCATTTAAACTTACTTATTTGTTTCAAGAAGGGACGCTGCAAGTAGACAGTAGGAGCTTGTAAGCGATAGAGGGAATTTTTGATAAATGTAGTAGGAAAAGATCAGTACAATCATAACTCTCCCACGTATTCACCACCTAGGGGTGATGTAAATGTTGGTTCTCTTTTTGATATGTATACAGAAGCTTTTTATGACTTCCGTTGTATAACTATTTAATATTTTTTTTATCACACATTGTTACCACTGATACAGTTAAAAGAAAAAAAAAAGTAAGGACAGCCAAACGGCCGACCTTGCGATCCCCAATCTGCACAAGGTGGGTTTCGGGTCGTGACATAAAATATGTTGGACAAATCCATACGAGCTTCACTAAGCTCATAAGTAAATCCTATATCTTGTCACAGGTTTTACAAAGATAGAGTTTTGCACAAAATACCATGGGCACTAAGTTTCTTTATACAGATATCGTATACACAAAAATATCTTAAAACATGCCTTCAACATGGATAACGTCTAAAGCAGATTGAAGGTTCAAGCAAATATAGCAAAAGCATTCCTAAAACACGTTTTTTTCAATAATACAGTTTGAATATCAAATCACAAAGCAGATAATGAAGAGTCATTCACAAAACGTGTAATAGCATATGCATTTCTTAAAACATGATTCAGATAATTAATTGCGGAACAGATAACATAATAACGAATGATAAATACACACGAGTGAGTATTTTTGAATTCTGATTTTGAATAACGAATAACACGAGACAGATTATAGACATATATTACACACATCGAAGATTCGCATATTGAGTTGGAGCACTACGTGGGTAAGTCTCATCAAGAGTCGGAGTGCCATGTAGGTAAGTCTCATTAAGAGTTAGAGCGCCCCATGGGTAAACCTCATGTAAACACAAGAATCAAGTCAGAGAGCCATGTGGGTAACTCTCATACATGAATTCCACAACGAGTTAGAACGCCATGTAGGTAAGTCTCATGAAGAGTTAGAGCGTGTAATACCCCGACCCGAGAATGTTGGGTAATGAGGCACGTTTTACGAGATAACGAGAGATTAGTGTAAAAGTTATACACTTAAGGAAATAATTAATTTTAAAGTAATTAATTATTATAATATGAGAATTTAAAGGGAGTATATAATAATAATAATAATAATATAATAATAATAATAATAATAATAATATAATAATAATAATAATAATAATAATAATAATAATAATAATAATAATGATGATAATAATAATAATAATAATAATAATAATAATAATAATAATAATAATAATACAATAATAATACTAATAATAAGAATGGTGTAAATGAATATGTATATATATATATATGAAATTATATATATATATAGATGTGTATGAGGACATGCAAAAGCCCAATGTGTACAAGTGTGTGTGAGTGACCATTGTGTATTAGTGTGTGTGAATTATGAGATATATATATATATATATATATATATACATACAAGTCAAACAACCACACACACACACAATCAGCCCATGATAGCTCTGCCCAATAGTAACAATTCAGACCCTAACCTTGCCACAAGTTAACCAAGCTGTTGGGGCAAATCAGATTTTTGCAAAAAAAATCATCCATACACCCATATACAAATGTACCTACTGCAAACACATGCCACACGAAAATCTAAAGACTGAGAGGGAAGGAGAGTTTCTGAGAAGAAGGAGAAAGGAGTAGAAGTGAAGAGGGTCAATAATCTCAAACCAAAAAGGTGAGAATACACAAAACTATCATTTTTCTCTCTCTAAGAATTTACCTACGTATGAATTGTTTTAGCTTTTGATTTTGTATGTATGGTGTTTATACTATATTTAGAGATGATCAAGCATTAAATGGGAGCTCAAAAACAGTTTAAAAACGTAAAACCAAAGAGGCAGCCATGGGAGGACCTTGCTTGAAGCAGGTCTGATCCGATGGAAATCAAACCATTTTTGGTGTATAAGGGGCTTCAAGTAGAGACCATAAGGGTTCTAATAAACCCAACACGCGACCAAAAATCCAAAGAAAAGACTATGAAAGCATGAGTTGCAGGTTCGGGTCTTGAAGACCTATCTTAAAAATCGACCACCAAGCCTATTTTTGAGAATGGGGGTTGAATCCCCATACCTTTAGGGTCACACAGAACCAAAACATTCTAAAAATGGTGAAGAAACGAGCATGAACTAAGAAGTTACAGCTCGGATTATCGCGACTAAAATCGAGCCATTGAGCTACAATCGAACCTCCAAATCAATGTAAAAGTGTTCTATAAAGTATTATGGATGTTTTAGAAAAGAAAGCAGAAGAAATGGAGTTGTAAAACATCACGAAATAGGAAAAAAAAATGGAAAACTGTAACTAGGGTTACAGTGGGGTCGAAGGAGGAAGATGACGGTGAGCCAACTCGTGTCTTCTAACTCGGTGTGTCGACTCAACCACGTGTCACGCTAAGGGGCAACCACCGCATTATTGAAACTATGTCGTTTCAGTTAAAGGTTTTTAAAACCTGGATACGAGCCGTTTGGTTACACGGTTAAGGCCCAATTGATTTAAACCAATACGTGTTTTAAATAGCCCACACGCGGTTAACACCCTTGTCCACTGTTTGGCGAGAAATTAATAAGAAAAATATAAGGAATCGAAGTCCCTGGGGTTCGAACCCCTGACCCCCACGCGCCCACCCACGCCTTTTTCCACTCGGCCACGCATATGCGTGTGTCCATTTACGAACACGATATATATATATATATATATATATATATTACAGTTAATGAAATCTGAAAATTTAAAAGGTGCAACCGCACCTGGTGAGATTCGAACGTGCGTGGTATGGGGAGGGAGATGGCACGCTGGCCAGCGTGCCATCCTATTCAACCTGTTCTATTATGTACAAAATAATATATATATATATATATATTATGCTTAATTAAGATTAATTTAATTAATGTAATTAAATTAAATACTCCAAAAAGGGCCGTTGTCCAAAAATTACAAGTTATATGTGTAATCTTACTATCTCGGACCCTCTGAGTCCATCGGTGAGGTCTGTGACATGAGATGAGGCCCCGGAAAATTTAAGACCCCTAAAAATGTCAAAATGACCAAAATACCCCTGCCTCATAAATAAGTCAGATGAAGTCCAAATAAAATAATTAAACGGTGGATTCTAACTATTTCAAATATTCTGAATCTAATGGTAGGGTCTGTTTCACGAGATGGGACTCTGAAAAATTTAGACACGTTAAGGTGTAAATTACCAAAATACCCCTGTCTCATAAATAAGTCAGATGAAGTCCAAATAAAATAATTAAACGGTGGATTCTAACTATTTCAAATATTCTGAATCTAATGGTAGGGTCCGTTTCACGAGACGGGACTCTGAAAAATTTAGACACGTTAAGGTATAAATTACCAAATTACCCCTAGTACACCAAAAGCCCAATTAAAACCAAGGAAGGTCTAAATTGACTTTCTTTGACATCCCAGACTCAATAATGGAGTCCAAATTATGAAACGAAGTACAGAAAAATATGACACGTAAAACGATGAATGACCATTTTATCCTTTTACATACAAAGTCCTGAATTAAATTATAAGAAAGCCTAAATTGACTTTCTTCGACACTCCGGACTCAATGGTAGAGTCTATTTGACCAAAAGGAATGTCTAAAATAAAAAGACATAAAATTTGATGAATAGCTTCTGTTAGATGACTATGAATTGAAATATTGCCAAAGTACTAAACTAAGGCAAAGAAATACGAAAACACACGACACGTAATTATGTGAAGTAAATAACTTTAAGTTAAAGTTAATGGAACTCCCAGAAGAGTATAAAATAAAATAAATTTAATTCCTGATACATTAAGAAGTGCCATAGGTTAAGAATGAGTACGTAAGAAATTTATGAAATCGTGTTAGGATCTAATACGATCTAAGCATAAGCTAAGAAGCATCAGTAGGAGAGGTTTGAAGTGAATGTGAAGTTAATGAGGTTATTTATGAATTGTTCTTAGGAACTACGAAGAAAGGGGGAAAGCGCATTTTTAGCACTAACCCTAAAGGACCGAGGTGAGTAATCTTGCATTTGAAGTGGAGGCTTTAACTCCACGGATTTCAACGGATATTTTTAAGTTCAAATATTTACAGCATTGATATGTCAAATTCAGTATTCATGACTTCTGTTTTCTTAAATATTCTGCCATGACATGCTTCATGATTATTTACATATTATATCCGTAAATGTTTTCTTTTCAAAATAGTTAACATGTCTGATTTTCCTCAAACATCCTGAATTTGATTATTACAAGTATTGAAGCATCATTGCAAAAGTTATACGTCACATGTTTTAAATACTCATGAAAGGCTTTTATATAAAAGTCATATGACAAATATTTTTCAAGATAAATAATAAGCACATAGGTAGTGTGGTGAGTTGTACGGAACTCAATGGGCCTATCATGTGCATCAACACATAGTCAGGATTTTGGATCATACGGAACTCAATTGACCTGTCATGTGTAATGTCTGGTAGCAGGATCTAATCCCCCAGGAAAATGAGATATCTCCACGAATACGTAAAATGAGAGTCTTGTTCGAAACGGATTCCACCTAATTAGAGAGAAAATATGACAACGATTTTGGAAATGGAAGCAGGTTTTTATCCCCCATTTTCACTATACATGTTTACATGATTTTAAGTTATATGTTCTGAAATACACATACTCTTTTATGGAAATATATGTTCTAGCTTGAATACCTTGAATGTTTCAAAGCTACATATTTTAAGAATGCATGTTCTCTATGTTCAAGTATACGACCAATTGGTAGTTGAGTATTTTATAAATTCTCATGTACGAAACCTCTACCAATTGAAAACCCATGACAGATGTAGGAATTACTCATTGGGCTTTTCGAAGCTCACCCCACTCCCTAACATTTTTCAGGTGATGATCAAGGTTGGACACTTGCTCAATTTGGGGAGCAATGAATGGCAACTCCAATAGGTCCTTGGAAATATTTTGGTAGTAGTAGGGCCCATTATCCGTCAAACTTTTGTAATAGAAATTTTGGACAATAATGTACTTAAGCCCGAGGGGCACATGGATATGTACTGTGTAGAACCTTTAGTTAATATGATTATGCTCTGATTATTATCCTTATGTGTACCGCTATGAAGAGCGGCAGTATCAGATGGATATGCGACAGATGTTTTATTTTAAAAGAAAAGAAAAAAAAAAAAGTTTTTCACGCTTCCGCAACCACAGGTCGCATCGCTGTCTGATATTGTTGCTTATGTATGAGCCTTGTCTCGAGGCCTTCGGGTCTCGGGGCGGCGGTCGCAATCCGGTAATCCGCACAGGGTGGGTTTCGGGTCGTGACAGAGCGCCACATGGGTAAAACTCATGTAAACACAAGAATCGAGTCAGAGATCTATGTGGGTAAGTCTCATTAAGAGTCGGAGCTCCACTTGGGTATGCCTTGGACAAACACAAGAATCAAATTTCACATTTAGTCAGAGCACTAATAAGAATACAAAATGTCATTTTTTTTTCTCCCTTAATGTTTACTATTTTATACTTATTTGGTGCCTAAATGTACTCATTATTCTTATATTTTGATTTAGGATGCAAATGGAGGCGCTAAGTGCAAAACGAAGCTAATTGGGTGATTCTGGACAGTTTCGATATCGCTTCGTAATCTGGGCATAACTCTCTCATTCGAACTCCGATTGAGATGATTCAAGATGCTTTGGAACACCAAGAAAAATTTATACAACTTTCAAGTTTTGAGTGTTGAGAGACTCTAGTTGAATCAAGGTTGAAATCGGGCTTGAAGTTGCTGTACCTACACTACAAACGTTCTGGAGCATTTTTTTAGCCTGCAATTCTAATGCGCGGATCTGATGCGATTTATATTTGGAAGTTTCTAGATCTGGTGCACTAAAATTCCAGTTGAAAACACCACTTTCCTAGTTATATAAGGACTTTATTCTATTTTTAATATTTTTCTTAATTAGTCAGATTTGGATATTTTTATTTTAAGATAATATTTAGAATATCTTTAGGAGTTTTGGTAGGCTTCTAAGACTATAATTAACGTGTAGAAGGGGGAAGAGGAGATCAAATTTCTCACACGCACACCTCTCTCTCCCTTCTTCTCTAATTTTCTCCTTTAAATTTTTATGACTCTACATGGCTAAACTTTCACAATGGGTCGAAGGAAACGGAAGCCTCAGAATCAATAAAATTGTGAGATCTAATTTGTTTTTAATGTTCAATTTATGCTTTGAGTATCGAATGTTCTTCTATGATTATTTTCATGATTGTCTCATTTAATTACTAGGAGGCCTACTAGTTTATTATTCGTTGCAATCTACTGCTAAGTTAGATATCAAATTCGTAATTGTTTGATCCCTCTAATTTGTGAAGCAACTAACATTTAATAATTTGTTACGTCAAAAATTATTAGATCTTAGGAAGAACGCTCGACTAAATTAAATACAACCGCTTGTGCTTGTGTTGTTTAGCTTCATCGATCTCTCTAATTTTTAAAGCTGCAACTAGATTAAACCTTTAGCGCTTGTAGTTAGGGTTAATTAGATCACTTGTTTTCTAATTAACTGGGACTAAGGAGAGATAGGAAAATAGTCCCAACGGTGAATATTCAAAGTGTGAATTGATATATACTTGCATCGATGATCAGTTGCAAAATTCTGGTGGTGGATGTTGACTTAGACCAAGGCTTGTTCTTTTGATTGATTTCAATACTTTAATTTGAATTGGTCCTTAGTTGTTTTCTTAAAATTATTTTCGTTATACTCAAAACCCCCCATCCTTGTTCACGTAGCATAAAACTAGGCTAGATACTCTTTGTGGGAACGATCCTTACTCGCACTACTACATGTATTTTTAGGAGTTTAGGTTTTATTTTTTGGTTGCTTTCGACAACACACCAAGCACCACGTGGGTAGGTCTCATTATAGGAGTTAGAGCGCCACATCGGTAGGTCTCATATAGACATATGATCGGATCAAAATAAGTATGATTCAGGTTGTGTAGTCAAAATTAGTTCACACAAATTATTTATTTCTCGTTGAAGGGGTGTCCACAGTTTACAGACATTTTTCAAATCAGTACATATGAATGCCATTCCAAAATCTAGACATGAAGATCATAGTTCTTGAATATTTCATAAAGTGCAGAAAGACATTTGAGCAGATATAGAATTTCATAAGATAGACATTTGAACAGGATATAAAACACTTAGACATTTTTCAAATAAGAGATAAAACATTGATTTAAGATGTTATATTTCTCACCAAAACAAATGTAGCATTTGTCAGATAGAAGATAAAACATCTCTGATCTAAGGTAACGGATTACTCACCTTAAACTTTCTGTCTGTTTCCTTAGTCTCCTTTCCTTTGTCTTTAGTTCCTAGATTCATTAGTCAAATGTACATAACTGAAGCATTACTATCGGTCACTTATTATTTTTGTAATTAAATCTTCCTTAACGAATTTTATTCGTTGCTTTGGTAGCCTTAGACTTTAAGTTAGGTCTCGCCCTTTTTATGAATTCATTTTATAGCTAAATTAATGCTCATGATGTAATGGGTATTATCTCATTTGTTGTTCTATATTTTTCAGAATTTAATTGGGCTATTGAGTTCAGAATTTAAATAAACCTTACTATCGAATTCGAAACGTCCAAAATAGTCAAGGCACACTACTTTTTATATTTAATTGGCTTTGGGCATCGTTAGGGGTAGAATGATAATTTTTACATTTTAGGTGTCTTAATTTTCAGGATTGAATTCTACAAATCAGATTCTATCGTTAAGTTTGGAATGTCCAAAAATCTTGGGTTACACTATCCTTTTATTTCATTTGGCATCAAAAACACTTTACTACAATTAAATTAATTTAACTTAATTAAATTATGTAATTAATATTATATATGTATTCTATTAATAATTGTTCACATATGTGAAGCTGGCACAGTGGGCACGTGCATAGGGTTAAGATCATCATACGCGCAAGGTTAGACATTCGAAACTGGGGAGCTGCGACTCCCATAAATTTTTTGATTTTATATTTTCCAAATAGTAGATAAGAGATTAAATAGGGATAGGATATCCTAGGTCTGGACGAGCGTAATAAATCAAAGCCTTGCCCCTGTTGCCAAACAAGACAATTCCCACTTAAATTAAACCCAAAACGATGTAGTTTCCATTACCCTTTTATATGACTGGGAGGGTTCCAACTTGAACCCAAAACCCGACCCGACTGACCTAACCCAAACAGTCTTCTTCTCTTTCATTTTTTCGGCGAACCTCTGGTCACCCCATCCGGCGCCGATGACCGAAAACTAGAACATTTTAACATTTTTCTTTGAGGTTTTTGCCTGTTTTTGGACCATTTATCCACCCAAACATAAATAAAACATCATTGGTAAGTTTTAAGACTGATTTCACTCTCCAAAGCTGATCGAATAAATAGATTTCTCAAAACCCTGATTCTCTGATCACTTCGGATATCTCACTCATTACTAGACCATTTTGGCTCGTTTTTGTTATGTTCTTGATCATTTTTAATCTGTTATCCGTTAATGGTTTCTAAACCAAACTTAGCACTTGATTTCACATGAACCTGATTATTAACCTAGACCTACAACCTCTTAGTAAATGCTCGTTTTTGAGCCATTTGACTCAATTCTTTTTGCATGATGTTGCATTTGCACTCTACTTTTGATCCCTGTTCTCAAAATTAAATTTGATTCAACTTTTTTTCAAACCCAGATTAGAGGTTCATCAATGGCAGATTTTGTGTTTTAGTGTTTTAAACTCTATTAGATCTCCCTTTTACTTCACAACCGTAGGGCATTATAATCAAAACCATGCATGCAATCTAATGCTACTAAATAGTGAGTTACAATGATAATTTCTTCTAGAGAGAGAAACGTTGGCTTAGGTGTTTTTACCTTTGGGTAGTGGATCTCTCCCTCATTCTTGCTTAATTTGAGTCTTCTAGGATTCATAATGCTGGAACAATGCTTGCATGCAAGCTTTTTTCCTCTTCTCCCTCTCTTCTTTTACTTCTCTCACTCTCTCTCTTTCTCTAGCCGCACACACCCCCTTATGTTTTTCCCTTCATACGCATGGCATACACTTATATATATATATATATATTTAGATGATGTGTTGCATGAAATGTGATTGGGTGTGGGAGTGGTGGAATGGAGTTTTATATTATATATATATATATATATATATATCTTGCGAGATATATCGCATAGAAGTGTTGTGGCATTGTTGGTTTATTTTTTGGGCATAGGTTTCTTTCTTAATTTTTGGTCTTGGGTTTAAAACCTTGGGCCAACTTTTTTTGGCTTATTTCCCATCTTTTCCCTTCTTATGCCTTGTTTGGCATTTTGCATATTTTATCCCATTTTTCCTTTTTGCATTATTTTTGTTTTTCTTCTTATGTACATGTATTTTTACTTTCTTCCTTCACGTGCCGATTTCATAATCAAAGTCCTATTATTTTTTGTAACTTTTATTTTTCTTGGTCTAGTTTCCTTAACTATCATTTTGCTTCTTAAAGTCTCTAATATTTAATTAGTAACTAAAATTCCAGATAACCGGATCAGGGTGTTATATTCTCCCCTCTTTAAAAGATTTTTGTTCTCAAAACTTGGACATTCATATTTAGGAAACTCTATTATCTTTTCATGCTAGTTTCATTAACTTGATTTCTTTTAATTCTTCCTTACCTTATCAGGGTCTACCTGTCACTTACTCAAGAGTCCTCACATTTCTGATATATCATCAATTCACCTGGAGGCTCAAACTCTTCATGTCATTATCCCTAAGTTTCTAACATAGCTTACAATATTATGTATGCTATAGGTACGCATACTTAAACAGGTAAGTCAAGTCATTTAAAACATGTCATTTCCTAGTTCTCAGAACATTTGGAGTCAATACTCCTCAACTTCATGTCATTCATAGTTTACCTAAAAATCACTCTTCATATAGCTCTAACGTAGTCTTCAAATTCTCAAGATCATTAACTTTGCTCATAAGGATACTATTGTCTCCCAAGAATTTATTAATCATTTGATCGTCCTAATCACCCAAGAAACATCAACTTTAGTTATGATTTGGTCTTTCCCAAACACCATTAACTTTGGCTCTGATACCACTCTGTCACGACCCAAAACCCACCTTATGCAGATTAGGGGCAGTGATCGACACTGTCGCTTAGACAGGCAATACAAAGTCAAATGAATTGTACAAGAGTGATAATATATTTTTCTTTTTAACATGCGGAAGCTACACATATGCAACTCATTTGATAACCAATTCAACACCAATCATTTATAAGAATACTCAAGGTAAGATCATTGTGATCACTATCATCATCATGATTCATCAACATTTATATACACGTCATATATGCATCCACAAAAGCACAAAAAGATAATTCTCAAAAGTACAGGTTGTCATTAGTCCCAAAATACATCATATGATTACCAAAAAGATTCGATATCACATCTAACCCAAATCCTAGTAGAAAAGATCCATTGCACTCACACTCTTGGCTATTCTGCATGGACTTCCTACCGCATTGCTAATTCAATTACTTGAAATATGTTGGACAAATCCATATGAGCTTCACTAAGCTCATGAGTAATTCCTATATCATGTCATAGGTTTTGCAAAGATAGAGTTTTGCACTAAAATACCATGGGCACCAAGTTTCTTCAAACAGATATCATACACGCAAGAATATCTTAAAACATGCTTTCAAAACGGAATAACATATAAAGCATACTGAAGATTCAAGTAGATATAACAGAAGCATTTTTAAAACACGTTATTTTCAATAACACAATTTGAATCTCAAGTGACAAAGCAAATAATGAAGAGTCGTGCACAAAACGTGTAATGCATTTCTTAAAACATGGTTCAGATAATTAATTGCGGAACAGATAACATAATAACAAATGATAAATACACACGGTAGGGTATTTCTAAATTCTGATTTCGAATAACAGATAACACGAGACAAATGATAGAGACATATTACACACATCGAAGATTCGCATATTGACTTGGAGCATTACGTAGGTAAGTCTCATCAAGAGTCGAAACACGACGTAGGTAAGTCTTATACATAAATTTCACAATGAGTCAGAGCGCCAAGTGGGTAAGTCTCATCAAGAGTCGAAGCGCCACATGGGTAAACCTCGTGTAAACACAAGAATTGAGTCAGAGCGCCGTGTGTAACACCCCAGACTTAATTATTAAATTATGTAATGAAAACTCTTTCTGAAATCTGATCTGGCATTTAACTGTTTAACACTGGCAAAACCCATGTTAGCTGATTTCAAAATTCTGAGAAACTGATTACTGACACTGAACCCTTGGACACTGAGGCTAACCTAACTAGGAGTTGTCCAGAAGAAACCGCGTAGAAAAATAAGCTACAGAATGAAAGTTGGGTAGGAAACAGTGAAACTGCATTAATGCGCAGCCAAACAGGGCCTAAGCCTGAAGTATGGAAAATAACCAAAAATGTGGCCAAGAGGATTTGATCCCTTGACCAAATTGGGTAGAATTTGGTTTACCAAAAAATAACCAACTAGGCTAATGGCACCTTTGTGTACAAACATACAAAGAAATGTATATAAACACAAATCTGATTAGACCTCCCAAGTGGCCAATACCCAAACATGCAACACCTCAGCATTGCATCATGCTATGCCATAGCCATCATACCTATAGTTCATGATTGCACCATCTCCCAACCAAATTGCATGCAATATAATCATGCATTTGGGGAGATGAAGGGTCAAGAGAAAATGTGATATATGAAATCTCCATATATGCAGATCTGTAATTGAGAGAGTTTAGTATACTGTTCCATAGAGAGAGAATCCTAGAGAGAGAGAGTGGGAGAATACAAGTGTGTATGCATTTGGAATCCATTGGAGAAGCTTAGAGGGAAGCTAGAAGGTGGAACTGAAAGGGCTGCACGACTGGGAGAGGACACAAGCCAACTGTTGAGGGTTATACTCAAGCACAAACCCTAGAAGAACCTCTGTCCGAAGGTAAGCAAGCCAAAATTTCTAAATTTTCTCTCTGAATTATTGGCTACTATTTTACTGCTTTTGGGGGCTATCATTGCATGTATAATGGTTAAACACTGAAAACTGGAGTGATTGTGCATATTTGGACCTATAGAACTGCCCCAAAAACCCAAACCCATAGCAAACCGCCATTGATGGACCTCGGGTTACAGGTCTGAAATCGACCTTAACCAAATGACCCTCTGCTTATCAATACATGAAATGGACCATCCTAGGATCCCGAAAAACACTATACACGACCTAGAGACCTAGGTCTAAGCCCTCAAAATCGATGGCTATTCTTCTCGGCCCAAAAACCAAACCTCTAAACTAGACCCCAAAACTGAGATTTAAGGATGGGGGATTGAAGCGCTTGCTGTAGGGAATTACAGAGAGACAAACCCCATGGGATTTGGTTGAGAAATAAGGCTGTACGACTGACCTGTAATCCCTCACAATAATCGGTTATACCGAGCTGGATCTTTAGATTTGAAGCTTTAAATTCATGCCAAAAGGTTGGAATGACTCCCAGAAATGTTTTGGAATCAAAACATGTTGAAAAAAGCCCTTGAAAACCTACGAAATTGAAGAGAAGTGAACCGGTTGGTTTTTGAGGATTTTGAACCGGTTCAACTCTTGAACCCTAAAACCATTTGGTCTGAACCCCTGATTTATGATATTCTGTTTTGACCCCAAATGTTTTTTGAAATTATACTCTGGCCCAGACTTTTAAGAATTTATGCAGATACACCCCTAGAAAGATAATTAAATAATAAAATAATTATTTTAATTATTTTATTAATTAGGTAAAATTATCATTTTACCCCTGGACATTAAATGGGTCAAATGAAGTCCAAATTAAGTAAGTGAATAGTGTATTCCCACTATTTCAAGCATTCCGAACTCAATGACGGAGTTCGATTTGGGAAATTAAGTGCCGAAAAAAATACAGACATGTAAGTGGTGAATGACTGTACTGCCCCTAAGGGTACCCAGGCCCAAATTAAAATAAAAGACAGTCTATTCTGATTATGTCGGGCGTTCTGGACTCAACGGTGAAGTCCGTTTAATGAACTGAAGTCCTGAAAAATACAGACACATAAATTGTAAAATGACTGAACTGCCCCTAGTGATACCCAGGGCCAATTAAACATCAAAAATAGTCCAAGTTAACTATGTCGGACACTCTGGACCAAATGGTAAGGTCCATTTTATGAACTGAGGTACTGAAAAATAGTGACGCATGAAATTACCAAAATACCCCTGATACTGTACGAAGCCTAAATGAAGTCCAATTGGGAAGAAATTGATACCGATAGAAGCCCAGATACTGGCGAAACTGTAAACTTGATTAAATGATGAATCAGAGTCAGAATCTTACGAAACATAAAATGACCAAAATACCCCTGAGCACATGAGTGCAAAGTAGAGGTGGAATAAAGGTCAAACTGATCTGATAAATTATCATAAGGATAATTATGAACACTGAAGGGCTAAATAAGACTCCGGAACTAGTTAACGCAGTAAAACGAGAAACGACTAATGTGTCCCGATGACCAAAAGCAGATACCAAACGAAGTCCAAAGGACTTAGAAAATTATATCTAAGATATGTGGACTATTCTGAAGACCACGATAGGGTCCGGGACAAGAATGGACAAATTACCATTTTGCCCCTAAGGCTAAATAAGCACTTAACTCATAGCGATTCAAGTCTAAAAGACTTAGAACTTCATGTATACGATATATGGGATATTCTGAGAACCACGACTGGGTCTGGGGCAAGAATGACAAAATTACCATTTTGCCCCTATGGTTAAAATAAGAACCTAACTGATACCAATTGGAGTCTAAAAGACGTAGAACTTTATATTTAAGATATAAAGACTATTCTGAAGGCCTTGACAGGGCCCGGGGCAAGAGTGATAAAATGACCGTTTTGCCCCTAAGGCTAAAAAAGTAACTGCCTGATAACGATTGAAGTCTAAATCACTTGGGTTATAATCCTGATGACTGCTAAGCCTAATTTAAGAATGAAATAGCCCCGGATGAAACCCGATGAGAGGGCGATAGGCTACTAGGCTATTTTAGGTAAACCGATAGACACCTAAGATGACGAATAAGGCCTGAATGGATGAATTCTGATCTGTCTGTGATTGATGATGATTATTCAGGATATACATGGAGATGCCTGACGTACTTGGAGGTTATCGGATTGTTTGTGCAAGGAGATAACCATAACAGTTTGTGAGTAACCCTGACTCCTGAATTGGTGTATAAGTACACTATCTAGTTACTGTATTTTAAAATACTGTACTGTACTGTTTTATCTGATACACTGATTTCATGCTCTTACCCAAATGCATGATCTTTACTCTGTCTGGCTTCTCTGTTCTGTACTGAAATCGCTATTTTAAACTGGTTCTGAATGAATAACTGACTCCTGGTACCACTTCAGTCTTGAGCACTATATGAGCATACTGCACTGTTTAATCTGTGCATACTGTACTGTTTATTATGTTATACTGTTCTGCTTTGCTCATTACTGATCTGTTCTGTTACTCTGATGTTTCAACTGATCTGTTCTGTTACTCTGATGTTTCAACTGATCTGTTCTGTTACCTTGATGTTTTAACTGTATTTTCGTCTTGAATACTGTTTCAACTGAACGTACTTAACTGTCTTCTCCGAAATGCCTGTTTCATCCATATGTTTTATAAACAACAATGGTTTGAAACCCATGACAGGGAACCGGTGTTACTCATTGGGCTTTTTGAAGCTCACCCCATTCCCTAACATTGTTTAGGAATGATATCTATTGGATCTGATGGCACTGATCTATGGAGACTGGATTATTGAGGATTGAATCTGTTTAATCAGGTGAGTGATGTAATACGACTGACTTGACTGATATGTACTAGATATAGACATGGCTCATGGATTTAAACGGTACTCTAGAGGTTATAGTTCTACTCTGTTGTTACATGTCAGATTATAGATATGCTCTGAGGTTAGAATTGTTAGCTGTTGGATTTTAGACTTGCTCTGTGTGATACATATCCTACAGTGGATACATGAGTTGCATTCCCTTGACAAAAAAGTTTTAAATTCCGCTGCATCTGACCCTACAGTCGGAGTGCAATTCACTGGCAAAGTTCAGAAATTGCCTTCGGTTGGTCGCGTGGCGGCTGACTGGCATCACGTCCTCGACATCCGCGTAGGGTAGGGTTCGGGATGTGACACTGTGTGGGTAAGTCTCATCAAGAGGTGGAGCTGCCACAAGGGTAGGCCTCGGATAGATGCAAGAATCAAATTACACATTGAGTCAGAGCACCCTATAGGTAGGTCTCATTACAGGAGTCAGAGCGTCACATGGATAGGTCTCACATAGAGATGTGATCGGATCAAAACAAGTATGATTCAGGTTGTGTAGTCAAAACTGGTTCACAAAAATCACTTATTTCTCATTAAAGGGGTGCAATGGTTTATATACATTTTTCAAATTAGTACATATGAATGTCATTTCAAAATCTAGACATGAAGATCATATTTCTCGAATATTTCATAAAGTGCAGATAGCCATTTAAGCAGATATAGAATTTTATAAGATAGACATTTGAACATGATATAAAACACTTAGGCATTTTTCAAATAAAAGATAAAACACTGATTCAAGATGTCGGATTTCTCACCAAAACAAATTTAGCATTTGTCAGATAGAAGATAAAACATCTATGATCCAGGGTATGGGATTACTCACCTTAAACTTTCAATCTGTTTCCTTAGTCTACTTTCCTTTATCTTTAGTTCCTAGATTCATAAGTCAAATGCACATAATTTCGTCTTAGAACATAATTGACGCATTACTATCGGCCACTTATTATTTTTATAATTAAGTATTCCCTAATGAATTTTATTCATTGGTCTAGTAGCATTAGACTTTAGGTTAGGTCCCGCATTTTTTTTGAATTCATTTTACAGCTAAATTAATGCTCGGGACGTAATGCGTATTACCTCATTGGTTGTTCCATAATTTTTAAAATTTAATTGGGCTTAACGGACATTAGCATTTAGTTCGAAACGTCCAAAATAGTCAAGACATACTACTTTTTATATTTAATTGGCTCCAGGCATTGTTAGGGGTAAAATGGTAATTTTTATATTTTACGTATCTTAATTTTCGAGATTTAATTTCATAAATCAGACTCAGTCGTTGAGTCTAGAATGCCCAAGAATATTGCGTTACACTATTCTTTTATTTTATTTGGCATCGAAAACACTTTAATATAATGAAATTAATTTAACTTAATTAAATTATTTAATTTAAATTATATATGTATTTTGTTAATAATCGTTCACATATGTGAAGCTGGCACAGTGGCCACGTGCTTGGGGTTAAAATCATCATACGCGCAAGGTTGGACATTCGAAACTGGGGGCTGCGGCTCCCCTTATATTTTCTGATTTTATGTTTCCCAAATAGCAGATAAGATTAAATAAGGATAGGATATCCCAGGTCTAGACAAGCATATGAAATCAGGGCCTTGCCCCTGTTGCCAAACAGACCAATTCCCACTTAAATTAAACCCAAAACGACGTAGTTTCTATTACCCTTTTATGTGCCTGGGCTGAGTTCTGAGCCGAACCCAAAACCCGACCTGACTGACCCGACCCGAACAGTTTTCTTCTCCTTTCATTTTTCCGACAAACCTCTGGTCCCCCTTCCAGCGTCGGTGACCGAAAACTGGAAAATTTTAACACTTTTCCTCGTGGTTTTTGCCTGCTTTTTGGACCATTTATTCACCCAAACATAAATAAAACATTATTGGTAAGTTTTAAGACCAATTTCACTCTCCAAATTCGATCGAATAAACAGATTTTTCAAAACCCCGATTCTCCGATCACTTCGGATATCTCACTCATTATTGGACCATTTTGGCCCGTTTTTGTTCTGTTCTTCATCATTTTTAAATGGGCTATGCATTAATGGTTTCTAAACCAAACTTAGCACTTGATTTCACATGAACCCGATTATCAACCTAGACCTGTAACCTCTTAGTAAATGCTTATTTTTTCGCCATTTGACTAAATTCTTTTTGCATGATGTTCCATTTTCACTATACTTTTGATCCCCATTCGCAAAATTAAATTTGATTCAACTTTGTTTCAGACCTAGATTAGAGGTTCATCAATGACAAATTTTGTGTTTTAGTGTTTTAAGCTCTTTTAGGTCTCCCTCTTACTTCAAAATTGTAAGACATCATAATCAAAACCATGCATGCAATCCAATGCTACTAAACAATGAGTTACAATGATTATTTTTTCTAAAGAGAGAAACGTATGGCTTAGGTGTTTTTACCTTTGGGTAGTAGATCTCTCCCTCCATCTTGCTTGATTTGAGTTTTCTAGGATTCATAATGCTTGACCAATGCTTGTATGCAAGCTTTTTTCCTATTCTCCCCTCTCTTCTTCTTCTTCTTCTTCTGGCTCTTCTCTCTCTCTCACTCTCTCTCTCTCTCTCTCTCTCTCTTGCTGCACACACCCACTTCTATTTTTTCCCTTCATACGTGGTGTGCTGTCGCAGGCAACCAAAAAAATAAAACCTAAACTCCTAAAAATACATGTAGTAGTGCGAGTAAGGATCGTTCCCATGGAGAGTATCTGGCATAGTTTTATGCTATGTGAACAAGGATTGGGGGGGTTTGAGTATAACGAAAATAATTTTAAGAAAATAATTCCTTTAATATCCGTAATTTTCTAACCAATAGTCATCTTATGCTCCTTAAGGACATGTATAAGCTTTTCTTCTTACGGTGCACTAAGTTTACTGGAGATGATCACAAGTAACGTTCCTCCGTCTCTAAGGAACACATACTTGAGGTGACTAGAGAGAGGCTTCAAATCTGGAATGGGGGCCCTACGAAACAGAGGGTAAAGGCCTCTCGTTAGAAACTGGTAACGCAATAGAAGAAATGTTACCGGACTGTTGTAACTTAAGAAAATCATTCAACGCTACAACAGTTTCCTACAAATCAATACTCAAGGCTAACTCTTCATTTTTTTTTCTCAAGATGCTTACTAATGGCAACTTCTAATCCATCTTTTCCATCAAGTTTAAAAACTTTATGTGCTAAAGAATCAATCATATCAATAGAATAAACAGGATTATCATCATCAAGATATTTCATGGCATCATAAATATTAAACTTTAACAATTTTAGCATCAAATTCCATGGTAAATGTGCCACTATGAACATCTATCTTAGTCTTGGATGTTTTTAAGAATGGTCTTCCTAACAAAATAAGAGCAGTTTGATCACCATTCTCTATATCAAGCACATAGAAATAAGCAGGAAAAACCAAATCATTAACTTGCACAAGAACATCCTCAACTACACCCTTAGGATATGCATTAGATCTGTCAGACAATTGAATCCAAACACCAGTTTTATTCAATGGTCCAAGTTTCAAAGAAGCATATATAGAATATGGCATGACATTGATAGAAGCTCCTAAATCTATCATGGCCTTCTCCAATCTAGTGTTACGTATCGTACAATGGATAGTAAACATACCTGGATCTTTGCACTTCGCAAGGAATTTTCTTTGAATAATTGCATAAACATTATCCCCTACTCTCACCTTCTCATATCCTTTAAGTTTCTGTTTCCTCTTAATTGTATATAGTTCTTTCAGGAATTTAGCATAACGAGGTACTTGTTTAATAACATCTAAAAGTAGAATGTTTAACTCACATCTATGAAAAGTCTCATATAAATATTTATTTTGCTCATATTTTCTAGATTCTGCTAAAGCTTGAGGAAAAGGAGGTACTGGTTTATAATCAGAAAGAGGCAGAAGCTTACGCTTTGGTGTGTCATCGTCATTGGGAACGTTCTTGTCTACAACGACATTTTTCTCATTTTCTTACTTCGATGATGCAGGAGTTGCCTTTACTGGAATCTCAACCTCTTTACCACTTCTCAAAACAATTGCACTTGCATTTTCTCATGGATTTACTACCATTTGAGAGGGTAATTTCTCCGAACTTTGCGCCTCTAGCCAACTAATTATGGTTGCCATCTGGCCCATCTGATTGTCCAAACTGTGAATACTGGCCCTCGCCTCTTGTTGAAATTGTTTCGTCACTTGTTGAAATTGTAAAGTATTAGTGGCCAGAGACTTAACAATTCTTCTAAAGATAAACCAGATTTAGAAGTTTGGCCCTGTTGCTATCTAGGGGGTATGGCTGCTTATATTGTTGGTAACTTGGGCAGTTTTAAGTCACAGGCTGATTTACTTGTGGATTCCTATAGCTAAGATTAGGGTGATCCTTCCATCCCGGGTTATACATGCTCGAATAAGGATCATACTTCCTTTACGGTTGTCCAAGAAAACCACCCACCGCATTCACATGCTCAATGGGCTCCTCTTAAAGAGTTGGGCACATATCAGTTGGATGCCCTACTACGGAACAAATCTTACAAGTTTTCGCCGTTTACATATTACCTACAGCCATTTGACGAACAATAGAAGTTAGACTCTCAATTTGTTATTCAATGGAGGAAATATTTACCTCATTAACATGCTTAGATGGAGGGTTAAGCCTAGTGCCAAATTGTTGAGAATTGGCCGCCATATTTGCAATCAAGTTTCTCGCGGCCTCAGGAGTTTTATCTACCAAAGCTCCTCCATTAGCAGCATCAATCATGCTCCTATCAGTGGGTAGAAGGCCCTTATAGAAATAGTAGATAAGTAGCTACTCACTAATTTGATAATAGGGGCAGCTTGCACATAATTTCTTGAAACGTTCCCAATATTCGTGTAGGGACTCTCTGTTGTGTTGCCTTACACCACAAATTTCTTTTCGAATGTTGGCCGCCCTTGAAGCTGGGAAATATTTCTCCAAAAACAACCTCTTCATCTCGTTCCATGTGGTAATACTTTTGGAGGGTAGATAATAGGGCTAATCTTTAGCCTAAATCCTTTAAAGAAAACGAAAAGGCTCTTAATTTAATTCGCTCTTCAGTCACCCCCGTGGGTCTCGTACCCGTGTATACTACATGAAACTCCTTGAGATACTGGCAAGGATCTTCATCTGCAAGGCCATGAAAAGTGGGCAAAAGATGTATTAGTCCAGATTTTAATTCAAAAGTAGCAGTAGCATCTAAAGTAGGGAACGTTATACATAAGGGTTGTTGATTCAAATCAGGGGCGGCAAGCTCTTTCAAAGTTCGAATTCTTGCCATGACTTCCTCCTCTTCTAAATCAGGAATCGCTGTCAAAATAGGGAATTAAAAGCTAGATCGTTCTCTTCAGAATTTATTTGAGCCTCCCTCCTTAACCTTGCAAAAAGTTCTCTCTATTTCTAGATCGCACTGCAGATTACCTTGATTAAAAGATCGAGTTACAGTCATAAATAATCAAGGAAACTCTAATAAATCATGAAAAACAAATCAGGAAAAATCTAAAGGAATGAAAATAAAATATAAATAAATAAATATAAAATAAAATTTAAAAAATAAAAAATAAAATCTAGAGTAATGAAAAAAAAAATCTACGCTAAAACTTTTTTTCTTTTTTCTTTTCTTTCTCTTTTTTTTTTTTGAAAAAGTGTGAATGCTTCTATGTGGAAAAGAGTTTTCTAAATTAGACACTAAGGGTTTTACATTGTTTATAAAATGAATTAGTTGAAGTGAAACAAAAATAATAATAGCGCTTATAACTTTGTACTGAACAAACTGTGATGCCCGCAGGGAGAACACATAAATGCTCTCTTTTTTTTTTTTCTTTTGGTAATTAGATAGCCAACTAATGCTTAACTACAATGAAAGCAATTGAACTATAATATTATATTAACTATGTTCAAGAACGGAATCCAAGTTGTAAGGTGACTCAAACTGCGCATGGAGTCCAAGTGGTAAGGCATCGATTTTTGGAGCGGAACAAGTGCCTTAGATACGAAGTCCAAAGAGCGTGACTTTTTTTAAAAAAAAAAATTAAGAACGAAATAAGGATCACAAGAAGCACAAAAATCAACTAGAAAAACTCTCCGGCAACAGCGCCAAAATTTGGTGTACTGTTGCAGGCAACCTAAAAAATAAAACCTAAACACCTAAAAATACATGTAGTAGTGCAAGTAAGGATCGTTTCTACAGAGAGTAACTAACCTAGTTTTATGCTATGTGAACAAGGATGGGGGGTTTGAGTATAACGAAAATAATTTAAAGAAAAAAACAACTAAGGAAAAATTCAAATTAAAGTATCGAAATCAATCAAAAGAACAAGCATTGGTCTAAGCCAACATCCACCATTGAAATTTTACAACTGATCATCGATGCAAGTATATATCAATTCACATTTTGAATATTCACCGTTGAAACTATTTTCTTATCTCTCCTTAGTCGTAATTAATTAGAAAACAAGCGATCTAATTAACCCTAGCTACTAAACAACCCAAGACAGGCGCTAAAGGCTTAATCTAGTAGTAGCCTTAAAATTTAGAAAGATCGATGAAGCTAAACAACACAAGCAAAGGCGGTTGTATTTAATTTAGTCGAGCGTTCTTCCTAAGATCTAGTAATTTCTGACGCAACAAATCGTTAAATCTTAGTTGCTTCACAAATTAGAGAGATCAAACAATTACAGATTTCATATTTAACTTAGCAGTAGATTGCAACGAACAATAAACTAGTAAGCCTCCTAGTAATTAAATGAGACAATCATAAAAATAAGCACAATTTGATACTCATAGCATAAATTGAACAATAAAAATAAATTAGATCTCACAGTTTTATTGATTCCGAGGCTTTCATTTCCTTCGACCAATTATAAAAGTTTAGTCACGCAGGGCTATAAAAACTTGAAGGAAAAATTAGAGAAGACTGGGAGAGAGAGAAGAGAGAGAGAGAGAGAGAGAAAGACGTCAAATCTGATCTCCTCCTTTTACACATTAATTCAGTGTTGGAACCCTACTAGAACTCCTAAAGATATTCTAAATATTATCCTAAAATAAATATACCCTAAATCTAACTAATTAAGGAAAAATATTAAAAATAAAATAAAGCCCTAATATAACTAGGAAAGTGGTATTTGCAAATAGAATTTTTGTGCACCATATCTGGAATTTCCAAAAATAAATCACGTGGGCCGCGTATTAGAATTTCGCGCAGCTAAAAATGCTCCAAAACATCTACAGTACAGGTATAGCAACTTCAAGCCTGATTTCGACCTTGATGTAGCCATAATCTCTCAAAACTCAAAACATAATATTGTAGAGCTATTTCTTGGCGTTTCATAACATCTTGAAGCATTTCAATCAGAGCTCGGATGAGAGAGTTATGCCCAGCTTATGAAGCGAGGTCAAAACTATCTAAAATCGCCCAATTAGCTTCGTTTTGCATTTAGCGCCTCCATTTGCATCATAAATCAAAATATACGAATAATGAGTACATTTAGGCACCAAATAAGTATAAAAGACTAAACATTAAGGGAGAAAAGTATGACATTTTTCATTCTCATCAAGCAGCCACACAACTTCTCCCTCCTTCCTCCTTCTTCTTCTCTCTCTCACTCTCTCTAGCCGCACATCACACATGCACCAAGTCTGATTTCCTTACACACATATACATATTGTCATGACCCAAAACCCATCCTCTACAGATCTCGAATCGCGACCCCGGTCCGACCCTTTTACCGAACCGGATCTCATCTAAAACTTGCTACACAATCAGTGCTACTAACATGTAATAACTATCATATCATAACATAATAGTGAAAAACTTTAAATAAAAGTTTCATGTCTATATATATATATATATCTGTTCTCAAAATACAGACTTTAAAAAGTCTAATTCATTACATCCCCAAGACGTGGATGACATGGGAGAGCTATAAGACTGTACTGAATATTATATATTAAATTTATCAATAATGTCCGCTGCTATCTAGTGGACTACTATTGCTCCTTTATAGCTTCCTTTCCTAAAATAATTTTGCAAGTTTGGAATAAGCTTAACGAAGCTCAATAAGTAATTCTCCTTTTGCTCTGCCATGTGTACAGGTCAATATAAAAATTCATAATCCATAAAGAACTAGGATAATGTAAACATGATAGCTAGTCAAGGAATATAGAACTCATCAATGAATATCAAAAGGTAGGAAGCTCAAATGATAAATCAATGAAAATTTATTTGATAACAATAATCATATTGCTACAGTCATGAGCTGTCTTAAGCATAATCATATGCACTCAATAAAAAGTTGTGTAATCTCATGATCATTTATAATGGTATAACATGATCATATATGAAATACAATAAATGACAATGATATCAACAAAAGTGGATGCACTCTAACTCGGGGCCCGGCATACCCCTGAACTGTTTTCTGTAACCTGTTGTGCGCCATGCTTCGCATGACCAAGTATAAATGTGCGCCATGCCTCGCATGACCACGTGTAGATAACATTCCCCTTTTGGAACCCCGACCTGAAGGTCGTACTAAGCATCAGATGGAGTTTGTGACTGAGTACAAATTCGACATTCATAATATATCAGGATCATGCTACTTTCCATGAAGAGTATAGTGGAATCATAACTGGTTCTTGGCTATATAAGACAACTATAGCTTTATGAAGGCTATGGTTACGAGGTTGCCGCGAACATAACTAGCTAGCCCTTTTGGCCCGAAGCACAACTGTACAAAAGAATCTATGCACAAGTGCACAAAATCATGATCGAGATATATGGCAACCAATAAACACTTTCCACAAGATAGAACAATATCAAATGTGGACTCAATAAACTTTCTGGCATGTATAGAATACAATAGATAGTACATGAAAAACTGTTGACATGGCTGGAAGTATCACATGCAGAAATCAGATATTACTTACCTCTTTCTATATCTTTCTAGAAGGTCAGACCGCATTCTCCTTTCCTTTTTGATTTTCCTATGATTTCAGTAAATACATCTTAGTCTATATGTACATAATCTATGCTATTCATCAAATTTTATATCTCTTTACTATTGGTATCTATTTTGCTAAAAAAGACTCTACTATTGAATCAATAACTTCAAACAAAGTTGGTTTAGGCTTTTACAGATTTCAATTCGGACGTCTGTACTAAAAAAGGCCAAAACGGTCATTTTGCACTTTTACGTGTTCTTACTTCTCGAGACCTCTTCTCACAAATCAGACTCCACTGTTGAGTCTAAAATGCTCGAAATAATAAAAATTCACTATTCGTTTTCTTTAATTGGAGTCCGTTTGACTCACTTTTGACTTAGAGGCATTTTAATGAAATTAATATTTAATTAATTATTTCTTAGGGTCATGTCATAATAAACCATAACTCTAGGGCATTTTTACAATTTCTCAAACTCTTGGGCCAAATCAGAATTTTAGATTTTACTATTCTAAATAAGGCACAGCTAAACAGTGGACAATCATGAAACAGGGATAGGATATCCCTATTCCCATTTTTCCCCAATTTCAATTTCTTATCTCTATACCCAAACATCCCAAAATCAATTTAAATACCACATCAAAATGGCATAGCCTCAGGGTCTCCTATGTGCGTTCGGGTCAGGTCAGACCCGACTCGAACCAGCTCAAGCCCAAACCGTTACACAGTTTGTATTCTCCAGCAGTGCTCCGATTGCCTCTTCTGGCAGCGGCAGCTTTTCCGATCTATTTTCTCCCCCATACTCAATGTGGTCCGCCTCTAAATTTCATGAGGATCCCCTTTCCAAACTTAGTTTTCCATTTGAACCATTCTAACTCCACAAAAAATGAAAAACCAGTTGCTTCGGTGAGAATTGCGATTTTTCGATGAGCCCTTTTTCATGGTGATTTCTTCACTATTTTGGTTCCAATTCTTTTCTAATCTTATTATGCACCTAAGAGGATCAATTCCTCATGGTTTAAACTAAGCTTTACACATGAAATCCTAACTCTTTGAATTTTTTAATAAACCTACAACTACATTTTTCCATCTCATTTTTAAACCATTACTTCTTTTTGCAGATTTTTCTATATTTCATGCTCTGCAATTCGATCTATCATTCATGCTTGTTAAAAATTAAAAATAGAATTCCATAACACCAACCTAATCTTGATTTATGGCTTGCAGTATCTCCCTTTCTTCTTCTGATTTTTCACTTCTGAAACTCTCTGAATCCTTCTAAAACCTTCTCAGCTTCTATTTTATTTGTCACGCCCCTAATTCCCGCGAACCCGAGGCAGCGAGTAACGAGACAGAAAGAAAATAAAATAAAATACAACTTAAACAAATTTAACCAAGCATGCATCCATTACCGTCAATACATCAACATAACATGAATGACATCCCATGAATCCATTGTTCACATGTCATTGGGCTTAAGCCCTTACATATCAAAATATGCCTCCAAGGGCCAAAAACACTCCAAGTGCAATCTCCTATCAAGATGTCACCAAATCTCAAGTAGCAGGGGCATCATCATCTGAAATGTTGTCCCACGAATGGGTCAGCTCAACTGCTGGTACAATATAATGCTAATGCAAGAAACAAAATTAAGGGCGTGGCATGTGCGAGTGTATAGTTATATCTACATGTCATTCAATGTCATCCATAAAATAGTACTAGCAATAATCTACGTGCCATCCAACTCATTAACGTAATCTAAGGTGTAGCATGTGCAAGTGTACAATTATATCGACATGCACAATTATAACCTACATGCCATCCAATTCATCCATACAATGTATTAACAAGATTCATCACATATTCATGAATTCAATAATGCAATGCAATGAAAATATGTGTGACACATCCATACAAACTCCATGTCACAACCATGCCTCACTTTACGGACCTTCCCCGATGGCCTTGAGCATCCAAGTATGTCTCACTTTACGGACCTTTCCCCGACGGCCTGAGCATCCAGTATGTCTCACTTTACGGACCTTCCCCGACGACCTGAGTAAGCCAGTATGTCTCACTTTACGGACCTTCCCCGACGGCCAGAGTAAGCCACTATGTCTCACTTTACGGACCTTTCCCCGACGGCCTGAGTATCCAAGTATGCACAATGCCAAATGCTCAACTCACGCCATGTCTAAAGAATCACACTATGCCAATATGCTCATGATTCCACCATGTCACAATCTAATCCCAATAAATCATCTTATCTCCACATGAAGCATGCTTTAAACAATGTCTCACATAATAACATTCCAATCACAAGATCTTTTCATCAAGGGTATATGCCAAGCGCAATCCACTTAACACATGTTTTAAATCACGTATTACATAATCTCAACAATTCTCAAAATATAATCTATACATCTTGCTAACATATGCGATATACGCATAGTCATGATCCACATTCATCACCAAACCTT
Source organism: Nyssa sinensis (assembly GCA_008638375.1). Classification (NCBI taxonomy): domain Eukaryota; kingdom Viridiplantae; phylum Streptophyta; class Magnoliopsida; order Cornales; family Nyssaceae; genus Nyssa; species Nyssa sinensis. The sequence goes on along the minus strand of CM018048.1, from coordinate 19,908,296 downwards.
CAATAAGATAACAAGGAACACATAAGCATATGAACAATAAAACAAACATGTGAATCATCAAGTCAATGTTGCAGTTATTCCTAAACTTAATTCTATTTCTTACTTAGCATAATATATCGTACCTGACGGGTTGGTCTCAACCCTAAGAAGTCGTATCCACTACTCAGTCTAATCAACTGATGTATAGCTCAGTCCTTGTACCGTATATGTTTAGAGCGTCCTCGCATTTCCCTTCGATGTTCCTAAAATTCAGAAACAGGTCTCAATATATGTCGCTGCACAAATTTATGTTATTCATCAAATTTTATGTCTCTTTATGATTGATATCTCTTTTACTTAATTAGACTCTACCATTGAATCCGGAACGTCGAACAAAGTCGGCTTAGGCTTTCGTGGAATTCAATTTGGACATCCGAGCTAAAAAAGGCAAAACTGTCATTTCGTACTTTCACAGTTTCCCATTTCTCGAGGCCTCTCCTCTTAAATCGGACTCCACAGTTGAGTCCGGAATGTTCGAGACAATAAGATTTCACTATTTGCTTACTCAAATTGAGGTTCGTTTGACTGGTCTTGACTTAGGGGCATTTTGGTAATTTTAAAGGGTTCCACGGGTCTTTTATTTTTCGGGACCTCATATCGGGTCACGGACCTCACCGTTGGTCTTAGTAGGTCCTAAAATAGTTAGAAAACATATAAGGCTTGTCTTGTTTGGGCTCCAGGCCATTTCGAAGTATTTATTTTTTTACTTTAATTAAATTTTAATTAATTAAATAGAGTTTTTATATAATATTTATTTATTTGTGAAGTAAAGAGGCACGGTTGGTAACCGTCCTCACTGGTCACGCGCGTCTCTTCCCCATGCACAGGTTCCTGGTTCGAATCTCCCCCGCCCCCTTTTTCTTTTCTTTCTTTCCTTATTCTTTTTCCTTTTTAATTCTCTTTAACCTAAGCAATTGGGCTCAACCCATGAGGCCCAAAGACTATTTACAAATCAGGCCCAAAGACTCAATTAAACAGCCCAAAACAAAATAGGCCCAATCCTTTTAAAAACCAAACAGGTTCAACAAGGACGGCCCAAGCTCAACCAGCATCTTCCCCGTTTCTCCGGTGAGCAACCCTAGGGTTCCGTCGCCATCTTCGGCGACGGCGACCCAATTCCGGCCAAGTTTTTGTGTTTTTCAAACGGGGTTCTCTTCGGTTTCTCCCCAGGATCCTATGGCTAACCTCTGTTTTTGATTTAGTTTACCAGATCTTCACGAATATAGGGAACAACTGCTCTGGTCGGTTTTTCCGACCAGATCTTTTATTTCCATTCCCGTGACTTTTTCCTAACTGTTTTGGTTCCGATTTTGTTCAAATGAGTTTCTGCACTTACAGGGACCCTTTTCTTAGACTTAAACATAAGATTTAAAGCATCAAACACTATGGATGGGTTTTATTTCCCTAACCTGCAACTCAACATTTCTCATCCGTTTCCCAACCATTTTCTCTCATTCTTCTTGATTTCGATTACATTTTTCATACACTATAAGATCTAGGAATTTAAATCAAACAATATGCTGCAAAAACAGATTGGATATATGTGAAATTTTCTAGAGAAAGGCAGCATACGGCTATGGTTTATTACCTCTGTGATGGTGTTTCTCTCCCCATTGCCTTGCCTCTGTTCCTCAGCCCCAATGGATTTACACACACATACACGAGGACAATACCCAGCAGCCTCTCTCTCTTCACTTTCTCTCTCTATATCACTCTCTTCCTCTCTCATTTCCTGGTTTCCTCTCTCTACAGTCAGACCTCACTCTCATTATCACCTCTGGTCTTTGGACGCTCCCACACCCCTTTCAGTCCTGACCTCACACTGCCCCACGTAACACTCACATGTATATATATATATATATGCATATACACACATATATATACATATGACAGCACACATATGCACAACTCCCCTCACCTGCTCACCTGCTATCTCCCTTTTCTCCTTCCTCCTTTTCTGAATCCATTTCTTATCTTTCAACTTTTCATTAAATGCTTTACTTGTGTTTTGGGTTATACATATATATATATATATATATATATATTATACCATACACACACATACAGCCACAACCGTACACACACACGGTTGTACAAAACCTGATGCATACATATGCATATATATATATATATATATATATAATTTCATGCACACATATATACATATCCATACACACCATATTATACATGCACACATACACACATTTATATACATATTCAACACACCATTTCACACACATCTCATTAATAATTAAACAAATAAATAATTAACTAAAAAAAAAAATTTATTCCCCAAAAAAAATTTCAGGTCATTACATTATTCCTTTGGTTTCTGATTTCCCTCATACTTCACTCACCTATATATAAGCAAATCAACCGCCTATTTCTCTCTCTTTCTCTCTCTTCCTCCCTTCCTCTCTCTTTCTTTTTTCTTTTCTTCCTCCCTTTGTTGACCTTTTTTTTTCCTGATTCTATTTTGTTTTCTTTGCCTTTATTTGCTTAGGATATTTGTATATATAATATATAATATAGAGAATACACACTAGCACACACTTGGCAGCACATAGTGTGCTGTCGACACCTTTTTCTCTCCCCTTTTTGCATGCATATGTATATGTATAGATTTGTTGCATACATATATATATATATATATATATATATATCTACTATAATACAAACTTACAATATTTAACTATACCTCATACATATATTCATATATGTATAATTATACATGTATTTATATATATATATATATTTATATACTTATGTATATATTCTATATACCTATATATATACTTGTGTATATATATATATATATTACAATATATATAATACTCACGTATGTATACATAATACACTACGCATGTTTATTGATGTAGGTATGGGTATATGTGCACGATTTTTCGTACTGTTGGGTTCCTCGTACAGCAATTTCTCGGGTACTTGGAATCGCCTGAATTCACTTATCGTATTTCACTCAATTGTGAATCGTATTGTTTGTCTAGAACTACGTGCCTATTATTGTACATAGTTTACTATGATAGCTCGGTTTACTTTTGGTACTACGCTCATTGGCTTGGTCTGATCTTGGTATTATTGTTTGATCATTAGAACATAAATGGAATTATTTTATTTATTTTATTTAGGTCAGGGTATTACACATATAGCATATATATATTATAGTGGGATATGTAGCACAAAAGTGCTCTAGCCAAGTTTGCTATATTTTCGGGCACAAGTTCTTTCCCACCTTTTGGCCTTGGGTTCAAGACCTTGGGCAAATACCTTTGGCCTATTTTTCTTCATTTTTCCTTTTTATGTCTTGTTTGGCATTTTGTATTTTATCCCATTTTTCTTTTTGCATTATTTTTATTTCTTCCTCATATACTTGTATTATTTTAGCCTTTATTGTCTCAATTTAATTTCCTATAATCATTATTTTGCTTCTTAAAGTTTCTAATATTTAATTAGCGACTAAATTCCCGATAACCGGATCGAGGTGTTACAACTTGATATTAAATAAACACATTTTGCAATTCACGATAGCTCTTTCAAAATAGAATATGATGCATACTTTAAACAGGAGTCATGTAAATAACAATACTTGAATTGAAACATTTCAAAAGTCATGGAGTTAAATTCTCCACTTCAAAGTCTAGGATTACTCACATGTCGTCCAAAGTCCACAGGCCTTTCCTTATTTGCTTACTTTACTTGCCTTGACACTTGTCTTATCCTTATTCCCTTGTTGGTGATCCTAAATCATGGTGCAAAATGCATTGATAACACATCTTAGCTTAATTCTTTACTTACTTCGTGTTCTAATCTTTTCTGGACTTGATCTTACTATTTAGGATTCCTTCACAGTCTTTAGTTACGGTTTTCAACACTTTGTAGTTCATCATGTGCTTTACTTTAGCCTTTAGGGGCATTTTGGTCATTTTTTCTTTTATATCTTATGTCATTCGGTTTGTTGTTTACCTAAACAGATTTCATTTTTTAGTCCAGGTGGTCCTTTAAACATTAATATAGGTCTTTTAATTTCATCTATACATTTTTAGTAGTTTTATTAAGTCTTAAGGACGTATTGGTCATTTTTTAGTTTGGTACTAGTCTTATTTTTCTTAAAAGAACATCACCGTTAGTTCTGGAATATAAAAGATGATCAATTTAGGCTTTCCTACATCTAAATTTGCCTATTTGTGACTTATATTAAGTTTAGGGGCATTTTCATGTGTCCCATTTTTTGGTACTTCATTTACTAAAATAAAATCTACCGTTGAGTCCGGAATGTCAAAGAAAGTCAGAATAAACCTTCTTTGACATTTAATTGGCTGCAGGCTTAAGGACATAATAGGTCATTATGACATTTTACATGTCTAAATTTTTAGGATTACGTTTCATAAAATGGATCCCATCATTGGATCCGGAATGTCAAAAAATATTAAACTATGTATTTTCATAATTATCGTGGTTCAATTGATAGCTTAATTAATGCATTCAGACATAATTAGAATGATTACCAGTTTTTCCATTCATATTTTTCGGTGTCTAATTTCATAGATCGGACTCCGCCATTTACTCTAGAATGCCAAAAAATATTGGGTTAGGCTATTCTTTCCATTTTAATTGTCCTTCGTTTGGCTCTTTTTTACTAAAGGGCATTATAATAATTTCTTATAAGTTAAAAAGATTTTAAAATTAATTTTTTGGGTAATTTCATAATTAAAATAAAATTTGAGGGTTAAAATATAATTTGAAGAATTATTTAAACAAAAACCATCCAGCCTAGTTGGAAACTAACTGAACCAGTTCAATCAAGACTAGAACTAACTGATTCATCTAGTTTTTTGCGTCAACATGACATCATCATGACCCGTGCATGGCATCAGTGCCCTTTAAACAAAATGACACCATTTGATTCTTTAATTAGGATCCTATTATACGCAGGCCAAGACTGTAAAGATCTGAAAAATTAGGGATAAATTTTTCATTTTGCCAGTAGGACACTATTCATGCACTATTTGCCGATAAGGTACTACACATGCATCATTTAGACATAAGTCGTGTCTAGAAATATATTTTGAGTATTCCATAGAAGGGAAATATACTTATAATGTTAAAATACATCCTCTTGTGAGAATTTGAACCTAATCGGAGATACTTTGAAAAATGGACCCAAAAGGGCATCCTGGGTGAACCCTGTTGCACCCGCCAACAGGCAAAAATAAATTTTTAAGGAAAATATCATTTAAAATAATTTTAAGAACTTTGGTTAAAGTAGAATATTGATTTGAGGAATTTCGGGAACGGATTGTAGTGTAACGGGGTCCCTGCGGCTCATTAAGGGTAAAATGGTCTTTTCATCCCTTGACCCCTTTGTTATAAATATGACCCTTGAGAGTTAAAATTATCAGAATTGGTCTGAGAAAGAGCTGCAGGTCGTGCATGGAGAGAAACCACAAGTGAAACACAGGTTTTCTAACGTGCTACATTTCAAAACTCATCTCTAGCCTTGGAATCTCTTAAGGCTTCCTTCTAGGAAGTTATTCCCCACCACAAAGGCTATTGTCACGACCTAAAACCCACCCTATGAGAATTAGGGGTCCATGACCGAGTCTACGGACCCCGTGGGCCTTTCCTCGCCAAAAGGATCTTAAATACTATACAAAATTTGATAAGAACATGTTACAGTTAATAGTAAATCTGGTACCATTATCAAAATATCATTATACATGCCAAAATGTAAGTGTTTGAAATACAGATCCTCAAAATACAACAAACAAGACCATGGTGTCGTGGGAGAAATTAAGGCCTCACAGTATTCATTTTATCACAAAACTCGCCAAAAATGGATACCAGTGACTCGTCGGCGTCTAGTCCTGCATAAACCCCTGAGGGTCCTCCCAAATCTTGCTGTCCTTGAAAAAAAAAATATAATAGGGAGTGAGCTTAACGAAGCTCAGTAAGTAAATTCCTAGATTTTTCATGGGTCAAGATTAGTCCACAAGAATAATAGAAGAAGAAATAATAAATAGTTAGTTACCAAAATGAGCAACCATGACCCGAGGGTCTGAAGAAAGGCATATCCCAACATATGGTACAAGAAAATGATAATAATCAATCAATATGTGATCTAGCCTATCATGATAATCTACTGCCATAACAAATACGAGTGCCAATCAAATGTATATCAAGCTTGCAACCAAATAATCATTCACAGGGCATAGAATATGATCATCCAATGAATATAAAAAGTATCATATATCAAGTTCTAATTGAATAGATGCGTAAACAAAACGAGGCCCGGCATACCCCCAAAATGCACATTCAGATCCATCTCTCTCTCTCTTGGGCTTACTAAACAGCGTAAGAGCTCTTTCATCTCAAGTCTCCAAAGGACACAACTGACCACACGGGTCTAGAACGCCATATGTGAATAGACGGGCATTGTGACCAAGCACAACCCCAAGCACATACAAAATGTCATGATCATCAGGCACCACACGGGATATACAATCATGTGTATCAATCAAATTCTCAATCAATGAGTCATAAAGTGTGTGGTATAACAAGATTTCCAATAATATGATATATCACAAGATCATGATATGGCATACATGAAGGTATAATTAAGCTCAAGTATCAGTAATCAAGTTCTCAAATGATATAGACAAGCAAATCAAACTGAAGTATAGGCACAATAATTAATCACAAGTTGATTGGCATCAATTCAGAGAATCAAGTTCATCAGGTAGGTAATGGAGTACAATTTTGGCAGCATTAGGAAAATAGAACATATGACATGGCTAGGGAAAACCCATATAAAGTATAGGAGTTACTTACCTCAAAATAGTTTCTACTAGTTTCACTAATTTCAAGTTTCCCTCTCCTTCCCTTTGGAGGTTCCTATAAATCAGAAATTCAGTCATTAATAACTCATTTTAATTGTCTAGGTCGATGCTAATGTTCGTGATTTATTTAACTCTCTCGGGTATCATTTAACATATTTTTAGAGTTGTTTAATTTATACATCGACCTTCAGAATATTTTATTTGGGTAAACGGACTCCACCGTTCAATAAAATCAGTCTAGGCTTTCGCGGCTTCTCATTTGGCTTCGGGTATCCCCAAGGGCAAAATGGTAATTTCATATTTTATGTGACTTAATTTTTTAGAATTTCATTTCATAAAACGGACCCCGCCATTGGGTCCAGAACGTCCGAGATAGTCAAAATACACTATCTGTTCATTTAATTTAAACATCGTTTCATTTTACTATTATTATATTAATTAATTTAATTTAATTTAATTAATTACATAATTATATAATATATATTATTTCGGTTAAAAACTTTCAGCATGAACAGTGGTGGCTCAGTGGAAGAAAGTGAGAGTTTAGGGTTTGGCCTTACGCGCGTTAGGGGTTCGAATCCCCCTGACCGTTATTCCTCCCTTTCCCTCTTTTTTTTTTTATAAATAAGGTATAACCAAATGGTGGATAAGAGGTTAAATAGGGATAAGATATCCCAGTCTAAACAGTGAATCTAGTTTGAATCCCTTACCCTCCCAACCAAACACATCAAATCTGATTTAAAATTAAAAACATAATACACAAACGGCGTCATCTCACTTATCTTATATGCGCGATAGGGTCGAGTCCCGACCCATACCCAATCCGACCACTGTTCATCTTCTTCTTCCTTTTCCTAACTATGTTGCCCTAATTTCAGCAACCTTAAATTTCTAATTTTGTGAAGTTTTAGGGACTGGTTTTCTCTGGTTTTGATCATACTTCGATCATGGGAACTTTGCCCACCATTTTACATTGGTTTGGTGCCTCAAATCGAGCTTAAAGCTCGATTCTTCTTCACCATGGCCGTACCTGCAACTCAGTTATACACGCTTATTTTTGGCCCAAAACTCGTGGAGTTTCTTCTATTGTGGTCTACTTATCATGGGGTTCAAGCCTTCATTCTTGAAATCAAGTTTTGGAATAGTTTTGTGAGATTGGGCTCCAAAACCCGAAACCTACAAGTCATGATTCAAGGGTCTTTTCCTAAGCTTCTAGGTCACGGGATAGGGTTTTTGAAACCCTCATGAGGTCTATTTTAGGGCTTAAGCAATAAAAATGAAGTCCATGGAAGTTGGTTCAGGTATGCTACATGAGAGGTCCATCAATGGCTGTTTTTTCATGGGTTTATGCATTTCGAGCCCCCTAGGCTTTACCAATTTCCTTATAACAATTTCTAGTGTCAAAATTAACTCATGCATGCATCCTAGGTCTCTAAAAAAAACTGAAACAGTGTTAAATATTCAAGAGGAAGAATTTAAAATTTTTAGTGTTTTATACCTTCGAATGGCCTTCTCTTTCTCCTAGGTTCAATATCTTGAAACCCTCAATGTAGCCTTGTGACCGTATGGTGTATCCAACCTTCTTCTTCCTTCCAGTAACTCTCTTTCTCTCTCTCTCTCTGTGTAACTCACTCTCAAGTCACTCACGCACACACATACTGTTTGGTCTCCCCACGGTTAAAAGATGCAGCACACACACACACACTTGGAGAATATTTAAGTTACAAAGCCCATATATATATATATATATATGAAGATGATTCTAGAATCCTTAGCTGTTGCACCTAATATATATATATATATATATATATATATTCAGTTTATAGCTCTGCCCCTCACTGTTCCAGCCACCCATGGTACAGCCACCATGCTGCATTTAGCAGCTTATATGAGTGTATCTAAGTCATAGGTTGATTGCTGTAATTATGCACCTATATATATAATATCTTATTTTATTATCTTGTTCTAAATCATCCTTTTTTTTGTACATATATATTTCATGTGTAATATATAACACAAAATGGTTGGTAGCCCAAGTGGTTTCTTTTTGGGATTTAAATGCTTCATTTATTTTGGTCAAGGGTTCAAAACCTATCCATTGCATTTTTAATATTTTTGACCATGTTTTTGCCTTAAGGCTTTGTTCGGCTATTGGGATTACATATTTTAGCTTTTTTTTATCTCTTCTTTTATTTCTCTTTTTGTGAAACGGTTTCTTTCTATGGTTTCCCACCTGGGTTGGTCTCGATATTCTAAGCTTCGCGTTCTATCTATTTTATTATGATCTTCGTGGTTTACTAATTTAAATTTTTGTAGCATTAAAATCTAGCTAAGAAGATTAAATCAACACATTAAATTCAAAAAAATACATCATTATATTAATTAATCGATAAAATAAGTTCGGGGTATTATAGCTACAATCCTACTGATTGGTTCGGTTTCAACGTGAATACAACTCCCTAGGATTGAGAAAAACCCTTATAGGTATGATATTTTGTTAAGTAAAGAATAGAGTTAAGTTTAGTAGTATTTTTATAAGTTGATTGTATAACTTACATGCTTACTTGTTGTTAGAAAACCACCTAGCATATAGTTACTTTGAAAACCTAGGGTCAGTACTGTATGTATTATGTATTCTTTAAAAATTTGATAAAGTGATGAATATGTAATATAAATATATGTATAATTTATTGCATTATAGCTTATGTTCATATAGACAAAATCTTGTAGTTCAAAATTTAGGGTTTGCTCAATGTATTGGTACTTTGTGTACTTATGTTTTCTTTGAGAATTTGGTAAAGTTGTGAACATGTAACATGATTATATGTATAATTGATTGGATTATTTCTTATGTTCATGTAGACAAAGTATTATAGTTTGAAAGTTATGATTTGCTTAATGCATGATGTATAATTTAAGGTACACCCATGTGTTTGATAAAATGTTTTATTGAAATTGCATAGAAAAATCAAGGCATCTTGGCATACTTGAATCTTTGGAAATATGGCGTGTGTTGAGCGCTTTGGTGCTATGCATTATTAGGGTGTAAATTCTGTGGTGAAAAACCCAAAATCTGGCCAATGAAGAATACTCGCGTGTTGATGGGGGCAAACCGTAAAGCGAGGCATGGGTTGGGCATAGAGTTGTATATGTGTGTCATGCATATTGCCATTACATTACATTAATGAATTGGAAGGTTTATAGCTTATAAATGTTCACTTTGCACATGCCACGCCTTACCTTTATTTTTTATATTAGTTTTATGTTGTGCAAGTCGTCGTGCTTACCCTATATGAGATTACATATTACAGATGAGACTCCCGACACATGAGACTTAATGAAGTCTTAAAGCTCGGAGGGGGACATAGACTTTGAAGAACATTTGGCCCTTGGGGCATATTTTTGGTTGTATGAAGGCATAAGCCCTAGGACATATGTATTAAATTATAAAATTTTGTATAGCACTAAAACAATGGGCAATGCCCTAAATTTGTAATGAGCATGAAGCTCATGACACTTAAGTTTTAAGTATGTATATATATAGTGGATATATGTTTTAAAGTATGTATGAATGACTTTGTTGCTTTAAATTATGTATGAATGGTTTAGTTGAGTAAGATGATGTAGTTTGGTAGTTAGTTTAAGAGTGGTGGATTATGTTGAAAAATATTAGGTGGAAAATGTTTAGAAAACAAAGGAGACAATGTCAAAATTTTGTGAATTTAAAAGAGTTGTTGGATGTGTAAAATATCTCATATATAAGTAGGAAATGTCACGACCCGAAACCCACCCTATGCAGATCTCGTATTGTGGGGCCGACCCCATGGCCGTCCCTACTTTTTCCATTCTTTTACCAATGATAACAGTAAATAATATAAACATGACATTAAAGTGCGGAAGCTTTATTACAATTATTGTTCAAAGACTAAACTTCAAACTAACAATAAACTGATCCTAAACCACTCTTAGGTGGTGAGTACATGGGAGAGACTTCATTCATTACTATTATGCTCCTTCAACTGTCTCTTTAATCTCCATGATCTCCTACTGTGGTTCTGTAACATTCTCACCTGAAAAAAAATTTAGTAAGGGGTGAGCTACAAACTCAGTAAGTAAACGCCTATCTCAAATACGGGGTTAGAGTAATCATGGAACATATAGGATCATGGATGAACATGATAGTCCAGTCATGGAAACAATTTCAGTCAACAATAAGGTGCTAATGATCAATGAACAATAAGGCCTGATAACCCAATAAGAACAGTGATATAACATGAATACGGGAACATTCAACGTTCACAATCGACGTAAATGTACTGCCACAATGGAATGATCTCAATCGAGTCAAATGAATAAAGGTACTATCAACATGGAACTATCAAGAGTGAAATGAAACATCACATGAATCCAATGAACATCACATAACAGTCAACATGAACGATGCATTTACTCTGTTCAGGGTTTGGCAAACCCTCGGTCTTTTGTGGCCCGGCATACCCCCTTTAACATGAAGGCATACTCACTGCGTAAAAATGCCATCATTGCCACATGTCCGTTTGACCCGTAGGTCCCATAAATTGACCCGTAGGTCCAGTCAATCAGATAGCATCAGAAGGGTAATGTGTCTGAGCACAAGACCCAGCATTTAACATAAATTAGGATTATATCGTATTCCATATGAGGTGTGCAAAACGTGGAACATCATAACATAAGCATACAGTGAATAACATCAACACAATGAATCAAGCCATGAACCATCAACCAATAGACATCCACCAGGTAGAACAATATCCATGGTGGGAACAATAACAGTGGGTATAAAAACATGAGTACAAAATTGGCAGTATAGAAGGATCGTGGCTTGGAAAATCACGTATAAAAGATAGAAATCCACTTACCTTATCAATGTTTTAATATCCCGTGACTTCTTCCTTTCCTTTTGACTTGCCTATAAATCAATAAACACGTTTCAGCTTTCATATAATTTACCGAATTTATGCCTCGTTACTCTAAATACCTCCCGTACTAATTTATGCTTTACGATTTCCATTTTAAACTTAATTTACCCAAGGGCAAAATGGTCATTTACGTGTCTCTACTTTTTGGGTTCTGTTTTCATAATTTGGACTTCACCGTTAAGTCCAGTAGGTTTGAATTAATAAAAATTCACTATTTACTTAACTAAATCGGAGTCCGTTTGACTTACCTTTGAGGTAGGGGACATTTTGGTCATTTTGGCATTCTACGGTATTTTATTTTTTGAGACTTCAGTCTCGTGAAACGGACCTCACTATTAAATTCAGAGGGTCCAAAATAGTAAGTTTTCATTACTCGTTCTACTAATTTAGGCGTCGAAATTAAATTTAAAATTTATTAATTTAAATCATTTATTTAAATTAATTAATCTAGCTAATACATATCGTATTTGAGCCCAAACAGACCACATGTGCCTTGGTGGCACAGTGGCTAAGCTTCTCACCCTTACTCCTTTGGTCACAAGTTCAATTCACTTCCATACCAATTTTTAATTTAACATTTTCCATTGTTTTTCATTTCCTGTTCAAGTTTAACCCAACCATTGGATAGCTTCCCCTTTTCAACCAAATACTATCTAAACTCGAATTTAAAAATTTACCCATGAAGTACAAGTGTTGGGCAGTCATCTGAATGGGTGGGTCGGGTCAGACCCAACCCGGTTTGGCCCAAATAAAATCACAAAAAACTCAGCCGCATTATGTTCTGTTTTTTTTTTTTTTCTTTCCTGTAAGTTCCGTTTTCTCTCGCGTATCTAGATCATTTTTCTTGATTCAGATTGTAATATAAACCCAATTCCATGCATAATAAGATTCTAAAATAAAATAAATCATTCATGCTTTTTTCAAAATTTAAGATAAAAAGCTCTTACCTTTGCTGTATCTTTTCCCAGCCGCAGTGCAGCTCCCTCCCCCATTTGTTTTCATTTTTTTTCTTTTTTGTTTAGATGCAGCTTAGAAACTGGAGGATAAGGTGAGAACAATACCAACAGCTAAGCTGCAATTGCAGCGTCTACACAGGCGCTCCAGGATGTTGCGCAACAGGCCGAAACGATAGGGACCGCATCAGATTTTCATCCTGTTCTTTCCATCGCCGAACAATGACAGCGGTGGCATTCCTTTGGCTTCACCCATTTAGTCCTCCCATCAAACACGCTCCTCACTTCAAGCCTATTAGCACCTAGGCAAGCGCGGTCCTTCTCGATCCACCCATTCAAGAGTTCCATGAGAATCCGCTAACTTCCTTATCAGCTCCAGTTTGGGCATCAAATCCAGCAGTTGCTATAGCATCGACACCCTCTATAAAGATAATTGCAGGAGTATTCTCTTGGCAAGACGAAAAACATCACGGACCATTCGAGGACCCTCACCTAATATTTCTGAACGGTTTCTAAACCCACCACTCTGATGAAAGCTGCAGTTGTATGGTTAGCGACGGCCTTGGCAAGCATTTTTTTTTCCTGTACCAGGTAAACCATACAGTAATACACCCCATGGAGGATCTATACAAATCTGCTTATACAGGTCATGATGTGTTAATGGTAATTCAATAGCTTCACGAATTTCCTACTTGATGGGTACCATGAAAACAAACAATCTATCCTTCATATTGAGTTTTCATGGGAGATATGGTACCAGAGATTTCCTGTGGAGATCTAGCAGTAGATCAGAGATCCAATATCACACGATCCCCCTCGTACGTCGACTGCCTCAACCTCCCCATCTCCAACTCGTAACTGCCCCCCTTTAGCGCCCACTCCTCTCTCTTTCTTTTCCCATCCGTCACGCCCCTCATCTCTTTATCTCTTTTTTTTTTCTTTTTTTTTTTTTTCTTTCTTGACTTTTCATTTCAACCCAACGCATGGGTTCCCTGCGCCCCTTCACTTTCTTTTTTTTTTTTTTTTCTTTTCATTTCAGTTTCTTCTCTTCCTTTTTAATACACGGCTGCTTTACCCATTTCACTTTTATATGTTTCTACGTATATATATACACACACATATATATATATGTATTTCAAATTCCTATTTTTTCTTTGTTCCTTTCCAATTTTATTTTATTGTTATTTTAGTTTTATTTTATTTCCTTTTTAAATTATTATTATTATTATTATTATTATTATTATTATTATTATTATTATTATTATTATTATTATTATTATTTCATTTTTATTGTCACTATTCGTCTGCCCTGGCATCGTCCATATATTCATAACTATTAAAATCCAACCCTGTTTATTTCTTCATCGTAACGTAAAATCTTATCGGCTCGCTCGGGTACGATCTGGGTTCGGCTTGCTTGGTTACGATTTGGGTCAGGGTATTACAGGAAAAGTGCCAAAAAGTGGGAGTTAAAAATCTAGAGGAAGTAGGTTAAAAATTGAAAAAGGGAGCTTGCAACACTTTGGAAAAAAAATTCAGAAAAAGAAAAAAATAGGTTGCAGCAAATACACTGTTGCAACAGTGACAGCAGGCAGCTGCGCAGTAGTTGTAACACCCTGACTTAGAATATGGCATGTAAACTAAGATAGGTCGGGTCGAGTAGTGTAATACCAGTTGTAACCAAACATGAGACCCAAATAAAATAGAATAAATCCATTTATATTCTAAAAGAGTCAAATAATAATACCGAAATTTGATGAAGTCAATGAGCATAGTACCAAAAGTAAACCGAGACTGACTCAGACCGAGAATAGTAGACCCCAAAATGTACCGAACTATCATCGTACTTAGTAAACAGTAATGCGTACGAATACCGAGGTAAATAATAAAAGTTATGATCTCAGAGAACTACAAGATTAGGACAAGCCAAGTACGAACAGACCGAGCCAATAAATATAATACCAAAATAGACCCGAGCTATCATAGTAAGCTATGTACCGTAATAGACATGCAGTTCGAGGCAGATAGTACGATTCACCGATTTAGTAATATACAGTTTAAAAATACGAGAAGTGAATTACAAGCAAACCCTGAGTACTTAGGAGTACCGTACGATAAACCTGAGCGGTACGAAGAATCGTGCACGTAGGCCAATACATGTCACGATATACGTGCACAGTATATTTCAATAAATACAATAATATATATATATGAGATAATATATATGTATATGTATATATAAATATAAGCATAATATATATGGTATACGTGTGTATGTGTATTATATAAGTATAATGTATAAATATAAATCATATAAAGTATAAGTATAATATATATATATATATATATATAAAGCTGATTAAATATATGTACACAAATGCATGCATAACGCATGCAAGTGGAGGAAGAAAAGAAAAGAAAAATCAAGTGAGTGCAGAGTGTCGGCAATATGTGTGTCTTATATATTATATATTATATGTATACAAATATCAAATTAAAGTGCAGCCAAGAAAACAAAAAAAGCTAGAAAAGAAAAGAAAATAGAAAAGATCAAGAAAAGAAAAGTCTAAAAAGGCTGCTGCAAATGGGAAAGAAGAGAGAGGGAGTAGAGAGAGAAAGGCATGGTTAGTGTATGTATATATATATATATATGTGTGTGTGTGTGTGTGTGGGTTGTTTGATAGAGAATCAAAAAGATAAAAGCAAAGTGAAGGAACTGAGACCATTCAAAAGTAGGAAACAGAAGAAGAAAGAAAGAGAAATAGAAAGAAAAAGGTGATGAAACATACTGTATTTTAAGTTTTGAATTTCTGACCTTTTTGTAGAATTGCTTAAAGCTTAGATAGAATTAAATGGTTAAATTCTATACAAAAAATGGTAAATTTAGGAAGAAACCGCAGCTTGTTTAATTAAAAAATGAGTGAGAAAAACCAATTTAAAGTTTGAAGAAAAATTCCGGATCATTGGGTTTTTGATTGATTTAGCTTATTTTATGAATGGAGAATTGTTTTCCATAGGTGCAACAACTTGTAGGTAAAATTTGGGCTCAAAACAATGGCTAAAAAGCCATGAAATAGTGAAAAATCAGATCGTCAGAAAGTCGCCAGAGCTAGCTGTAACTCCCTTTTCCGAGGCTTTCCAGTGATTGAAATTGAATTCCGAGGGTAGATATGGAAAGCCCATGAGGATTAGATGAGGAACCCGTTGGTTGGAGGTCGGAACGTTGCTAGACAACGGTTGTCGTTCACGGAGAAGACAATAGCGCACTGATGGCAAAAAGCGCTGGTGCGCTGTGCATATTGGGGCGTTGAGTTGGGCCATGGCTTTTTGGGTCAGGTTGACCCGCCCAACCCAATATGGGTTAAATACTAAGACGGTGCAGCTTTGGGTGATTTTTTAAAAGTGATTTGGGACTGTTTGGATGTAAGGATAGTAAATTAAAATTAAATTGAAATATGAACAAGGATAGCTTATCCAAGGTTTATGGGATATCCGTTGTTTGGCTATTCCAAATTAAAATAAAACTTTTTGTAAATTAGGAATTGACCCAGAATTTATGATAATTACCATTTGACCCAAAGTAATAAAATAATATTTAGTTTAAAGGAGAAACTACCAAAATGCCCCTAAGTTAAAAAGTAATCAAACAGACTCCGATTAAAGTGAAAGAATAGTGAATTTTTATTATTTCGAGCATTTCCGGACTCAACTGTAGAGTCCAATTTGCAAAAAGATGTCTTGAGAAGTAAGAACCCGTAAAAGTATAAAATGACCGTTTTGCCCTTTTTAGTACAGAATTCCGAATTGAATTCCGCGAAAGCCTAAACCGACTTTGTTCGACATTCTGGATTCAATAGTAGAGTTTATTTTAGTAAAAGAGATATCAATAGTAAAAAGACATAAAATTTGATGAATAGCATAGTTTATATAACTATAGACTGAGGTGCGTTTTATGAATCATAGGAACGTTAAGAGAAAATGAGAAGGCGATTTGACCTTCTAGACAGACACAGAAAGAAGTAAGTAATATTTGATCTTTGCATATGATACCTTCCAAGCCATGTCAATAATTCTTTTGTATATTGCCTATTGTATTCTATACATACCAGTGTTTATTGAGCCACATTGATATTGCCCTATCATGTGGGAAGCACTTATTAATTTCTATATATATCTCGATCATGATTGTACACTTGTGCATAAAGTTCTTTTATACACTTGTACCTAGGGCCGTGAGGGCCAGACCGTTATATTCGAAGTAGTCTAGTAACCATAGCCTCGAAAACTGTCGTTATATCAGATTGCCTAGAACCTAGTTATGATTCCACTATACTCTTCGTGGAAGATAGCATGATCCTGCTATATTATTAGTGCCAGATTTGTGCTCAGTCACAACTCCATCTGATGCTATTTATGACTTACGGGTCAAGGTTCCTAGAGGAACACCAGCTGCGTTGCTATACGAGGCATGGGACGTAGAGTTACATCGTATACGAAGCAATATTTCAGCGAGTCCGACTGGAACTGAGTACGAGCTCAAGGGGAATTCCGGGCCCCATGAGTGCATTATTTTTGTTGATATCAAAGTCATTTATTATTGATTATTATAACTTGATCATGTTATACCAATATGAATGATCATGACATTTCATAGCTTTTTATTGAGTGCATATGATTATACTTGAGACAACTTATGATTGTAGCAGTATGATTATATTATCAGACATATTTTCATTGCTTTATCATTTGAGTTCCTACCATTTGATATTCCTTGATGAGTTCTATATTTCTTGACTGTCTAGTACATTTGCATTTATCCTAGTTCTTTTATGGATAATGCTTTCTATATTCTTGTACACATGACAGAACAAAGGAGAATTACTTACTGAGCTTAAGTTAGCTCATCCCTAAACTTACTAAAACATTTCAGGAAATAAAGCTGTAGAGGAGCAGTAACAATAGTAGTCAACTAGATAGCAGTGGATATTTTTGAGATAAATGTAATGTATAATATTTAGTACAATTTTGTAGCTCTCCTATGTCATTCACGTCTTAGGGATGTACAGTAGTTAAGGAATTTCACAGTCTGTATTTTAGGGATCAGATATATATTACATGTACTTTTTATATTTAAGTCTTCTGCTATGTATGTTTATATTATAATAGTTATTGCATGTTAGTAGCACTGATTAAATTTTCACAGTTTCAAGTTTCTGATGAGACCCGGATCGGCAACAGTGTCGGGTCGGGGTTCGCGTTAAGGAATTTCATAGTCTGTATTTTGAGGATCAGATATATATTACATGTACTTTTTATATTTAAGTCTTCCGTTATTATATATTACATGTACTTTTTATATTATAATAGTTATTGCATATTAGTAGCATTGATTAAATTTTCGCAGTTTCAAGTTTCTGATGAGACCTGGATCGGCAACAGTGTCGTGTCGGGGTTCGCGATTCGAGATTCGTAGACGGTGGGTTTCGGGTTGTGACAGTAGTGCGCGCGCGAGCAGCGCTTGCGGCCTCACATGCCTCTCGCGTGCAGCACCCATGCCCTGTGCCCCTGCGCACCCAGTCCCCTTGCCACCAGCCCTGGATCACTTTCTTTAGCTATGTTTGGCCAACTCCTAAGCTATGTTGGCCAATCACCTTGGGCCATGTTTGGCCACCCTTTTGGGATCATGTTTGGTCACCTTTTGGGACCATGTTTGGTCACTACTTAGGAAATTATTTGACCTTTATTTATGCCGTAATGGGTCACCAACTTTGACCATGCTTTATCATCATTTTAGGTTATGCTAAGCAACCATTTGGACCATGCTTAGTCACCACCTTGAAGTTGGGTTATGAAAGCACCTAAGCTAAGTTTAGCCTACACTTTAAGCCATTATAAGACATGATCTTGAAAATTAATAAGTAAAAGTCAATTAAAAACATATATATTAATTTAATTCTTTTATTTTATTATTCTCATTCAGCACCTCGAATTTATGAAAATTCGAGGCGTGACAAGGACCAGACTTGTACCCGACCCGAACAGGATGTGACAACCTATTTTAGGGAAAACCTACGAAATACATAAAAGGATGATTGAACCATCTTCTTAAGAGGGTGAAAGAGATGTACACATGAATAATGTAATGGTGCATCTTCAAGATTTATTTTTAGATCAAATTATAACAACTTTATTAGGGACAAAAATCTCAATACATAGACGCATTTTGAAAATGTGGCTTTAAAAAGCGCATTTTCAAGATGCTTTTTTTATTGAAAAATTTTCATTAAAAGCTTATCTTTAAAATGAACTTTTAAAAAGTATATAACTATGCAAAATAATTTTAAAAGGGTTTGGTTGGATCAAATTTTTTTAAGAATACATGCGCTTTTAGAAGTGCTCGGTTGGGGTAAATTTTTTTTAAAAGGTCAAAATTCTCTAAGTAAATTACATTAACCTCTAGTGAGGTTTTTGACAATTACAAAGACATTTCTTGAGATTTTTGAAATGATACTGACTTCTCCTCTTTTAAATGATAATTACAAAGACCTTCCCTCTAATCTTAATTTTTTTCAAAATGACAAAAATGCCCATTTTATTTTATTTTATTTTTGCTTTTTTTTTTTTTTTAATTTTGACCTTTTTTTTCTTACTATTTTTTTTTCAAATAAATATTAATTAAAATATTATTGACTAAAAAATATAAGTTATTTATTTTATATAAAATGAAAAAACTCTTTAAAAAAAGTTAGAAAAAAATGGTCAAAATTAAAAAAAAGCAAAAAAATAAAAATAAAAGGGCACTTTTTTTATTTTTTAAAAAATAAGGTTAGCGGGGAGATATTTGTAATTTATTAGTAAAAATAAAAGTTTTTGTAATGGTTAGAAACTTCATAAAAGTAATTTATCCAAATTCTTTGAATTTTTTACAATACACGGAGATTTTGAATCAATATTCTTGAACTACTCACATTTTTGTATAAAAGAGTCTTCTCAAAAGACACATTCATTTTCTAAAGAAAAATGACACCTTCATTTTTTTTAAAAAAAGTGTACAAAAGTGTCTACTCAAAAGACACATTTTAAAAAGCTGTCTTATGAAAATACATTTTTAGTTATTTTTTATAATTTAAAAGTTTCTTACATTAACATAACAAACAAAAAAAAAATAAATTTAGTTTATAAAAATTGAAAGATGTATTTTGAGAAGACATTTATTTTCTCAAAAAATATATTTATTATTTTTAAAAAAATTAAAAATATCTTTTCAACAAACGTCTTATTTATAACTGAAAGACACCTTTTAACGACCTTATGCGTTTTGTTAAATTTGTTTAAAAGTACTTGGTCTGAGAATAATGATAAAAGAATACAATAATTTGATTAAAAACTCCAAAGTCTTTTTGAAACACCTGAAGTGACGGTGCTTCTGCATCCCTGAATCCTCCCACTGTTAGTCGCCATGGCGACGATTTCTAGGGCTCGCCGAACCGCCGACTCTAGATCCGGCGGGAAAATAGTGAGAGGCAGGCGAATCGCAGGGGCAAAAACCCCCTACGACCGCCCAGTTCTGCCCTCTCCTCCCCAAAGCCCTAGTTGGCTCACCAGACTCATTTTCCCTGCTACTCGGATGATTGCTAGTGGTGCTGGTAAAGTTCTGTTCTCCGTCTTTGGTCCTGACACATCGTCGTCTTCCGACAGCGATTCCAGTTCTGGTATGTCCCTTGTTTTTCTATTTAGTTCTTGTTTTTAAGTTGTCTTTTGGTTTCAATCACAGTTGCTTTATTGGTGAAATTGGGGTAATGTTTGATATTAATATACCTGTCTGGGCAACAATTTACCGTTGAAACTCAAATCTTGGACAGAAAAAGAAATTTTAGGGCCATATATCCTGTTAAAGTCAGTCGTTGTGTATTTGTTTATAAATTGTGTATGTACATAAGTACGAATGGATGCATTGGACGTATGTATGTTGTATGTACGTTTGTATACACTTGTTTACGCTTGCAATATTACTTCCTGTGGGAACATCTTGGCAGTTTGAGACGTCCAAAACCTAGTCCAGCATGATGCCAATGTAGTAAGACTCAATGCTATAAACTGTGTATTGGTTCGTTGACATTAAGAGTCAAATTATTGGCACGTGATGAAAGGGGTAAGCACCCCACGAGACATTAGAAGTGTTGTCACAGTGGAAAATACCAAATTTCAAAGGATAAAGTAAATATGAACACTGTGATTTATCCCCCCCGAAAAAATGTTAGCATACTGGTTAAAGTGCTGACATAGCACCTTAAGGGAATGTTAGCATTAGCGGTCAATTCTTATCTCTTATCATAAAAAAAGAAAAGAAAAAAGAGTGAGTACTCCGCGTTAGCAATTATTTAGCATGACAAAAAGACCTGAGACTTATGCTGGCAGAGACGAACAAGATAATATATATGACATTGCCTTAGTACCCAATGTCTAAAAAAGACACGAAAATGGATTGAAAATTATATGATATTGTAAAGGCATACAACATGTCCTTAGTACTGTAACTTATATATTGTAGGGCATGATAAGGAATAACTTATATATTCCAGGGCATGATAAGGAAGATTGATTGGCTCCTAATAGACAGTACTGCAGTGGGCATGGATAAGTGAAGGTCAACTGCTAAGCGACGAGCTGCTCAATGCACTTTAAAGATGGGTTTGAAAATGTCCTAAAGGGGGAGTGTGGATCTTACAATCTAATTTTTTTACCTTTTTGGTTGAACTTCAATTCTACCAAACTTAAGTCATATGCCCCTTATGGTTTTGAAGAAGGTATTTGCTTAGATCTTGGATTTAATGCTTGGGTTTAAAAATGTCCTAAAGGGGGAGGGGTGAATTGGACAATCTAATTTTTTTGCCTTTTTGGTTGAACTTTAATTCTACCAAACTTAAGTCCTATACCCTTTGTGGTTTTCTTTGTGGTGTCTTGGTTTTGATTGCAGTTTCAATGATTATTCAATTCAATGTTCAACCGATCTTAAGTATTAAAATCTCATTGCCACATTATGTTGGTTGAATAAATAGAAGCTTTTACCAATTTACAATTCATTGAACCAAAGCATATATTCAGTTAATTAAAGAAATTGATTTGCTTATGTAATGGCTAAAATTGAATCTCATGCATTTAATGATAAGCTTCAATGAATTGAAAAAGTAAATAAAAAAATTTCAAGTATATATCAATTCATAAAAGATACATAGAGCATGGTCACACGAGATTTTATAGTGGGATTCCTAGACTTGTTTCACATTGCTTCGAGCAAATATGCTAGAATGCCCGACTATTTTTACTTCTTGGTGCATGGTGTGGAACCCCATTTTCATTAGGGCATTTTAGGATTGGGAATTGGCTTTTGTGGAGACCTTTTTAGTGTTGTTATATGGTTTCGAATGGTGGTGCATAGGGAGGACTTGACCTGCCCGAATAGATATGTTTTGAAAGAGTGGAGTCCCATTTTTTGTAATTAATTTGTTGGATCTTGGGGACAAGCTCTTTTTCTTTAGATTCTAAATTTTCTCGATAGGATGAGGTTATAGAGACTTATAATTTTTGTATACTTTTTGGATATTATGGGATCACCCCCTTAGGTGCCATCATAGATATAGATGTCATCTACTTATCAAAGTAAGGCCAATGGTTGTAGCGTATAGATTCTCCGTTATCCCTCTCTCTCTCTCTTCCCCCCTTTCTCCTCCTCCTTCCTCTTCTCCATTTTTTTTTTGATAGGTCTCTTCTCCATCTTTGTTAAATTAAATATTGCAAAAGATCTCAATTTTTTTTTTTTGAAGATCCAATCTATGAGTTTCTGAGCAACCCAATCAACCCATTAGTTGATTCTTCAAAAATGAATTAAACCATGAGAATCCAGATTTGATGACCAATGTAACCTGCAAACCCTAGAGCACTGATCTTGCACGAAAGTGATGTCTGGTGTTTAGTGTGGTCCATGTGATGGCAATGTTGGGTCTTCATGAGGTGGTGTTGAGCAGTTATAATGTTGGCTATTGAATGGAGGAATGGTGGTTGCAGATGGTGGTGGTGGTCTAATTCTTCAATGAGAAGAAGGGTTTAATTGACAAAAATTTTGAGAGATTGTTTAGGGAGAGACTGAGATTTTTAGAGGGTTTTTTATTTTTTTGGTTAGATCTTTCTATAAGGTGCTAGCTGGGCAAGGTGTGGAAGACTTTCCTTGGAAGAGCATTTCGCAGTCTAGAGTCCCTCTCAAAGTGGACTTTTTAGGGTGGGCGCTCTTATGGGGTGCAATTCTTACTATGAATAACTTAAAGAAGAGGAGTTTCCATATAGCAAATTGATGTCCCATGTGTAAGAGGGAGCAGGAAACAGTGGACCACTTCCTTCTCCATTGTGAGGTGGTGTATGATTTGTGGTGTATGTTGTTTTGTCTTTGTGTGTAATTGTTACGACCTTGTTATCTCCTCGTCTTCTTGTTCTTGCATCAGTTGGTTAGACCATTTGGTTATAGATTATGTGGCTTCTTCCAAAGTATGAATGAAGTTATTTATTCCATTCCATTTGAACACACTTTTTAGAATTTTATAGAATCGGAACCTTGCAAGTTATTTTCGATTCTATTGCATCATTTTAATATTCATGAAAAAATAATATTTTCATTTTCCTCTAGCTTTAGTATACCTCAAACTCCTTATGTTCCTAATCAAACATTTATTGTTTGTTATGTAAGAGGGAGCAGGAAACAGTGGACCACTTCCTTCTCCATTGTGAGGTGGTGTATGTTGTTTTGTCTTTGTGTGTAATTGTTATGACCTTGTTATCTTCTCGTCTTCTTGTTCTTGCATCAGTTGGTTAGACCATTTGGTTATAGATTATGTGGCTTCTTCCAAAGTATGAATTAAGTTATTTATTCCATTCCATTTAAACACACTTTTTAGAATTTTACAGAATCGGAAACTTGCAAGTTATTTTCGATTCTATTATATCATTTTAATATTCATGAAAAAATAATATTTTCATTTTCCTCTAGCTTTAGTATACCTCAAACTCCTTATGTTCCAATCAAACATTTATCGTTAGTTATTTGGGCTGTTGCATGTTATTCTTTCTGAATGTACATTAAACTTCACTATTTACATAAACTAAAAAGGCATTTAGAACCCATTTATCAAAAAAGAAAAAGAAAAAAGAAGGCATTCAGAACCCATCGTGATATTTGATAGAGTGAGAGTGTGAAATTGAGATATGCATGACGAAGTGGTACATAGTTAATTAACTACGACATGGTGTGAGACTTTCCATCTATTTTAGCCTTTACATGGGCATCAATTGTGCTGCTTTTAAGCCTTTCTACATGCATTTACACAGGAACTCTTACTTTCCTATTTTGCAGAGGATGACAATGACAATGACAATGATGATTACGATATCCTTCTTGATGGGGTTGATGGATTGAAGAAGGTAACCATGCTTCTTTTACACCTCTCTTTTGTGTTAGATGCATGTTTACGGTTTGAAATTGAATTACTGACAAACCCACTTTTTAATCCATACTTAAGTTAAATGAGTTTTCAAAGCTGCCAATGTTCAAGGTTCATGAAATGGCCCAAGAGAATGAATTGACCTTCCAATTCTGATTATTTATTATTATTTTTATTCCTATTTAAATCCCAACCTTTAGACCGTGTGATGGAAATTACCTGCCCGTATTGGGCTGGAATAATGTTATATAAATAATGTTTCGAAGTGGGTTTGGGGTGATATTTCCCAAGGCAAGTCCAAGGTTAGTGTAGGGCTCACTTTAACTAATTTGACATCGATTGAAGCTGCCTTGCCTCAACCGATGCTGTTACCCTTTTTGATCCAAATTCATTGTGTAACTTGTATGGCAGTTTTAAAGAAATTTCTTTTTGACAAATAATGATAATTTCATTAAACGGCACCAAGGGGTTGCACCCATATACAAAAAGGACTACAAATACTATATGCCCATACTCAAAGAGTCCAAAAAAGCTACAAAAGAGTCTATAGACAAAAAGAGCTCCTTGTAATCCAAGCCAAAAATAGGGAGAGCTTAAGACTAAATGTTTCACTCTCCAAATGGCAGACTTGACTCCTTCGAAAACTCTTTTGTTCCTTTCCTTCCAAATGATCCTCCATATACATAACGTGGCCATACGCCATGCTCTTCCCAATCTCCTACCAAAAAATCTACCCCTCCAAGAGGCTAGACCTTCCACTGTAGAATGCAACATCGTCGAAAAAATCTTGAACAAATCAAACAAAAGAGATAAGATAGACCAGGGGAAAGGGCAATGAGTTAGGAGATGATCCACTGTCTCCTCATTAGATTTACATAAGCAACACCAATTCACCATCACCTGGCCTCTCTTCCTAAGGTTATCCATTATGAGAATCTTCCCTAGAGTTACAGTCCAAGAGAAGAAAGCCACCTTGCGATGGACTTTAGATTTCCAAATGGCCTTCCAAGGAAACTGATGACCCCTGGTCCCAAGAAGGAACAAGTAGAATGGTCTAACTGAGAAAACTCCTCCCCTATGTAACCAATCAAAAGTGCCTTCCACTAATGAAGAAATTTCCAGTTTGTGCAAAAAATTGAAAAAAGTCTTAACATTTCATCAAACTCCTCATCCTGTATATCTTTACAAAAATGCACACCCCAAGTGCAAACTCGTGTTACTGCTGAGATAGCCACCCACCCTTGCATCCTTATTAGATGCGATTCTAAACAAAAGGAAAAGCAAAGCAAAGCGAAGTTGCTCCTTGTAACTCCACACATCAAACCAAAATCTTATTCTCATTCCATTTCCTACTCGCCATTTGATTTGTTTAAAAAATTCATTCCACTCCAAGCCCATTCGAAATACTTACCCCATCCTCAACCTCGTACTTTTTTTTTTTTTTTTCATCCATAGGTTCTCCTTTTCCGTTCTGAATCTCCACAACCATTTCCCCAATAAAGTTTCATTAAACACCCGAAGCCTTCTAATTCTCAATCCCCATCTTTTTAGGGGCTACAAACCCTTTCCCATGCCACAAGATGATAATTGAACTCATCACCTAAGCCACCTCATAAAAAAATTCCCTTTGAAGCTTCTCCAGCCTTCTTGCCACTGAAGTAGGAATAGGATATAACAACATAAGATATGTAGGGAGGTTAGCCAGTGCACTCTTCAATAGGGTAATACGACCCCCTTTCGAGAGATATCTTTTCTTCCATTCGGCCAATCTCCTTTCACTCACTAAGGCATCAAGAGGAAGGCCCAAATAAGAAATGGGCAAAGACCCAACTTTACAACCCAGAAAAACAATCAAGTCTTCTATTCTACCAACCTCTCCAACCCCCACCATTTCACTCTTCCCCATATTTATCTTCAGCCCCAAAATTACCTAAAAACAAATAAGGGCACATCTCAAATAACGCAATTGTTCTTGGTTTGCATCGCAAAAAACTATGTTATCATCTGTATAAAGGAAATGAGAAACTAGAATTGGAATTTTGCCCCTCTCCCATCAAGAAACCCCACAACATACCCCTATCCACAACTTTGGTCATTAAACCACTAAAAGCATCCATCACCATAATAAAGAAGTACGACGAGAGAGGATCTCATTGCCTCAACCCCCGCAAACTACTAATGAAACCTTCAGCCGAACCATTAACGAGAATAGAGAACTTCACCGTGGAAATGCACCATCTAATTCATCTCCTCCATTTCAGCCAAAGCCAATCCGCTCCATCATGTAGAGGAGAAAATCCCAATTTACATGGTCATAGGCTTTGTGAATTTCCAATTTGCATGTAATCCCTCTCCTTCCACTTCTTAATCTAGCATCCATACATTCATTAGCTATAAGAACCACATCCAAAATTTGTCTTCCTTCCATAAAAGCATTCTGCGCCTCCAAAATGATTCCCGCCATCTCATTTTTCATTCTCAAAGCTAAGATCTTGGCAATTAATTTATACAAACCCCCAACCAAGCTAATAGGGTGGAATTCCTGTGACTCTGTAGCTCCACCCTTGTTAGGAATCAACACCACGAAGGTGGCATTGATGCTTCTTTAAAAAACCCCCTGAAGAGTAAAACTCCTTAAAAACCTCCACCACATCTGCCTTAATAGCTGACCAACAATGTTGAAAAAATGCCATCATCATTCCATTTGGCCTCGAGCTTTATCACCATTGAAGCTATTCAATGTCGCCACCACTTCCTCTTCAGAGAATGGTCTCTCCAGCTAGCCTTTCTCCTCCTCTAAGATGCATTTGAAAGCAAGACCATAGACCTGAGGCCTCCATTGTCCAGAATTTGAATAGAGGTCTTTGTAAAAGTTAATAATTCCCTCTTTAATCTCACCTTTGTCAGAAAGTTCATGCCCCCGGATCAAAAGTGTCCCAATATAGTTACTCCTTTTGTGAGGATTAGCTAGCCATTGAACAAACTTGGTGTTATTGTCATCCTCCTTAAGCTAAACGACTCTAGATTTTTTTTCTTTAATGCGTTTCTTCCAAAACAGTCAACCTTTTAATCTCAGCCCTGTAGGACTCCGTTTGATGCCATTTGTCGTTACTTAGCCCCTGCTTCCCCCTCCTTAGCATCTTGCCTGCCAATTTTATTCAAAGCCACTGATTTCCTCCGGCTCAAGTTCTGAAAGGTTTCTTTATTCCACACCTTCAACTTTTCTTTTAACATTGAGAGTTGCTTGCTGATCCTGACACATTGCCTTTTGTTAGAGATAGTGGTTCATATTATTGTAATATATGAAACTATTATATAGGTCTTAAGTGTGGAGCGGAGGAGCATATTTACATGGAACAACTAGAAGGGTTCAAGTAATCCGAGATAGAGCACCTTGTTTGTAGACTCAAGAAGTCACTTTATGGGCTAAAGCAGTCTCTATAACAATGGTTTGACTCCTATATGATTCATATTGGCTATACACGCTATGAGTATGATTGTTGTGTTTATGTTAAGGCTCTTGAAGATGGTTCTCATATTTTTCTATTGCTTTTATGTGGATGATGCTATGAGTATGTATGAGGTTGAGAGCTTGAAATCCTTGTTACAAAAGGAGTTTGATATGAAAGACTTGGGTGCTGCTAAAAAGATTCTTGGTATGGAGATTCGTAGGGACAGGGAGGCAGACAAATTATGGGTGTCTTAGAAAAAGTGTCAAGAAGGTGTTAGAACAGTTTAATATGAAAAATGCTAAACCGGTAAGTACATCGTTGGCGAATCACTTCAGATTATCTTCTAGTCAATGCCCAAAGTCAAAGGTAGAAATTGAAGACATGTCAAAGGCCCCACATGCTAGCATAGTAGGATGTTTGATGTATGCAATGGTCTGTACAAGGCCTGATTTGGCATATGCAGTTAGCACAGTTAGCAAGTAAATGGAAAATCTAGGAAGAGAACATTGGAAAGCAGTCAATTGGGTATTCAGATACTCGAGATGTACAACTGATTATGGAATTATATTTGCAAAGCAACATGGGTGTACTTTAGTAGTGGGTTTTGTAGATGCAGATTATGCAGGTGATTTGGATGACAGAAGATCTACTATAAGTTGTGTTTACACATTGGGAAGTAGACCTAGTAGCGATGTGTACTACAACATCTGAGTACATGGCAGTGGCTAAAGCTTCTAAAAAAACATTGTGGTTAAAGGGACTAGTCAAAGAGCTCGGTTTAAAGCAAGGTAGATTTTTGTTGCATTGTGATAGTCAAGAGTGCCATATACTTGGCAAAGCATCAAGTGTACCATGCCATAACAAAACATATAGATGTGAGGTTTCACAAGATAGGGGAGCTGATTGCTATAGGTGAAGTGATACTTGAGAAGATTCACACTTCTAAGAATGCAACTGATATGTTGACAAAGCCTATTCCTGCAGCCAAGTTCAAGCATTGTTGGGTATTGTTCAAAACTTAATTGGGGGTATACACAAGCTGATTGCCAAAACTTTGGCGTTGAGATTGAAGAAGGTGATGGAGGCGCCGAATGCTTTTGTTGCAGGAGATTTTTTCTTCAGGGGGAGACCCGTGGTGTATTGAGGGTGACTTTAATGCCATCCGATTCTCAAGTGAGAGGTCTCTTTCAGCTAGAGCTTCAAAGGTAATGGCTGAATTTTCAGAATTTATTGATGCTAATCATCTGATAGATCTCCCACTGATTGGAGCTTGTTTCACTTGGTATAATAAATGACAGCCTCCATCCCTCTCTCATATTGATAGATTTCTGTTATTAACTAGTTGAGAGGAGACTTTTGCTGATGTTAACCAAATAGCCTTGCCCAGAGCCACTTTGGATCACTTGATTCAAGGTTGAGTCAGAAGAACATGTTGACAACTCTTAAGGGGTTGAATATTCGCCAAGGTGGAGATTGTTAGAGATAGTGGCTTATATTTTTCTAATAAGTAAAACTAGTACATAGGTCTTATGTGCGGAGTATGGAGAATTTTTAATGTACTGAAAGAGACATTCCCAACCGATTGATTCAAGGTTGAGGCAGAAGAACATGTTGACAACTCTTAAGGGGCTGAATATTCGCCAAGGTGGAGATTGTTAGAGACAGTGGCTTATATTCTTGTAATATGTGAAGCTAGTATATAGGTCTTATGTGTGGAGTATCGAGATTTTTTAATGTATTGGGTTAGGGTTTTAACTGCGAGGCAGTGTAAATACATTGTAACCCTATTTTCTGAATAGTCAAGAACGCAACCATTCTTGTGGACGTAGGCATATTACTGAACCATGTAAATTCTGTGTTATTTTCTCTCTCTCTCTCTTTCTAACTCTTATTGCATAGATCGTTAATTCACAACACCTTCCTTCCACCAGCTATCAACCAAGGCCACAAACCCTTCCTCCTTGAGCCTCATATTCTCAAATCTAAAAGGGGCACTT
>CM018048.1:19686054-19873554 GCA_008638375.1 Nyssa sinensis | reverse complement strand
TTTTTTTGGTTTATTGCTCATTATATATATTTTTAATTTGTTGTTAGACTGCTGGGCCTTTGTTTTGTTTGTTGTTGTAGCTTTTTTTATTTGCTCTATCTGTCTCTCTCCCTCTCTCCTTTTTTTTTTTGTCTAAAAGTTCATGTAATATTATAATTAATTTATACCTTAAATTATATTAAATTGAAGTGTTCTTCTTAGTTTGTGAATCAAGGTTTCTTTGATTTTTCTTGTACTTGCATGAAAAGTTATTGTTCTTAACTTTCATAAACTCTAATCAATAAATAATACAAAAATCACATTGGAAAAATTGATGGTTATGTTGTGCGGACGCGGACTTGGGACCAAAAATTCAACAAAATTTACCCTCATTATTTTTTTTGATAGTCAAATTTAGCCTCGTTATATTTCAATCTTCTTTAGAAAATAGTCCAAGTGTATGAAATCCTTATGTTTTTGTAAACAACTTTATTTTAATACTATACAAGAAATGTTGCAACTCATTGATCAATGATGTCAAACGTGTACAGGAGTTCTTAAGAAGTATCAGCAAGGATCAAAATTTCGTTTCTTTTCCATCGAAGCGGCCGAAATGTTTCCGTTTCTCAGGGAACCGAAACGAAACATTCGTGAAATATCGAAATTCATATGTTTCTATAGAAACAAAATTGTTTTCGTGGAAACATACTGAAACTAATGGAAACATACCGAATCAGAGGAAACATTTCTTTTGTATCAACAATAATTCTAAAAGTTAATAAAAAAATAATATCCATTTATTTTTCAAGGATTAAGACTCAAAATTTCAATAAGATATTTCTATTATTTTTCTTAAAATAATAAAAAAGTAGTAGGGGAAATAAAGTGTAGAGAAATAACTATTTTAATACTAAGTTACTAATTATAATAGGTTTAAATCGCTATTTGTTTTAATTTTTATTTTATATGTAACTTGTGTCAAATTATCTAATTCGTGTATATTACATAGTATATATCTATTATGTCATTTATCATGAATTAGTGTCATTTATCATGAATATGATGTATATGTCTTAAACATGCACAAATATTCAATAAATAGGTTTATTTGTATAAAGAAATAAATTTTAAGTTATGTTTCCACATGGTTCTAATTTTTTCTTTGTTTCCATTATGTTCCGAAACTTTTCTGTTTCCGGACATATCGAAACTATACATCGAAACGATATTTTGATCCTTGAGTATCAGATAAGTGTTTGATATTAAAAAAATATTTTCTACTCATGGATAGGTGTAGGAAGTTAGGAACTAGGAAGTACTAAACTTGTGTAGTATTTTTATCCAATACAGATACGATAAGCTAAGAGACTTGGACACTTCTACGAAGGTGTCTGTTTTCTCGGACATGTATCAAACACCAACACTTTGGACATATCTATAATTGAAAATAAAATTTCATTGATTTTGGTTATTTGGCCGATATGTGAGGAACTCCAACATACATCACAAACACATCTTAATAGGAGCCATGTAGAGTCCTACATTTTCTATTTCAAAGAAAATTTAACATTGTACACATGATTTCCACAAGTCAAACTTGTAATGAACACTTTTATGAGATTTTTAAAGATAAAGCAACAGTAAGAGAATAGTAGAATATGGACTATAATAATTTCTATGATAATTGTTGAGTTTTATCTTTCATTACATAAGCATATACATGCATTTGTGCATGCATACGTGATACATACAACATATATATGCACTCCTCTTTTCATATCTTATGGAATATTTATATATTAACATTGAATTACAGAAAGTTTGTGTAATAAATGTGGCCAAATTTGTGAATTATTGTGTTCTTGGGGGGAAGGGTTAAATTTGCAAAAAAATTATTAATTATACAAGTAGAAATAAAACAAAAAAACTTAAGGATTTATATAAATGAATCAAATATATCATTAGAGTCTAATCTATTTTCAATTTTACAAAGTTGAGAAGGGAATAGGGATTTCAAGTGTGCAATCTTATGCTGGGATACTGCAGAGCATACTAACAAGGAAAGAAATAAATCAGGAATTTCACATGAAGCATGACTTGGGCCTTATTGAGTTTTGAGTTGATTTTGAGTCTATTTATCTTTATTTTAGGTTCGTTTGTTCTTGATACAAGATATTTATTTTTTATAAAGTTTTAAAAGTAGGGGGTATTTTAGTAATTTCAAGATTTACTTGGACATGAGCTATAGTTGTGTTCATGTCTCTTATTTTGGTTTAAGTTATGTTATGTCTTAGTTAGTCTTAAATAATTGTTATTTTTCCCAAGTTTTTAAGCTTCCTATTTTTGAGTTGTAGTCCTTGTTAAATTAGGAAAATCCTCCTAGCCTATAAACATCTATGTAGTCTCTTATTTTAATCGACTATAAACTTGAGATTGAGTTTGTTTTATTTGGCTTAACCTTTGGCAAGGGTGAAGCATAAGAAATCGAGGGATTTCTTCTTTTTATTCTTTTTCCCCCTTAATTTCTTACTGTTCAGAACACTAGTTCTGACCACCCTATTTTTGCCTCGGGACCCTACCATGCTAAGCCCTAATCTACCCTTTTTGACCTTTAAGTTAACTCTAAAATAAACAAGATACCTTCCATTCTGAATTTCCTGGACAATTTTTTTGAAAGTTGCACTTCTAAAATCTATTTCCATCCATTTCTCATTCCCAAATTCTATAACCTTTTTTCAACCTTATAATCCTAAACCTACAATTTTCTATTTCTCTATATGCAATTTATTCAACGTTTCCTAAAGCTGTCCTACATCAGGTGTGAACTGTTGTTCTCCTTCTTGTTCTTTTTATGTCCCCTCTAGTTTCAATTCTGCATCTTCAAGCAGAACAAGGGTTGGTTCCCCCTCCCTTTCAGATGTGAGACTATGGTCTTCTTCTTCCTTTTTTGTTTCTTTTTTGCCCCCTTTATAAGGAATATCAGCATAAGCTTTTGGGTCTTAAGACTAACTATTTTCCCCCTTCATAAATGGTCTAAGAAATTCTCTCTTTCTTTTACTTTTAACTTGATGGTGTAAGGGTTTCATTATAGAGTAATTTTGTCTGTTTGGCCTTTTTTAAAGATGTAAAGCTAATACTTCATGGACTCTAGAGTGCAGCAGGTAATATATGGTAACATGGGTATTGTTTCGTGTCTGTGTTGACATGTGTGACCTTGTCACAGGTGGTTTGTCTATAGTGCAGTCGTGTAAAGCTAATATTTCATGGACTCTAGAGTGCAGCAGGTAATATATGGTAACATGGCCATTGTTTCGTGTCTCTGTTGACATGTGTGACCTTGTCACAGGTGGTTTGTCTATAGTGCAGTCGTGTTCCCCAAATCATAGCTTTGGTGTTTTTATCAGACTGGCATTTGTCGATTTGTGATGTTTTGTGTTGTATAATTTTATGAATACATACATTACAAGCAATGGGTTCACTAGAGTGCATGTTTGTGTAATACAATAGGATATACACCACTATCCACCATGAATTGAGGATATCCTTTTTTTAACCCTTTGTTTCTCCGATAAGTCATTGACATTTTTCGTTGGGGCAAGTATGACTAAAATTTGTACCGAAAAACTTACCCAAACCAAAAATATCGTAAAAATGATAAGAATTGAGGTACAAGTACAACAAAGGCTTTTTTTTTTAATATATTTTTTTATCAAGATATAATGAATATGAGCAGTACTTATGGTAGTGGTGGGGAACGCAAAGACATTGGATGATATATGTGGGATTGAAAATATAGACTTTAGGATTTAATTATAGTTAATTATATTTTCGTTGTTGTAGGGTTATTTTTATTAATTTTGGTTGTAGTTGTTATTATGGTATTTTTGGTCTGCCTATAAATTCATGTTTGATGTAATGGAGTTTGAAAGTTTTTGCCATATTGAATTGAATATTGAAATATTGATTTCTCTCTGTCTCTCTGTCTCTCTCTCTCTCTCTATATATATATATATTGGTTTCTCTCTTCTCTCCTCTCGTGGTTTCTCTCTTCTTTTTCCTATGTTTCTATTTTTTGTCTTGCATCATGTATGAGAGGCCGTATTTTTTTTTTGATTGGTAGTATATGAGGCCCTATTTTTTTTTTTAATCGGTAGTATGAGAGGCCCTATATCAATCTAGATGTATGGAAATAGACTTAGAGGGGGTATAGGTCTATGTATTCAATTTCGAATTTTCTTTGCCCAATTTTAATTTCCTATATGTGATTGAGTTTTCTCTTTGATATTGTGCAATTTAGAGTTATCAACTTATCGTGTGTGTAGCTGCGGTAAGTGAAATGACAAATATGAAGCACAAAAGATAGACACATGATTTTTTACGAGGAAAACTTCGTAGACAAAATCCACTGTACGGAGAAAATCCTTGGGGCATTGGTCCAGATGTGCACATAATCCACTATGAAGAAACTTGAAAGATTACAGACTGTAGACGACATAATGACTTAGTGAGTCTTGTTCTCTGATATGATCTTTCTCAACCTTGAATCCACAAGTGTTCTTCACCTACACCATCACTTCGAATACATGAACGACTTATCTCAATCACAACTATGAGACTTTTGATCTACGTGGGTATGAAAAGCATGTAGAAATTTTTTTGGAAAGGTTTAGAGATCTGTTTTTGTTGTTGCCCGAAAGTTCTTTTTGTTTGTCTCAAACACCTTTTATAGTGTAGGGTTTTAATGTAGAAAGTCGGAATTCGAATCGAATTCTGAAACTATACTACGTGAATCTTGTTCGAATGAACTATTGAACGAGCTCAAAAATTGAACTTCGTTCGAATGTAGCAAGATCTCGTTTGAACGAAGACAGACCTCATTCAAACCAGAATACCAACAAGCTCACACGAAAGCTCACAAGAATTCTTTCTTGAGCTTTGTTCGAACCAAGCAATGGCTCGTTTTAATGAACTAACCTCTGTTGCGCATAACTATTTATTTGTTTGAATTGACTCCAATTTAACCCAATTTTTTTTTTCAACTTTAAAACCTTGAGTCTATTATAATCCAAATAACATGAAGCACACTCAAACATACTTAAAAACATTTAAACACTTTCAATGCATGATGTGAATAAATCGGTTTTTAATTGAATCAAATATTTGTTGTATTAAAAAAAATATATTGATATATCAGAGTAGGATTAAAGAGATTTAATTTTGGAAGAAGGCATTAATGGAGGTAAGTTTATGATTTTATCAAATTAGTATGACTATTTTATTGTTGTGATTTAGTAAGAAAATTTATGAATTAATTATTAATTTTCAAAATTATAATTTCTCATAATAAAAGGGACCACAGAACAATCAAGTTAGGGTTTGATTTTGAGTATGAATTTAATGGTCTTTGAATAAATTGGAAACATAATTTTATTACCCATGAAATAAGGTTTAATTCGATATATAATGTGCCTAATATGGGGATGCATTTAAAGAGATATAAAAGATCAAAGTTTTGGAAGAAAACATTGTAACCGCAAGCTTTGGGTTGAGTTTTCTTTTAAGTTTGAAAGGTTTAATTTAATTAAACTATATGGTTGGATAGATCTTGGAAAAATGATCAAAATCCATATATAACTTGCCGTATTTGGATAATAATTGAGGGAGAAATTTTAGGTCAAAATTTGAAAGAAAAACAAAAATGGTGGACTGCTTTAATTGTAGAATTTGGGTGTTAAAGTTGGGGAAGATGTGCGGCCAACTCTAGGCAATGTATCCGGTCTTTTTACCTATACCTTACCATTGTGTACCCTAACATTGTATCTATAGTTGTGGCTCAGATGCTTGAATAACACAAGGCTTGAGAATATGGACTTACGTGGGTTTGGACACATTACAACTCATAGTTTTGTCAATAAGGAATTTTCCGACACAATTTGACTCATAGTCCTAACCAATGTTTTAAAATCCAGATTGTCCGATGAACCGGAAAAAGACTGAGTCACGGATCACTGGTCAACCGGAATCGAACCGTGATATCATAATTATATCATAAATATGTTCATTATTAATATTATAATATATAAAATTATATAAATCATGAAAATAATTTTAAATAATATATAATAAATTATGTATAAAAAAGTATATTTAACTTGAAAGGAAGTTAAAAAAATCTAAACTAGAGAATAGGGTGCAAAGTGAGCATGTATTCCATAAATCCCACATCGACGTGAGAAACTGAATTGAAGGACTTGTTTACTCATAAAAAAGCAAGATAAAGAATTTCAATTTTATACAATCAAGTTCATCCCACATTGAATGGGAATTAAAAAAGCAGAAGAAACAACTACCATTAAAAGGTAGTCATGTGAGGATGCAAAATATTATATTAAATGGTGAAAAGCATTTAGAAAGTGAAAAGTATTCACTCTTCAGAATATGCTTTTGAAAATTGAATGCAGCAGCATTCAATGTTACTAATGGTGAAACCTTTTTCACATATGAAATTGATTTTTTTGCCATCCATTTAGACTTGGAGAACCGGCTCCGGTTTTCAAAATTTCTGGTTGAACCGTCTGGTTTGAACAGTTTTTAAAATTTAGAGTGGTTCGTTTTAAATCCGGTTTACCAGTCTAAACCGGACCGCTTCTTGAACTGGTCGACAGTTCAACCGGTTGAATCGATCCGGTTTTTAAAACATTGGTCCTAATAATCTCTCCCTTTGGCAATCCTGTGACAAAACTATTACCATGAATACAAAGAGTACATAAAAGTAAACTCCCAAAATAGCCAAAAGAAAAGGTTTTCAACTCTATACAATGACTCATTAACACACTACTCTTGTCTTCATGATAGTCAACATCTGCTTAAGCTACAAAACCGACATTCAACAATATCTCGTGACACACATTGTGTGAAATAACAGATAAAGCCATGCGAACACAAGCACAATAAAGTAAAATAGATGCATATGCTGATCGTACAATCACAATACTTTCCATGTA
Organism: Nyssa sinensis; assembly: GCA_008638375.1. NCBI lineage: Eukaryota > Viridiplantae > Streptophyta > Magnoliopsida > Cornales > Nyssaceae > Nyssa > Nyssa sinensis. The sequence continues at coordinate 19,866,571 of CM018048.1, read as the reverse complement.
TAACAACAAAAGCATAAATTAATCAAAACAACTAAAGAGAAGTATGATCAACATCAAACAAGAAAGTGTGATAATCTCTCAAATATATCTCTATTATCTTGGATTAAAAATGCTCCCTCTTACTAAATACTTGTAAATCTACTCCCCTTTTTTGTCACGAGGTGACAAAGGGATAACATCACCATGAACATGGAAAATAGTAAGGTGAAACATCAACCATATCAAACAGGCATAAAAAAAAGAAGATAGAAGAGAGAAAAAAGATAACAACAGAAGATGCAATGAAGAATTGAAGATAAAGCAATTGATAAATGGCATAAAAGAAATAGCTATATCTCATGCATCCCATCAAATGAAAGATAAAAACAAAATAGGAACACTGCTGCTGTCTGTGATCAAAACATAGAAAACTAAAAATCCTCTGTACTCAGTCATCCTCTATCTCATATGCCTCCTCCAGGCATCCTACTCGCTCAAATATATCCTGCATAGTCCCAGCAAATCCCTGCTGGTGCTCTCACATCTGATCAGCTCAGCCTATCAGAGGTTGGAAGAAATCCTACCTCATTCTCATGTACAACTGATCTAGGTCAGCACTGGTAAGTGGCTGGGGTGACGGGGCAGTAGATGATGTTGCAACAAACAGATGTGATGATTGAGGAGGGACTGGGTGCTGCTGCTGCTCTGGGTCATCAACCAAGAAATCATCCTCCTGCGGCTCTTGCTTCTGCTGAGGGGGTAGATGACTCGAAGACTGAGTAAGTGTAGTCCTGTTGAACGGTCTCATCTGCCTAACTATAGGGTCGGTATGGAAAAAGGGAACTAGCAGATGAGCTCATAGACGAGTGATAGGACAACCAAAGGGTAGATTACAAGACTCTGACGGGGAACAGTAGCAGTGGAGATATAGTGAAACATAAGAGTAGCAACATCGATAAGTACACCAGTGCCAATGGCGAAGAGTAGGCGGCCATGACCTATACCAAATGTGTTGGTTTGCTGGTGTAAGAACAGAACAAAATACCAGGTTAAGCAACCTGTAGTCAGCAGTAAAGTAGGCAATGTATAAGACGATTCCCCTCACAATGGAACTGAGTGGAACCATCGGTTCGTAGGGTAGAAGCAACCAGACCCTTAGAAGAAGTGGTCTCTTGTTGAAAAGGAAACCGTGAATAAAACTCCCTAATAAGATGTAGGACAGAGGCTATAAGAATGGGAAAAAAATCAAAACGTGTACCTCGTACATAAGCACGAGCTACATCTTGACTTGGCACGGTCGCAAACCAGGTGCTCGTCTGTGGCACCTCGAATAGAGGGAAGATGTACCACCCTCTCTTTGAGAACGGAGTAAGGACCGTAGTGCCACCTATGTGCTCCTGAACAACAGTCCTCTCCCTTAGCACTGTGTGGGACTCAAAAGTTGAGTAACTCAAACACACAGCCTCAGACCTGAACTGTTTGATAACATGGGCGCGAGGAGCATATCACACATCATAAGGGAATGATGGTGCGTTGGACTGCTGTCGACGTGGTGCCATCACAGCATAAAGGACAGATAGAGCGTGTGAAAAAGTCCTAAGATGGCGCTACGGTGAAGGAAATTGTACTAACTGTTTCAATCTACTCCTAAAATCTAAAGAATGTGAAATAAAAACTAAAGAAAAGAGAAGAAATAATAATGACTCACCAAATGCACATACTGAGATGAAATGCGAAACCAACAGCTGAAAGTGTTGTCCTAGTGCTGTTCACGAAGATAGCTGGAGCGGAATTTGAAAAAACGGACACACAGGAAAAATACGAGCACTGGAATGTAAGAAATCTAGAGAGAACTCGTGAAGATGAGAAGAAAAGTTATAGAAAATAAATAGTCGTTCGCTATTTAGAAATGGTCATTGCCGCTTCAGTTTCATAAACTTGGTTCGAACTCGTTCGATCAAGCTCCACCAGGCAGTGCTTGCAATAAATGCTGACAGATTTTTGAATCGAATTCAAGTTAACCCTAAGTCTTCTCTAATTCCTTACAAACTTTGCCAGAAAATCTTGAACAATTAAACAAAATGAATAAACTTTAATTACAAAAATTAATTTAATATCCCCAAATTTCAAAATTCTCACAATACAGATTTTGGGCACTTGTGTATTAAAAGGTAATGATCATTGTTCTTTCAATCTTAAATTTTCACAATTAAGTCTTGAACACTTAATCACATTCAAACTCCCCTTCAACACACTCCCTTATGGTGAATAAAAATCTGAAGTTTAAAATTTATCCATTGAGTTGACCTTATCACAATGTTTTTACTACGGTGTTTGATGATTTAACATACAATAAGTAAAAACAACTCTAGTGAACTAACCTGGTTGTTGTAAGACCCTCTCCAACAACCAAGCTCCTCCACAATTGTTGCCAACCTTAAAAGATTTTTAATTTTTATTTCTCACTCTTTTCAGTTTTCAAGGTGGCTTTCACAGTATTGAGTAAGCAATTCTTTTCAAAGGTACACCCCTCTCATAGCATACACACTATCTCTTAGGTAGCCGTTTTCTTGCACACTTTAGAATTTAACAACTAATTTGGTTTTTTAAACAACAACCTAAGTTCATCTTTCTAGTCATGGACTCATTGGAAGTTTAACAAGAAACTTTGTAGATCAAGCATATAAGCAAGTCCTTTCTCATGTGAACGTGCAACAAGATCACGTGAAGTTGGAAAGATTGAACACAACTAAGTATAAAAGACTACATGTGAAGCATGAGAATCTAAAGTGCATGTATCATAGCCTCAAATACTCAAGCAGCATTAAAAAGACAATTTTCTTTAGAACATTTAGGAATATCGAACTAATTATACAATTAAAAGAAAACATTTTTGGATTTTTTGTTAAAAAAAAACAATGAAAAGACAACTAAACTAAGAATAAACAAAATAGGAAATTCTAACTACAAATCATAGACCTAGGAGTAAGATGTGTAAAAGAAGACCATCCTTGGCTATGAATAAGAAGTGCACTTACTCGATAGAACAGATACCTATAGATTTCCTAAGATTCTCGAACCTAAGGCCATATGAAGGTTTTCATAAATATATGTGAGTTGATGTTGAGTGGGGACGTAATGCAAGCATACAACATTCTCCTTTACAAGTTCATGAATGAAATGATGTCATATATCAATGTGTTTCATCCATAAATGTTGAATTGGAGTCTTTGAAATATTATGACATTTGAGTTATCTCAATAAACTGTCATCATGCCAGCATCAAGACCATAATCCCTCAACATGTGTCTCATCCACATTGGGCACAACAACTACCTGCTGCAATTCACTCGGCCTCAAGCATGGATAAAGAGATATAATTTTGCTTCTTGCCATGCCATGATACCAAGGCATTGCCCAAGTAGAAGCACATATGAACAACCAAATATGTTAAAAAAAAAAGGTATCACTTCGGTGGATGCTTTTCAAACTCTTTGCAATTTCCTAAAATTTCCTAAGAAGATAGAGAAAACAAAACTAAAGAAAATACTAAGCAAAAAGATACAAAGCAGTTCATAGGCTTATAGAAGATAAGCATACAATACTAAGTACCCTAAACTGCTAGACTCTTACCTAGTCACATAGGTAAGCAATTCACTTCTCCAAAAGAAGAAGCAAATTGTGGAATGTATCTAAGATCATCCTTTCTAATCCAAACTAACTTTACCCTCGGTGAATTTGGTTTAGACTAAACAACAAGTTTTGCTTTTGTCTTCTTCTGATTAGTTCCAATCTTTAAGCCATTTTCGGACTTTGTTGCATTAGTCATCTTGATAACTTTTTTAGTTAGACCCTTGGATTTTTGAAATAATGTGTTCAACTGCTGCCTTAAGTTGACAATTTCTGTTTTTGCTCTTTGGGCACAATTTGACTCTTGTCCTTCCTAGCCTATCTACACAACTTCCTAGGATGACCCTCAACTTAGCAATGAGTGCAAAATGATGTTGTGAGTTGAGGTGTCTCCTTAGCCACTTGCTTTAGAGGGACAAACACAATTGGCTTGATGGCCGACTAATTTGATTGATTGGTCTTGGTTGGCTTTTGTGTATCATTAAAGGAATCATAACTTAGACCAATCTTGTTATTCTTGACTTGGACAGTTGTGGAAATCTCGGATAATTAAGTGGGATTTATTTCTGAATGTAATTATGAATTAGAGAAAATTATGGTAGGAGATTTAGGTTAATTAGGTGACATATTTTTATTTCCCTTTTCCTTTGTTTCCTTTTCTCTGTTATTTCTATATTTCTCTTCTCATTGTATATTATAAGTAGAGCCATTGTATGTAATACAATTGATTGGAATAGAAAGTAAATTGATTCATATTGTCTTCAACAGTATTGAGCATCTTGCTTAATTTATTGGATCTGTCCTTAAGAGTAACTTTGACTTCCCTAGCCTTTTTACGCTCAAGTTCTAGCTGTTGAACTTTTGTTTGGAGGTCCTTCTATACTTCACTAGAGTTAAGATTCTTGTTTAACTTCTCTACCTCTTCTATTAGGGAATTGCACTCTTTCTCCACAATTTTGAGTTTCTCACATATAGTAACTCTGTGTGCTTTGAGCTGATTTACGAGTGCTTCATCAACCTGCATTGCACACTTATCCTTCTCACACAATTTTCCTCCTCACCCAATTTGAGTTTATTGGTTAAGCTCAAATTTGCTTTCCTTAGCTTGAGTGACTCCTCATACAATTTCTGAAACGTAACTTGCAATTCACTCTCTTCTTCCTTAGACTCACTCATGTTTTTCTCAGATTCATCCCCAAAAAATTCTAATTCTTCTTCTTCTTCTTCTTCTCTTCTCTTCTTCTCCTTCTTCTTCTTCTTCTTCACCTTCTTCTCCTTCTCCTTCTCCTTCATCATCCTCATCATCTTCTAATCTTCAGAGGGCGGAGGAGAAGGACAGGCGACGAGGAGGAGGAGGGAGCAGTCACGCGGATCCGTGCAGCTTCTTCGCAGGCGGGGATTCTCTCAGACGGACTCCGTCTCCTTCTCATCTCTTCTTCTCTCTTCATTCATCATCTCCTTCATCATTCTTCTTATTCTTCTTCTTCTCCATCATCTTCTTCTTCTTCTTCTTTTCTCCTTCTCCTTCTCCTTCTCCTTCTCCTTCATCATCCTCATCATCTTCTTCACCTTCATCACCAATAAAGATGGTTTTCATTGCCCTTTTACTATGTTTTTTTTCATTCTCTCTCTTATTAGAACAATCAACAACTATGTGTCCCCAATTATGGCACTCATTGCACTCCATGTTGGAAGATTGATTAGAGGACCTTCTATTCTCATTGCTAGTGGATGACCTAGTGGATTTGTCCTTAGAGTTGCTAGAACTACTAAAAGGTCTTTTATTTGAACTTGCTTGATTTTTAGGATTCAACTTTTTAGTATTTATGAACCTATTAAATCTTTTAACGAACATGGCAAGTTCATCCTCATTGAGAGGTGCTGACTCGATGTCAGACTCCTCTTCCTTTTCTTCCTTAATTGATTTGAGAGCAGGACTCTTCAATTTCCTAGGTTGTCTCAAAGTTAACTCAAAAGTCTAGTGATACCCAACTAATCATCTAATTTGAGAGAGTTAACATCTTTGCTCTTCCATTGCAGTGACCTTTAGCTTGAAACCTCTTAGGCAGAAATCTCAAGATCTTTTGCACAATTTCAGGTTCCTCTATCTTTTCTCCCAGGTTGCAAGATGAATTCACTATATCACTCAATTTGGCATAAAATTTAGCAAAAGATTCAGAATCATCCATCCTAAGTGTTTCGAACCTAGAAGTGAGCATTTGAATTTTGGACCTTTTGATTGCAGTGGTATCCTCATGTGTGGTTTGCAAAATGTCCCAAGCTTCCTTGGAAGTTTCGCATGTCATTATGTGTCGAAACTTCTCAACTGTGATGACATTAAAAATTTTGTTTTATCCCTTGTGTTATAATCACTAATCTTAATATCATTATCATCCCAACTTATTTGTGGCTTTTTGGGACACTGACCATTAACAACATGAACAGGCGGTGACAAGCTGTTTTCAACCGACGTCCAAACGTGCTCATCTATGGACCTAAGAATTCTATTAGGCATAGTTGCTAGTGTCAAACAAGGGTGGATGAGAGATTGAACCACCTTCTCCAAAACTAACCATCTAGATCTAAAGTAGGATCTATCTACGTCCTGTTATAACTATTCTGATACCAATTTGTGAGGTTTTTTATGGATCTAGATATATGGAAATAGACCTAGAAAAGAGGGAGGGAGGGGGGGGGGTTTAATATGTCTATAAGTCTATGTATTCAATTTCAAATTTTCTTTGCCCTATTTTTAATGCCCTATATGTGATTGAGTTTCCACTGTGATTATGTGCAATTTTAGAGTTATCATGTGTGCAACTGCTGCAAGTGAAATAACAAATATGAAGCATAAAAGATAGAGACACTTTTTTACAAGGAAAACTCTGTAGACGAAATCCACTCTACAGAGAAAAACTTTGGTGAAGATAGGCATACAATTTTTTACAAGGAAAACTCCACAAACAGAATTCACTTTATGAAGAAAAACTTTGGGGCACTAGCCCAGATGTGGACATAATCCACTATGAAGAAACTTGAAAGATTACAGACTCTAGACGACACAACGACTTAGTAGCTCAAGCCTTGTTCTTTCATATGATCTTTCTCAACCTTGAACCCTCAAGTGTTCTTCAAATACATCACTGCTTCGAATCCACGAATGACTTCTCTTAGTCACAACTATGAATACATGCAACCTCGGACTCCTTTGATCGCACAACCTTGACTTCTCAACGGTCTGTACTCTTCAACTCTGGAACAAGATGATGATGTTATTGTTGGGTTCTTGATCAGAGGCTTTTGTTCAATGTGGGTATGAAAAGCATGTAGAAAATCTTATTGTTTGAAGTGACCTTGTTCGAACGAAGAGAAACCTTGTTCGAACCAGTATTCCAACAAGCTCACTTGAAAGCTTATTGGAATTCTTTCTTGAACTTTGTTTGAACCAAGCAATGGCTCGTTCGAATGAACTAGCCTTTGTTGTGTAGCATTAGTTATTTGTTTGAAGTGACTCCAATTTAACCCAAAACATTTTTCCAACTTTAAAACCTTGGGTCAGTTATAATCCAAATAACATGAAGCACACTCAAGCATACTTAAAAGTATTTAAACACTTTCAATGCATGATGTGAGTGTGTGCAACCAACCCTAGGCAATGTATCCGGTCTTTTTACCTTAACCTTATCATTGTATACCCATCACTATAGAATTTGTAGTTGTATCTTAGATGCTTGAAAGACACAAGGCTTGAGAACGTGGACTCATGGACTTCTGACACATTACAACTCATAGTTTTGTGAACACGGAATTTGCCAACACATTTTGACTCAATAGTCCTAGCAAGGTAGGGCCATGATAAAAGCCTTTCCATCATGTTATATATATGTAATACTAAACTAAGAATGCAATGGAAATTGGAAATTTTTGAAATCCTCAAACTCTATGAATCAATTGAACACAACTCTTTCCCGTTCTCTCTCGCGCTCTCTCTCTCTCTCTCTCTCTCTCTCTCTATCTTTCTTTCGTTTTTGTTTTTATAATTCTCGGAACACTTAGATGAATGAATTTAAAATATACCTGTAAGATAAAAGATATTTATAGGAGGTGACTTTAATAGGCATGTGGGCAAAGATCGAGGAGGGTATGAGATGGTACATCGTAAATTACAAATCTGGAGACAGGAATGATGTTGCGACTGGGAGGCAATACTAGTTTCTGCAGTAGCATATGATTTTTTGATAGAAATACCTATTTTAAAAAGAGGGATGTACATCTAATATCCTTTAAAAGTGGATCAAATAAAAGACAAATAGATTTTTTCCTTACTAGCAGAATAGATCGACTATAAAAACTATAAGGTTATTCATGGAGAAAGCTTGACCTCACAGGGTTGATGGTTCTATATGTATTTATTAAAAGTCAACTACAAAAGCGTAAAGGGACAAAAAAACCAAGCATTAGATGTGGAATTTAAAGGGAGAGAAAGTAGAACTATTTAAGAGGAAGATGCTAAAAGAAATACCATGAAATCTAGATGATAAAACTAATGTAGTGTGCAATGAAATGGCTGCATGTAGTAAAAAAAATCAGAAGAAGTTCTTGAGGAATCAAAAGAATAGGACCGCTATTTAACGAAATTTAGTGGTGGAGTGAGGAAGTCCAAAAAGTAGTAAAAGTAAAAGAGTGTTACTAAAAAAAAAAAAAGAACCAAAGAAAGTTGAGAAGAACATAAAAATGCAAGGAAGTAAAGAATGTTACAAGAGATGCTAAACACAGGGCATGGGATGTTTTGTTTATTATTTCAAATTCTGTATAATAGATGAAAGATAGGAAACTTGCTCAGTTAAGGGATAGGAAAATTAAAGATTTTAATCATATTAAGTGCATAAAGAGTGATAATTCAAGAGTCTTGATGAAGGATGAGGAAACTAAAGGCAGGTGGAAAAACTATTTTGAGAAGTTACTGAATGAAAATCATATAGAAAACTTAAGCGTAGAGAACTCTTGGGGCATTAGAGAATATATATATATTTTTTGTAAGATAGTGTTTGAGGTAAAAAAATGCATTGAGCACGATGAAAACCGATAGGGTTTTAGGGCTACATGGTATTCCTATTGAGGTTTGGAAGTGTTTAGGAGAGGAAGGCGTGTCTTGACTAACAAATTTATTTAATAATATCATAATAACTAAGAAATGTTTGATGAGTGGCGAAAAGTATTTTAGTACTTAGATATAACGATTCAAATTATAAAAAAGTAGTAAAGTAGTAAAAGTAAAAGAGTGTTACTAAAAAAAAAAAGAACAAAAGAAAGTTGAGAAGAACATAAAAATGCAAGGAAGTAAAGAATGTCACAAGAGATGCTAAACACAGGGCATGGGATGTTTTTTTTATTATTTCAAATTCTGAATAAAAGATGAAAGATAGGAAACTTGCTAAGTTAAGGGATAGGAAAATTAAAGATTTTAATCATATTAAGTGCATAAAAAGTGATAATTCAAGAGTCTTGATGAAGGATGAGGAAACTAAAGGCAGGTGGAAAAACTATTTTGAGAAGTTACTGAATGAAAATCATATAGAAAACTTAAGCGTACAGAACTCTTGGGGCATTAGAGAATATATATATTTTTCGTAAGATAGTGTTTGAGGTAAAAAAATGCCAGGGAGGTCAACAATGGGAGCTATTTACATATTAAGAATATTTATGGAAAGATATAGAGCAAAGAAGAAAGATCTCCATATTGTGTTTATTGATTTGGCGAAAGCCTATGATAGATACTTTTGAGATTTAATATGGTGGGTTTTAGAAAAGAAAGGAGTTATAAAACGATATATCAAAGTAATAAACGATATGTATGATGTGATTGTGACTACCGTAAGAACAACTATTAGATAAACAAGTGAATTTTCAATCATATTAGGCTTACGTCAGGGGTCAACTTTATGTCCTTACCTTTTTGCTTTAGTAATGAATGAGCTCACTAAGCATATACCGCAGGAAGTTCCATGGTGTTTGCTTTTTGCTAATGACAATGTTTTAATTGATGAAACTAGAAGAGGAATAAATATTAAATTATAGGTTTGGAGAGAAGCTTTAGAATCAAGAGGGTTCAGATAAGTAGGATGAAAACTAAATATCTTGAGTGTGACTTTAGTAAATCTACGAATACAAACGGGGATATGGTGTAGATTAAAAATGAAGAGATAATACAAAGAGAAAAATTTCATTTTTGAGGTTCACTTATCGGTGGATATGGGAAATTGGAAATGTTACTCATAGAATTAAAGCAACATAGGTTAAGTGGAGAAGTGCGCTTGGCGAATTTTGCGAATGACAAATACCTTTAAAATTGAAATGTATATTTTGTAGAACAACTATTAGACCAACGATATTGTATGGAACAGAATGTTGAACAATTAAGAAACATGTTAGTAAACTGAGTATAACCTAAGAAGCACTGATTTGTCTTGGAGGGCAGAGTCTCGGTGTTCGACACGTCTAGGACGCGCTAGATATGCTCGAACATATGAAAATTGAGTATCCGATTTTTTTTTTTCAAAATTACAAACATGTTCCTGACGCTACAGGACATGTCTGGACACGATATTGGGAAGGAAGAGAGGAAGATGAGTAAAAAAGAAAATCAAGAACAGCAGAATCATCAACCTGAAGTTAAAGAGAGAAGAGAAGGGAACAACCTACCTGTGCTTGATCAATGACCGACTCCTTTTGCTATCTCGATTCTCTATTCGATAGATCGATCATCATCGAACCATCCCATCTTTTGATTTGACGAACCAAAAGGTAAAGAGAGAAGAGAAGAGAAGAGAACAACTTACCTGTGCTTGATCAACGACCGACTCCTGCAATCTGTATCTCTGGTGATCTTTGTTTGATTGATCGATCATCATCGAACCATCCTGTCTTCTAATTCGACGAACCCCCTCCCCTCTTTCTCTCTATTTTGATGACCAGAAACCCCCCCTCCGAAAACTTTTGACGTGTCTCCAACACCTTCCCTTAAGTTTATTAATAATAATTTCTTTGTTGGTATTAATTTTTTTTATATTTGTTAGCAAAATTTAAATTGGTTTAACCTACAAAAAAATTGAATTGGTTAAAAAAAGTCTAAAAATCATAAATCCCTTTATTACTTTGGTACCACTTTGATGGATTAAATAATGGCAATAATAATAATTTATATATATTTAATTTTTTATTGTGTATTTTACCAATATACTTATTTTATATTACTAAATTAGTTCAACATAATTTATATTTATTTTTAGTAAATCAACTTAATGAAACCTGTGATAAAATAGGTTCCATTATTAATATTAATTTTTGATAGGTAATCTTGAAATTGATTGAAATAATATTAAAATCGGATTACATGGTCATATATATAAAATTGAATATATATTATTCAACGTGCCCATAGCATATACGTGTCCTACTTTTTTGAAAAATCCTGTGTCGTATCTGTGTCCATATCTATGCTTCTTAAAATATAGCTGAAGTAAGGTTGTTGAGATGTATGTGCGGATGGCCATGTACATTGAACCGCTAAGGATGAGTGACATGGTTCATATCGAGTGTCATGTTTTTTTTTATAAGTATATTGAGGGTCATTTTAGGGGGTAGGGGTGATAAAATTAATTTTGGTTGAGATAGTAAAAAAATATATTATAATATGTGGGTTAACTGAGAAAATGGTCATAAATAAAGCAGAATGGTGATATGAGATTCATATAGCAGACCCGAAATAGTTGGGATAAGGTTGAGTTGTTTTGTTTTGTTTTGTTTTTTTGTTTTTTGGATAAGTTACCATATGCGCACAACTCTGTCAAGTAGAATTGGCAGAGGGCATCGAATTGTCCTCAAAAGGCTAAAGCTTAATTCACCACTTAAGTTGAATTTAAGTCACTTGATCCTTTATCTTAAGCTATAGCTGCGAATTAGACACTTGGGTTCCCACTTTGTGTTGGGAACTCTTTTGTGGGAAGAATAGTTTTAGATTACACTTGTAAAAGACTATGGCACTGGAATGTGGGAAACATGAATTTCTACCAGAACACCATCTATGTAAGTTTAATGTTTATTGACAATTACACATTTTTTTTTACACAATGCATTTTCATTATCTATGTAAGTTTAATGTTTATCGAGAATTACACATTTTTTTTTTTACTCAATGCATTTTCATTATCTATGTAAATTTAATGTTTATCGACAATTACACATTTTTTTTACACAATGCATTTTCATCATCCTTGATTAGGTAGACCTATCAAGAAAAAAAAAATTCCTTTATTAGGTAGGCATAAATAGTTGTTTCATCATGGAAAAGGTAATGATTCTGCTGATTATCTGCACCATCTTTCTTTTTCGTAGCTACCTCCAACCTTTCATGTTCTGAATGCCTGTTAACCTTGACCAGGGAAGAATGTGATAGATTAATAAAGATTATTAATTTCGCGAGTTGTGAATTGTTCCAACATAAAAGAGGGAGAGGATGGGAGACTAAGTGGGATGCCCAGCAGAACAGTTGGCAATGGTATTGTTTTCCAGAAACTACGAAAACACAAGGAAAGACTAGAAACCTTCCTGCAGACTACTTATATATATGACTCTGTTTATTCATATGCAGATATTCCAGATATCTGCAGTAAAGCTGTCATGGAAGCGAAAAAATGGTTAGAGGAAAAGAAAATGGGATCAAGTTCAAAGTCAGACTTGGATCATGGAGCCTGTACTCTTAACTCTGTTGAGCTACCATATGTTAGTAATTCTTCTGTGTAATTTTTCAATGCTGAATTTTAAAGTTGTGTGAATCATATACCCTCTATGTGCTGCACTAGGTTTAAACATTTTGTATTAAATTAGATTCTTGTTCCTCTATACATGTGATTTGTGAATTCATCATGTACTTAGTCAAACTTTATTATATGAAATTTAGGGTTAAAGATGAAGATGAAGAGAAGAGAAGAGGAGAGAGATTCGTGAAAAAGGTTTGGGATGTGAGAATAATAATCTACAACCCTTACACCTTGTATATTTATACTAATAAGAGAGAAAAAAATTACAATAATACTGCTAGAAAGAAAAGAACATAAAATAAATACTCTTCTAACACTAACCCCTCAAGCTGGAGCTTACAAATTTGTTGTAAATATTGATTATAATATTGACCGAATTTGTAGCTTAATTTAGGCATTAGATTGAGCTTAATCTGTAGTTTAATTTAGGTATTAGATTGAATTTAATTTGTAGCTTAATTTAGGCATTAGATTGATTGATTGGATCGATCTCGGTCGATTGATTAATTGTTTGATTGATTGTAGGAACTAATTTAGGATTCTTATTTACTTATAATCTGTGACTATAAATCTTGACTTCCTAGAGAGAAGAATACATCTTTTTCATTCTCTAAAATACTTTCGACATGGTATTAGAGCAGGTTTTCTAAACTATAGCTTCTCTTTCTTGGTCCTCCTCTTCTCGGCGCCTCTCGTCTCCCTCGGCCCCTCTCGGCAGAGCCTTTTAGCTCCTTCAACACCTCTCGGCTCCTTCGGCACCTCTCGGCCTCCTTAGCCCAGCCTTTCGTCACTCTCGGTAGAGCCTTTCGGCTCCCTCAGCCTAGCCAGTTTCGGTCAGCTTCTCTCGCTTCCCGAATCTTTGCTCTAGCAACTTCTTGGTCCTATCATGGCTGATAAATTGGATACCAAGGACAACAAAGATTCTTTTTTTATTGGATCACTGACCAATACAAAATTGAAGTGTTCCAACGAACGGACCAGGCATATTGAAGTTGATTGTCATTTCATTCAATCTAAAATAGAGGTCAAGGAAATCACCACTTTGTTTGTTCCTTCTAGTAGTCAACTTACCGATATCTTCACCAAAGTTTTACTAAAGATTGCTATCGACTCTATTTGTAGCTAGTTGGGAGTTATAGGATATATACTCTCCAGTTTGAGGGAGAGAGTTGGAAACATTGATTGTAAATATTGAACGAATTTGTAGCTTAATTTAGGCATTAGATTGAATTTAATCTGTAGCTTAATTTAGGTATTAGATTGATTGATTGATCGTATTGATTGTAGGAATTAATTTATGATAGTTTTCTTATTTACTTATAATTTTTGGCTATAGATCTTGATATCATATAGAGAAGAATATATCTTTTTCATTCTCTAAAATACTTTGGACAAAACATGTCCAACTTGGAAGATAAATGATGAAAAGAAGCCCTAGTTAATGGCTTTGTGAGAATATCACCCAGCTAAATATCGGAGCAAATATTAGAAGTAACAATCTGTTTTTGCACGAGCAAATCTTGAATAAAGTGACAATCAACCTCTATATGTTTGGTACGTTCATAGAAAACATGATTATTAGCTATAAAGATAGCAGCTTGGTTGTCACAATGCATCTACATAGGGTCGGAAAAATCAACACTAATATCGCGAAGAAGAGATTAAACTTACATCTTTGAAGCAGTATTAGCCATATCTCGATATTGTGCTTCAACAATAGAGCGGTCAACAACATTTTTCTTTTTACTATACCATATAACCAAATTTCCGCCAACAAATGTACAATAACCAGAAGTAGACCGCCTTTTAGAATAACATCCAACTCAATCAACATCACTAAACCCAGTCACAGAAAGTGAAACAGAAGGCTTGTATAGGAGTCCTCGGCCAGCCGTGCTCTTCAAATAATGCCAAATAACGCAAAATGTGATAGACAACATCAAAATGAGGTTGATGAGGAGCATGCATGTATTAACTAACCACCTTGACAACATAAGTAATGTTTAGTCGAGTCACAGTGAGATAAATTAGTTTTCCAACTAGCCTGCAATAGTGACCTACATTAGCAAACAATTCCCTTTGTTCACCGTCAAACTTAACATCGACATCCTTAGGAGTATCCATCGATCGACTACGTAAGAGACTAGTCTTTGAAAGAAGATCAAGCACAAACTTTCGTTGAGATATATAGATGCCATGATGAGAACGAGCAACTTCAATACCAAGAAAATAAAGAAGAATACCCAGATCTTTATTATGGAAATGTTGGCCGAGATGCCTTTTCAGATCTGCAATACCGTCTGAATCACTTTCAGAAATAATAATATCATCGACATAAACAATGAAGACAATGATACTCGCAGAAGAATGATGAACAAAAACCGGCCGGTCAACAGTAGAACGGTGGAAACCATACGCAAGCACAACACTAAATCTATCAAACTAGGCACGAGAGGATTGTTTCAGACTATACAAAGCTTTTCGCAGTTTACATATAAGATGTTTACTACCAGCAACAACATAGCTCGGAGGTTGAGTCATGTAAAACTTCTCCTGAATATCACCATGGGTGAAAGAATTCTTGATATCAAGCTAATATAAGGGGCCAAGAACGACTAACATCAACAGAAAGCAAAATCCATACAAAATTCAAACAAACGGACCACAGGAGAAAAGGTCTCTACATAATCAACACTATACATCTTTGTGTACCGTTTAGCAATGAGACGTGCCTTCAAGTTGTTCAACAGAGCCATCAGGAAGGTGCTTGACAAAATAAACCCAACGATAACCCATTATTTCTTTCCAAGGAGGTAAAACTATAAGTTCTCAGGTTTGATTCTTATGAAAAGCACTCATTTCCTCATCCATAGAATGTTTCCAGCTAGAAGAAGACAAAACCTTGCTTATAGAACACAAGGCACAAACAAAGGATTGCAAACAACATGATAGGACACAAAATTAGCAAGAGGATGCTGAATACAAGTTTGTTTACCTCTCCATAATGCAATTGGTAAATCATCCAAAGCAAGAATAGAGGTTGGAGGAGCAAGAACCTCAGACGGTGAAGATGTGGCATTCGGGCTATACGAGACAACGCATCTATCATGGGATCGCTAATAAACCTGCAAAGGAGAACTGGATGGAGAAGAAATAGGCAAAGGGAGAGTAGGGGAAGGTATAGATAACTCCCCCTCACAACGGGAGATGAGATTTGTATGTAAAGACTAACCTAAGGAAGAAAAGAAAGAGGTAGACTTAGAGACGACAACATTGGTAGAGACAAAATAGCGGCAAGACTCCAATCAATCAAACGCAGTGGAATAATTCTTTTTCTATTGCGGAAGCGTCAATATACCATTCAACATCAGTCATTCATACATATTCCATAATAACCACAAAAATACATGATGTAAATCCTCAAAATCTGCTTGATGTCATATTCGATATACATTCCACACTTAACCAAAAGTAACTACATCACTTAATACAAAAAGGTTAATCGTTATGAGCTTTCGACTATCCTGGCTGATCTTGCTATTTCCTTGCCAATATCGTCACCTGAAATGTGTTGGATAAAAATCCGTATGAGCTTGACAGCTCGTGAGTATTCCATAACATGCCAAGGGTTTCAAAACTACTATGTAGTACATTCTGAGATGTCTATACTTATATGGAATTAGAATACATCATATCCAAGTACAACAGATCAGAAACTAGTATCAAAGTCGTTTTCAATAAATCTTAGTTCAATCACAGTCGTAAATCAAAATCGATGACATAGCACAATCAAAGTAATGATCCAATAACATAGTTGGATAATGAAGAGTAGTATTATAATTCAAACATGGTTCGAAGTCGTTTTTAATGTCAATAGTCATAGTCAAATCAACATCATAGTCTAATATTGTAACTCGATCATAGTTACGGTTCAAAGTCGTTTTCAATATCAATAGTTATAGTTCAAAATCAAAATCATAGTTCAATAGTTCTCAATTCGATGATTCAAAGTTTAATCATAGTTCACATTCGATATTCACAAGAGTTCAAATCATTAAAATTCTCCTTTCTATGGCCAGCAAATTAGAATCTCGCTGACTAAGATCAAATTCAATAATACCACCAATATACCCCGTGGTTAGGGTTCAATAAAGTCACAATCTATTCGATAATGACAAATCATAGAAGATTCTATGGCCAGCAAATTGGAACCTCGCTAACTGAGATCAAATTCAATAATGTGCCGTATCACACCGGCTCACCACCAATATATCCCGTGGGCAGGGTTCAATAAAGTCACAATTTATTCAATAATGACCAATCATAGAAGGGTGTTTCATTCAAAACATCAAAATCACATCCAAAATCAATAACATCAATAACGATTTCCACTATTCAAATAAGAGTTTCATATTTAGTTTTTAGTCAAAACAGTTCAAAGATTGGTGAGGAAAACTGTATAGTGTCATGAGTAATTTACAGAATATGTTCTTGAATCAGAGGGAAAGACAGTATAGATATCAATGGGTCATTTAAAACATATACTAGGAAATGGCAATGTCAATAAGTCATTCAAATCGATTTCAAACGGAAGGATCCATTTTCAAATCATCAAAGAGTTCGATATCTATATCTATAATGAAAATCCACCTCGACATGGTATGAAAATACTCACCTGAAGTCTTAAAAGAAATTTCCAAAAATCCTTCATTAACAAGAGTCCCTTATAATCACAATTCAAGATCTTGTTACTTTCTTGTTCAAAGTATCTTATAATTTAACTGTCAATCTAGATGCTTCTCTATTCCAATTTCCCTCTCCCAATAGCTTCATTAAGTTTTAGGAACGCGTTGGTCATTTTTACGTTTGTTATCGGGTCTTATTTTTCCCAAAAATATGTCACCGTTAGGACCAAAGTGTCAAAGATAATTGTTTTAGACTTTTCTAGATCTAAATTTACGTATCTATAGTTTATTTTGAGCCTAGGAAATTTTTGTGATTTTATGTTTTTACGTGTCATATTTTTCGGTACTTTGTTTGCCAAAACTGACGCTACCGTTGAGTCCGGATTGCCCAAAATAGTCAAAATGGACTACCTTTTATATTCAATTGGCCCCGGCTATCACTAGGCGTAAAATGAAAATTTTACATTTCACGTGTCTAAATTTTTGGGACTTAGTTTTACAAATCGGACTTCGCCATTGAGTCTGGAATGTTCAAAAACATTAGGTTACACTATTCTTTTATATTATTTGGACTTCGTTTGACTAATTTTTGACTTAGGGGTGTTTTGACAATTTTCTTAAATTAAAAAGGGTTTTAAATTAATTTTTATTTAATTTTTTGGGTAATTTCGTAATTACCCGAAAGTTGGGGGGTCAAAATGGAATTTTTAGAAACTGTTAAGTGAATCGTCCGGTTCAGTCCCAATCCAATTGGGCCGGTCCGGTTTGGTCAAAATCCAAGGGGTTCATTTTGATTACTGCGTCAGCATGACATCATGACACATTAATTGAAACCACGCCGTTCCAATTATAATTAGGATCCATTTCATGCGCTAACCCGACCCAAACCCGGATCCAAACCCTGACCCAAAACACTGTTCATCGTCCCTACCAAATTAGGGTTTACTGTGTTCTCCACAGTCGTCTTCTCTGACGACGGCAAGGAGATTCCGGTGGCCTTTTAGGTTCGGTCCAATGGGGTTTCGACTCATTTTCTGATGAGAACTCCATATCCAAGGTTGGTTTTTGGTTTAGTTTAGGTTCAGGCCGTCAAACAGGGAGTTACAGGTCGCAGCTCCGACGATGGCCGATTCTTCGGCGATATTCCAGTTTCATTTTCATACGTTTTTGAGTCGTTTTGACACCTGATTTCGACCACTGTAACCTTCTGGGGCCCTTAGGATTTATTTTATGCAATCAAAACCTAGAAACTCAATGATTTTGAGGGATTATCTCTTTGGTCAGCTGCACCTGCAACTGCCATTATCTTGCTCGTTTTTGGACCATTTTGGTCCATTCAACTTGCATTGAAACCCATTTGTTATGTTCTTTTCGCTCAAGCATTTTAAATCAAGCTCAGGGTTAATTTTTCAAAAACCCAGAATATCTACTCTCGGTCTCTCATGGTCTAGTGCCCAAAACAGTTCAGTTTTTAACCCAAATTTTCTCCTACTGTCTTGTCCTTAACATTGCAGTTACATGCATGCAATTTATATGGCTTCAAAAGGCTGAAACAGTAAGCAAAGCTAAAAGAAAAATTCTGAGTTTTTTTTTGGTAGTTATACCTTGGAGTCGACCACTGCTCTTCCATGGCTTACAACTGGGGCCCTCAGTTGCTTCAGTTCCAGTCAGGTGCCCCTCAGCCCCTTCCTCTTTTGTGCACCTCCAATGGAACCACCATGCACACACAATCTCTCTAGGTTTCTCTCTCTAGACCCTCTCTCTCTCTCTCTCTCTCTACATCAGAGCTACAATCAGAGTCTGGTTTCTGTTTTAACAAATCCCTCACGTAATGTTCATATATAATATACATATAAACATTTTTATATTACATGGTGGCTGCATGAAATTTGGTTGGTGGGGGTGGTGGTCCAATGAGGAGCTGCCACCTCACTTCAGAATTTAGCATTATATGATATACATATATATATATATATCTTTTATAAAATAAAGCACACTCGCATTTAATGTGATAATATTTTGGTTTGACCTAAGGGCATGAGATTATGACTCGCATTAATGGTAGCCGGAAGTAATAATGTGCAAGGAATTAAAATTAGTCTTATCAACTGAAAGGGAAAGACCACGTGCTAATATGGGAAGTCTTTCCCGCCCAAAGTAAAGGGCCCTTGGCACATGCTTCCTAGGCTATAAATAAGACAAAGATCCCTAAGCAAAGAGAAGGCTAAGAGAATATAGAAGGAGACAAGCATTCGATTTTGTCATTTACTCATCATAATTAACAAAATCAGGTTTTTGGACTTGATGAGCAATGTGCACATGAACATGGTTCTTTTTGAATTATTAATGTATCCTTAATGGCTATGAGAAGCTCACAAAATCATGGAACAGCATTCTCCATGCACAACACAAGCTGGTCAAGTGACCCCCCACCTACTGGCTCCCTTTTATGAATTATAAATCTATGATAGATAATCTTCCGTATTGACTTCTGGAAAAAAAGAAGGGGGGGGGGGGGGATCAAATGATGACTCATACATTTCTGAACATATGTGGTAAGCAGAGACAGATCAATCATTTTTCTCCTATGATCAACACTATTGGAATTGATTATTTTAATAATATCAACTACAGCTTGATTGTTTGTTTCACTCTCTTGAAGGACTCCAGTAGAAAAAGAATTCCTTTACCAGGAGCAAACTTGAGATATCTCTGAAATCACTAAATAACCTCCAAATGAGGGATGTGAGGATCTTGCATGAATTGAGTAGCTAACATAAGCTATGTCTAGACGTATGCAATAGAGATTATTCTACCCAAAAGTCTACGATATATCCCCTTATTTCCTGATTGCTTTCATCACTTCTAAGATGATGATTAGTCTCAATAGGAGAGCAGGCTTGAGATTTTCGTTTGAGAGATGAAGATACCTTTGTTTAAATTTCAAGAAAGTTATTTTACATTTAGAAAATCTATAATTTGAAATTCATCGGCTAAATGTGTTTTCAACTTGGATACCTCCTCAACATCATTCCGTGTCACAACTATATCATCCACAGAATTGTGATCTTATCACTTACGCGCGTGATGAACTTAGTGTGGTCTGTATGATTCTGTGTGTACTCAAACTTTACCATGACCTTATGAAATCTATCAAACCACGTCCTTGGAGATTGCTTAAGTCTGTAAAGTTCTTTTTTCAACTTATACACCTTTGCTCTAGTATCTTGAGAGGGAAAACCTAGAGGCATCTCCATATATCACTCAAGATCTCAATGAAGAAATCCATTCTTCACATCTAGCTGTTGTAAGGTCTTCCCTAAGATAGCTACATAGGAAAGAACTCGAATTAAATTTTATTTTGGCAATAGTAGCAAATGTCTTGATAATTTATGCCATATGTTTAGCAAGCATTTTCAATTTTGTATCTGTTAATTGTTCCATCCGTTTCCTACTTGATAATGCACACCCGCCTACAACTAATAGGCTTCCTCTCATCTGGAAGTGACATTAAGTCCCAGGTTTCATTCTTCTTTCTGGCTTTCACCTGAGATCCACAAGAGCTTTCTTCCACCCTTGAGGAAGAAATTAAAGACTGAGAGATTGATGCACAATAAGATGAAGATAAGATATCATTGGAAACAATTTTAGGTATAGGGTGTGGGGTGCAAGCTTGAACTCCCTCTTGCATGCCAATAGGAATATCAATATCATTAATAGGAGGGTTACCAATACTATGGGGCTCACCAATTGATGAACATGGAACATGAGCTAGAATTGAATATTGCAATGGGCTTGGAGGTACATGTGTGTTAATTTGCTCTCCTCAGCACTTGGAATGAGCATGTCTAGGTTTGGTATTTTTTTCATAAATCTTTCCCGTCTAGTTGACCACAGGGTGTGGGATCACCACAGCCAATAATCGAAAAAGGATGATGCTTTTATTATTATTACTGTAATAAGAATGTCTTTTTTGATTAGCAAGCTCACAAGCATCACAAAAAAATGAAATCTTATTACACTACTTTGGTTAAAAAGGAAAAACCTTTTCTAAATTAGCGAAAGATGGATACCCAAGACGTCGATGCTACTAATGTAACTACTAAAGAGTTGGAGTGCTATCGGCTGGGTAAGTTTTCTTAGACAATCTTTTGCAAGTGAAGGTGCAATCTTGAGCAAATATAAACCACCAAGTGCTACCACCAATCTCTATCTTTTTCTAGATCTTAAAAAATACAGTGAGAGCGAAAGGATATGATTAAGAAATTCAAGATTTGGCGATAAAGTTGATGAAAAGTAGACTGGTAGAAAAGTTGGGAACATATAGCGCAGATGGAGGAAGCATATTGGACTAGCCCAGTGCACGAGGTTCTGGTGATAGCGGGATTTGGGGAGGATTAGATGTATGTAGCCTTACTTCTACGAGCAGAGAAGCTGTTGCCTGCGACTTGAACCCGTGACCTCTAGGTCACAATGAAGCAATCTTATGAGGCATAGTTGGGATAATGTTTTGTTGAGTTGAATTTAAGAGGCATAGTGGAAGAGCAATGAATAAAACCTTTGCCAAAAACATATTCCAAAGAGCCATTTGCTATTTTAATCTTTATCCCAACTAGAGTATGTAGAGTAAGATGAGAAGAGATTGGAAGCCTCTGTCACATGGTCAATTGCTTGAAAATCAATAATCCAAGTATTGGATAAAAATGTGACAACATAAATATTTGAAGGAGCATAGTTACAAGTGATAAAGTTAGAAGCTGAAACAAAAGTGAGAGTGTCAAGACTGAGCCATCAAATGCCTGAGAGTTTATATCTCATCCATGGAAAGGGAGAAAAAACCACCATTGTTGGAGTGTGTCTAAATCTCAAAAACCTTGTACATATGTGCATGAGATCTAGTGGAACCAAAACGACCATCCCCACATCCTTGAATGGGCGTACCATGAAGCTTCCAACAACGATCTCCAGTGTGTTCTGCCTTCCCACCAAAAAAAATCTTTACCTCGCTCCTTTTCATTCAACTTTTGAAATTTTGCACTATCATTAGCACAGTTTGCATAGAAGTCATCCAACTTTTGTCACAAACGATTGAGTTCCACATAGTATGCTACAATGGTTGTTGGTTACGTCTTTCTACTTGGTTTTCATGAACTATCTTGTAATTCATCAAAGGAGCATCATTACCGACTTGTGATTAGGTTTGAGTTCTAAACAGTCCAAAGTTGCATTGGCATCTATCAAGGAAAAGATAACCCTGGCTACATTGCCTGAAATTATGTAATCAGAGGATAACCGACGAGTTTTCTGCGACCCTCTAATCATAAATAGGATCATTTATTGTTGGCTGCTTGCATGCATACATGATCATGATTAGCCTAAATAATTGCTTTAATCTAGCTTCAATAGACTGATATGATTCTAAGAAGTATGGACACGGACGTGACACAAACACGCAGACATGACACTTTTCAAAAAAGTAGAATATTATACGTTTGGGACACATTAATTTTTGTATTTTTTTTTTATGACTATAAAATAAAAACCTAACATATTTCAATCAAAATTGGCATAAAAACTCACAAATCACAACAATATTTCTAAGATATTTTTTTTTTTGATAAGTAAGAAGTATATATAAAGGCCCAAAAAGGGCAAAGGGCAAAAACCCCCAAAAGCTTTACAACGGCCTTAAAGACCTCACGAAGTCAACAATAGTGTTGACATTTATAGAAAAAGCCTCTTTGGCCCAAAAGAAAAATAAACGCAAAAAGGCATCTTTGAGATAAGGAGAAGGAAGCTCCCGATCTTCGAAGACACGATTGTTCCTTTCAATCCATAGGGACCACAAGAGGCAAATGGGGGCCAGTCTCCAAATATTCTTCAAATCTTTCGAAAGAGAACACCCTTCCCAAGCTAACAAAAGCTCTTTGACGGAACTTGGCATGACCCATGAGAACCCAAACAAAGCAAAAATAAGGTTCCAGTAGCTCCAAGGAAGATGACAGTGAATGAGAATGTGATCAACTCCCTCTTCATCATTTTGACAAAAATAGCACCTGCTAGCCATAAGAATACCCCTTTTCTTCATGTTGTCCGCGGTTAAAATGGCCTTCCAAGAAGCTTCCCAAGCAAAGAAAGAAGCTTTAGGAGGGGCTTTTGAGTGCCATATGAGTTTCCAAGGAAAGAGAGGCCTTTCTTGATGAAACAAACTCTTGTAATAAGAACTAACAGAAAATGAAAGCTTTCCCGGCAACCAAATCCTCTTATCCTCTCTACCTTCCACTGCCTTAAAATTGATAATGTGCCAAAGAAATGAGTTCACCTCCTCAAGCTCCCAATCAAAAAAGTCCCTTCTAAAGGAAGGGTTCCAAACCAACGTGTTCCCAACACTCTCCACATACTCACAAATCCAAGCCGATTTGTTTTGAGCCAAACTGTATAATCTAGGAAACTTTTCCTTCAAAGGCACATCCCCACTCCAAACATCATCCCAAAATTTAACCCTATCGCCCTTACCAATAGCAAAACTACATCTCTCCTCAAAACATCTCCAATCTCGACTGATGAAACCCCAAAGGCTGCAACCCATCGGCCCTACCACTCTTCCCGAACGCCAGCCCCCTCCTACACACCCATACTTAGACACCTATGATCGATTTCCAAAGATGCTTGTCACTGTCCCCAAATTTCCAGAGCCATTTCCCTAACAGAGCTTTATTGAAGATTTTCAAGTCCTTCACCCCTAAGCCCCCAAGGGGAAGAGGCTTCTTGATTTTATCCCATGCCACTAGATGAATTTTCCTGCAGTCTCCTTCGTGGCCCCAAAGAAAATCCCTTTGAATCTTCTCCAGTCTTCTGCTCACTGTCCGTGGAATCGGGAATAGAGACATAAAATAGGTAGGGAGATTGGCCAAGGTACTTTTGACAAGAGTGAGCCTTCCTCCCTTAGAAAGGAATTGGCCTTTCCAACCTGACAACTTGCTATGGAACCTCTCAACCACAGGGTCCCAAATCCCAATGGATCTCGCATGAGCTCCTAGCGGAAGACCTAAGTATGTGGAGGGGAAGCAACCGACATTACAACCCAAGGTGCTGGCTAGAGCATCCAATCCCTGAATAGACTCCACTGGCTTAATGCTGCTTTTAGCAAGATTGATCCGAAGACCTGAGACGGCTTCAAAGCAGACAAGAATGCATTGGATAAAGCGAAGCTGGCGCACTGTGGGGTCGCAAAAGATAATAGTACCATCGGCGAAAAAAAGATGGGAGACAACAGAACATTCCCCCCTTCTTTTCCCCCTTGAAAACCTTTGATGAGACCAACCTCCTCAGCCCGGCTCATGAAGCAACTCAAAGCCTCCATAGCAATCACGAAGAGAAAAAGGGAAAGGGGATCCCCCTGTCTCAAACCTCTAGACGAGCGAAAGAAACCCGCAGGGCAACCATTGACGAGAATCGAGAAAGATACTGTGGATATGCACGACTGGATCCACTTCCTCCACTTGTCCCAAAAGCTCACTTCGCCAACATACCCATCAAGAAGAACCTAAGGGAGGCGAACCCATATACAAAAAAAGAGTCAACTCCAAGCTAGAACTTGTAGCCTCCCAAACACTACAAAAAATCTATACATGTTATATCCTAGTTCCAAAACAACTTTGCTATGACATGGAACATATATATATAACCCAAAAAAAAAAAATGATTGTCCATCCACTCAAACATCAATAGTCTCATCACCATCATCATTAAAGACTATGGCCTCCAATTCCAGTTCATCAAGGGAGAGATGTGCAATCTCAAGCTCTCCAACATCCTCAAATGAATCAAAAGCATATTTGGCAATATCCCACATTTTGGTTTCTCCTTTTGGTGTCATCTTATTCCTCTATATTGAGTGCACAAAGGAATAAGTGCTCCAATTCCTCTCAAAACATGATGAAGAAGAAGGTTGCACAAGAAGCTTCAAAGCTAGAGTTTGAAGCAAAGGTGTACTTGCGCCATATGTGATCATCTAACTTTTAGGATCCATTTCATAGCGATGATTAATGGAATCACTATCCGCAAAGTCTCCTGACATGCTCGAGAAATTTGCAAATTCTAAAGTCACCTTTGTGGTCCTCCGAACTCGAAAGATATTTCTTTATGCATTTCATTCTTTCTCAAGCAACATCTATATCTTTGTGTGGAGGAACTCGATGGGGGTCCTTGTGAAGCCACTGTGAACTATAGTACCTTAAATCGGAGGAATAAAAATTCAGAATTAGTTTATGATTTAGAAAAAAAGTCTCAAGACTAAAGCTTAGGATTTGACAATTAGAATTCACCTTGGATTTAGTGAATGAGCTAAACAATGAGGAGGAGTGTTGTTCTTGTTCCATCGATCAGCAAGAATTTGATGCACCACATCATAGAAGGTAGATGACTCCTCAAGTCGCTTTCCTTTATGCTTATATATTGCAACTTTCACTTTTTCAATCATTGTATCGCACATGTCATAAATCAAGTGAATGCAAGGCTTGTTTGTATCACAAGCCCTAAGCATATCATATACAGGAGCTGTAAAAGAAAGTTTGTAATCCATTTTGTCCCACCAAATGTCTTCTAAAACCTTCTCTTTCACTGTTCTAGCTTTCCCCACATCATCCTTTCTTTAAGAACTCCACCTTTCACTAATAACCATGGCTTCAAGACTCCCTTTTATATGCTTAAATCTGTTAAGTATGACAAGCAACAAAGCAAAATGTATGCTTGCAATTGAAAGCCACTTCGAAGGAACAAAGTCATTAAAAATAGCCAATCTCATGGAGTGATTCATGATAAAGTTCTTAATAAAAACAACATCATCCGCAATCTCCGTGATCCAACTACATTCCTGATAGGTCGATTGTTTTCAATATTCTTTGCCATAAAAATGTTTTGCAAGGCAAGGTTGAGTGTATGAACCACACATGGTGTCCAAACAATATTAAGATATAATCCATCAATGAGAAGTCCCACACTCGAAACCATTCTTAGCATTATCCGTGATCACTTGAATCACTTTTTCGGGACCAACCTCTTCAATCACTTCATTCATCAAACAAAAAATAAAGAACTTATCCTTAGTTCCCCCCAAACAATCCACGGCTTGAAGGAAAATAGACCCACTTTCCTCACCGCCATAAAATTAATCAAGGGCTCCTTTGTGAGTCACTTCATCCATCACTCACGATGCTTGCTTACACCTTTTTCTTTCCATGTACTTTTTATTGGATGTAGCAATCTCTCAACACTTGCTTTTTCTTGTTGGAGTAAACTTGTCCTCAATAAGTTATACCCCAGTGGCAAATAACCCGAAAGATGATTGTTTGTCACAAATGAGTAAGAACTTACATAATAAGGACTCCTTGCTAGGTGAAATGGCAAGGCCGAGGCGTAGAACATCATCGCAATCTCCACTTGTAATTGGTCACGAGTCTTCAAGTTAAATGCTTTCTCAATAGCCGAAGGACTTCCACTTTCACTTCCACTTGTTCTTCTCTTTTTGGACTCATAGCCTACTTCAACGTAACTACCCAAAGCACTGTTGACACATTAGAAGGGGGCAACGATACTTTCTTTGGTGCATTTTTTCTCATTTTCCTGTTGCTTCCTCTAGTCTTTGCATATTCGCAATATATTGCCTTGTAACTTTTGGACAAGCTCCAATCCCATGACCTGTCAATTTCAACAAATGAGCTCTAACACTTGTGAACGAACTTTTCTTACTTGGATGGCAAAAATTGCATTGCCATGACATATTTCCCCATCCACCACTGAGCTCTTCATGCCTTGTGACATACCTTCAAAGATGTTTGTCTGTATCTTCTTCATTAAATTGTGAAGCCACACTACTAGCTCCCACTGAAGACATGTTCCTAATCTACAAGCCTCAACTACTGTGAAAAAAAGAAAAACAATTATGAACAATCAGAAACAAGCAACAATACACCAAAAAAAAACAATCAACAAAGACAATGAATCAACTATGACATATATGCTTTCTTTTGTACCCACTGAAGCCATGTTCGTAATCTACAAACCTCAACAACTAAAAATAAACAGATATGAACAACGACAACAACAACAACAATCAAATTTGTACCAATAATAAATCATCAAACAGCAGTGATTTCCAACAATATCAAGCAACTAAAATATATTGATTTCTTTTGCAGATCATAAATCAACAAAGAAATATTGGGGAAGAGACTGACAGTGGCACTAAGTGGGAGCACTTGGAGGAGTGTCCCAGCTTTAACTTCAGCTCAGTTTTCCCCTTTTTCTGTAATAAAAAACAGAGCCATAAAAAACAAGGAATATGAAAATCTGGGGCCTGGATCCTGGAGCCTGGAACAGAGTTCTTTGGCTGAACAGAGGGAAGAAGAGGAGGAGAATAAGAAAAGAAGAAAAGAAGAAGGGGAGAAGAAAGGGAAAAGAATGGAAAAAAAGAAAAGAAATAAAAGCCTGGACAAGGTTGTTGGCTGAACAGAGGCAAGAAAAGAAAAGGAGGAGAAGAAGAGAAGAGGAGGAGGAGAAAAGAAGAGAAGAAAAGGGGGATAAAAAGGGCAGCACAGGGGGTGGAGACTGTTGGGCTGAACAAAGAAAAGAAAAGAAGAGGAGGAGAAGAAAAGAAAAGAAGAAAAAAAAATAAAGCCAGCACAGGGGCTGGCTGGACTGGAGAAGAAAGAGGAGGAGGAGAAGGAAAGAAGAGAAGAAAAGAAGAAGAGACGGAGAGGAAGAAAAGAAGAAGAGGAGAAAACCCATACCTGGAGCTCGAATGAACGAAGACGCAGTGGTGACCGGTGATAGTAGTAACGATCGGAGATGGGCGAGAGGACTAGGGCTCACTCTCACTTCGGCTTTATATTTTTCTTTGCTTCGATGATTGGTTGTGCATGTATAAGGAGCAAAAATAAAACAAATATAAGAGCAATTAAAGAAAATTATAGTTTCCCCCGCATGTTTTTGAAGATAACAGAAATAACCCCGTGTGTTTAAAAAAAATTACATATTGACCCCAAATGGGTTCGTAGCATAGTGACCACAGTTCACTGCCCCACTAGCGAATTGAGAATTGGGATCACACGATCCAAAATATGGATAATTAGTAATTTGGAACGCAAGATTTAGCATTCCAATTTAAAATATCAAAAGTCTCAAAAAATCATACAATATACAAGAAAATACATTCATACATCGTTGGGATTTTATTCTCTAATTGCTTGGATTTGTTGAAAATTTTTTGGTGTATATATATACATATGAATATTATTACAAATACACTTAAAAAGCATATCACGTTTAAAATAAATATGTTTCGTTCCAACAAAGCGATCTGAAGAAGTCTACTCCTAACGTATCATGTTTTATAATAAGTGACGATTTACGTTTCTGTTCCTCATACCTTAACGATCCACGTTCCAGGTAACATTGGTCCATAGCGTGTCCGATTTCCAGAAAAATACAAATAGGGACACTCTTTTTTAACGTGTCCGGCCCATGTCTGACACTGATATGTGACCCAAAATAGAGTGTCTATGTTTCATAGATATGCAGCGATAAGTATCACTAAGAGTCCCAATACAACTCAATCCACTCCCTTTGCCGTCAATGGAGGCAATACTAATTCTTGATGTCTAACAAGTAACAAGGAAACTCCTCAAACATATCAACAGCCTAAATAAAAACTACCGGCTAAAAACTGAGCAAAATATAGTCTAATAACTTAGAAACAATTTAATAGCCCATAAAATGGAACATGGTTAGAACATTTTCTATTTGTTTCTGTTGCTTTTTTTTCAAATAAATTTGCTGTTCACTTGTTGACAAATTTGCTTTTGTTATTATTTTTTGTAAGATTATGGGTGGAAACATTGTCTAGTTGTGCTATCAAATACTATGCTCAAGATTCAAAAGTTTCTGTTGTACAAGTGTAATGCCAAGTCGGTTGCATGACAATTTCGATTTTAATAATTGCAGGTTACTGAGGGTGAAGTGGGATCACCAGTGGATATGGCTAGATCATATATGCGGGCTCGTCCTCCATGGGCATCTCCTTCTATAAGCCATATTGATTTAAAAACCCCATCACCAGTGGGGATAGGGATTTTTAAGGAAGAAGCACCATATTCATTTGGTGGAAATTCTTTCTCCTCATCAAAGGTGCTGTTTGGAATATTTAGTTTCTGTCCTTAATTTCTTGCTACTGTTGGTTCTTTTCTTACCTTATTTTTGTACTTGAAGGACTGAATGATTATGTAGAACAAGAATGTTGTTCTTCCTTAATTTAAGTGTTTGGTCTTGGTTAAATGATGAAGTTCGGTGAAATTGGCTCTAGAGAAAAAAATTTGTGCAGGTTTTGTTAGAGAACCAATTCCCTGCCAAGTATTGAAATTGAAATTACATCACAGTTTATGTCAAACCGGAGGTTTTCAGGTGGGATTTTTGGTTACAATTGATAAGAATAAAGCCCGAGACAACTTGCTTAACTGATTAGGGAATATCTGTTGAGGAAGGATCAAAATTTTCTTTTGTTTCCATTGGAATTTGAAACGGCGGAAATGCTTCAGTTTTCCAATAAACCAAAATGAAGCACAAGTGGAAAACTAAAATTCATATTTTTGCATGGAAATAATGAAAACATATCAAACATTGTTAGAACATACCAAAATTGTCGAAAATTTTCCTTTACAGCAGCAATAATTCCATAGTAGATACTTATTATGTTATAGTTATATTTAATTGTAATGATATCATATACTTATAAAAAATTATAATACTTTCATATTACATGAAAAAAAAAAAATGACTCAAAAATTTTCAACTCAACTCAACAAAGCCTTATCCTAATTATTTGAGTTTGGATACATAAATCCTATCTCATCATTCTTTTCTATTTAAGGTCATTCCCTCCGTTAGACCACACATTAACATGTCTTTTTTAACTACCTCTACCAAAGTTATTTTTGGTCGCCCTCACCCCCTAGCATGATCCTCAATATTAATCATATCACTCTTTTTTATTGGTGCATTTATTGGTATCCGTTTTACAGGATCATACCACCTTAGCCGATGTTCTCTCATTTTATCTCCTATAGGTGCTACTTTTATTATCTCCCGAATATGTTCATTCCTAATTCTATCTTTTGTTATCTTATCGCATATTCATCTTAACATCCTCATTTCAGCTACACTAATCTTATTAACATGTTGTTTCTTAATTGCCCAACATTTACAACATAACTGGTCTTAACAATATTTTTTTATCAAATTTACCTTTCAATTTTAAAGGTATATGTTGCTTGCACAATAATCTAGAAGTACTCCTCCACTTAACCCATGCTGCTTTAATTCTATGAGTAACATCATCTCTAATTTCTCCCTCTTGATGAATAAGTGAGCCTAGATAATGAAAATTTTCACTTTTTTATTTTCAATTTTTACTCGATTCCCATTTGTATTACTAGTTGTACTAAAACTACACTCAAGATATTCAGTTTTTGTCCTACTTGTATTCAATCATTTTGATTTTAAAGCCTCTCTCCAAAATTTTAATTTATCATTTATCCCTCTTTTAGTTTCATTAACTAAAACAATATCATCAGCAAAAAAACATACACCATGGAACTTCATCTTGTATATGCCTAATCAGCTCATCCATTACTAAAGCAAAAAGGAACGAATTTAATGCTGACTCCTAATGTAGGCTTACTAGGATCAGGAGTTCACCTGTTTCTCCTACAGTTGTCTTTACGATAGTGACCGTCCTATCATACATATCTTTTATTGTTTTGATATATCGTTTTGTAACTTTTTTCTTTTATAGAACCCATCATATTAGATTTCGAGGAACCCTATCATATGCTTTCTCCAAATCTATGAATACCATGTGGAGATATTTCCTCTTTTCTCTATACCTCTTCATAAGTCTTCTTAATAAACTCTAAAATTTTGTACTCTTTTTTTTACTAGGAAGGTCCATTTGGTATTAATGACTAATTCACATTTTCATTTACTTTTCAATTCCACCTGGATAGAAGTGCAAGTATAAAACATTTTCAATTGGTTAATTGTAATGCTTATCTTCAAACATTTATATATTTTACTTAAATTACTTTATGTTTCCGAGTGTTTCCATGCGTTTCATTTTTTTTCATCATTTCCATTTTGTTTTTGGAATGATTCCGAAATGCTTCCATTTTCCGGGTAACCAAAACACTCTAAAACAAAAGTTTGATCCTTGCTATTGAGTATGGGATTAGATGGAGAATATGTGACTTTTGAATTTGGTGCTTATTTTTCTGGAGTTTTGATGTAACACTAGTTCAAATTAAAGAGGTTTACGAACCATGGAGAAGAAATAAGTGAGACAGGATAAGATGTTTGGAGGGCGTTTAGGTTGCTTGTTGACATAAAATTAAGGACATAAACAAAGACATGTTTTCTTTGCTATCAGTTTTGAACTTCGAAGTGCTATAAAGTAGCCTACACCAAATAGTTCCACATCCTAGAAGCGAGTATTGTGCTACATATGAACTCCCATTTTGCGTATACTGTAGCAATTTGTATTCCAGGCATAATTGAGCCAACCCTTCCTTTGTTTGCCTAGTAGAATTTTTTATTTCTTATTCTATAGAAACTAGTGTAGAAATACAGAACTGTTGATTTTGATGAATTTCATTGGAAATTATGAATATTTCATGTTGGGTTCTCATTGTTAAACGTGCTTTAGCTGTTTTTTAATTTTTAATTTTTATTTTTATAGATTCTATGTTGTCATGGTACTTGGGAATTCTTTCTTTTGATATTTTAGTTTATGGTTGGGTGCATCAATTTTTCCCTTATTTTTATTGTGGACTTGATTTTAGCCAGAGGCAAGGCCACAAATAACCCAAGCCCTTCATTTTCACACCTTCAAATGCCCCCTCCGTCTAGCTTTGCCACTATTCATAGCTTTGATGAATTATTCTCCATGGTGATTTGCATGCCGTTTGTACTCATGAACCTTCTATCTATTTCCATAAAATGCCATTGATTTTATAACTTTTCCTAACTTAGAATGTCAATTAATTTTCTTAGAGATTCTCATGTAGTCTCTTTCATGATTGTTTGTTTTTATTTGTATTTTGTTTTTTCAAACTTTGCCTTTGTTTACCAAAATGACTGTTTCAAAAAAAAGTAGGCATATACAGTTCAAAAAGTTCACATCCTTCTGTCTAAAGATAGGGTGTGCTAACAATTTTCCTTCGACTGGCTTTTGATGATGCATATCTGTACGAGGCAATTATACTCTATTTTCTTTACAAATATGATTATCACGTTTTCTTGTAAATAGGATACACAAGCTTTTCATATTGAGGTTGTCGTCTGGCTTTATAGCAAAGTCTCTTCTGCCCAGTGCAGTGGCGCGGGTTCAAGTCTTGAGAATCCACATTTACAAAATGCAGGTATGGCTGCTTACCATCCACCTTTCTCAAACCCATGCCAAGTGCAAGAGCCTTGTTCACTGAGTATGGCCTTCTATACCCTGCATACAAAAGACTTCATCTCAAAAAGTAGATTTGTTAATCTTTTCATAATCTAATTAAGAATCTATGGTTATTTCTTCGATACTGTATATATCATACCTAGTGCACAAGGCTCTTGCACTTGGTAGGATCTGGGAGATGTGGATTGTAGGTAGCCTTAACACGCATTTTGCAGAGGCTGATTCCTGATATATATATATATATATATATATATATATATAAACAAAGCTTCGTCTTCGTGCCTGCCTCGTCGTCGTGGTTGCTTCTGTGGTTTCCTCGACACACTTCACTACTGCTGCTCTCTCTCTCTTTTCAGTTCAGCTAGCAATGGGCCCCACCATCTGACAAGAGGCCAACATGACCTTACTGGTTCTGGGGGAATGGGTCCCACAAGAGGCCCACATGACCTTATTGGTATTGGGGGAACGGGTCCCACAACCTGACAAGGAACCTCCAGCACTTGCGTCACATCTAAGTTATATATATATATATATATAATTGTGCATATAAGGCGGGAGCACAAGCCGCAATTGTTATGACTTATGAGTGGGTCTCACAGGATGACGCTTAGCAATAAATGAATCTGAACATCATCTCCGTGCATGGCGCGGGCATCGACCAAGTATATATATTTATAATTTATTCTTTCTATTAATCTCCTTGCAGTTAATAGTCAATTATGATTTGGGACAAAATTTCAAAACTAAGACCACTGGTGCCTGAGTGATTACTTGGTGGGCTTTGGTTTTGGAAATGATGAAGCACTTAAGATTAAGGAATATAGACACCTTTGGCCAAAATGCAGTCAGTCTGCAATAATATATATTGATCAAACACGCCGGATTCCTATAAGATAAGAAATGTATGGTAATTTTGAAGGAAGCATGAAGTAAGACATAGTGACTCAAACTCAATTATGGAAGGACCAAATTGAGCCCCAAATCAGCTGAGATGTGCCTAATCAAGGTTTGGGCCTTGGAAGCATGTTTTTTCATGCGTTTATAAAATACTAATCTGGATTATTTTCTTAAGTTTTGTCTCCCATACAGTGTACCATTTGCTTTTGTTATTGCTTTCTTAATTTCTTGATATTTTTAAGGCATTCAAATTTCCTTGGAAAGAGAAGAAAAATAGAAAATGCACGAAAGTTCTTAGATCCTGCTGAATTTGATGTATTATGGTTTATTTTCTGTAACTTGGATGTGGCAGAAACTGGATTCTCGGTCCACTGGGTCATGGAGTATCCAGGAGGAAATACGAAGAGTGCGTTCTAAGGCAACAGAAAATATGTTACAGACCCTCCCATCTGCGAAAATTGATCTATCTTCATTTTCTCTAGAACATAAAACTGCCCAAAATTCCTTGGTAGCTGATAAAACAGAAGTGGATATTGGAAATAAAAAGCACGACTCCAATTCTTTAACAGCTGCTAAAACAATAGATGCATCTCTGAACTTGGGTGCTGGAGTTAGTACTAATCATGTCTTCCCAGGTTGGTTTTTCATTTGTGTAAGAGAAAAAGTTTGCTGTTTTGGTTTGGTAATCTGTTGTAGACTAGGCAGCCTGATTGTCAAAATCATTTCAATTTCAGAATATATGGAAATTAAACTGTAGAAATTCTAAGACATGGAACCTCATTTTCTGCCCCTTCAGTTTTGGAGATGACACAAGATGGTTCACAGAATGAAGCTTTGCCTTCCAATCCAGCTGTTTTTGGTTTAGATCAAAGTCAGGTACTTGATTGGTGGAACTAGATTTTATGTATATATTCATTTTGTGAACTATGGGAGTTTCCAACTTGGTTTAGTAGTAGTAAATTTTGTAATAATGTTTCAACTATGTAATTCACATCTAAAGAGCTGCTTTTCTGAAGTTCAACTTATATGAACATTGATTTATTACGTCTTTGATTTTCTCCTGTGCGCGCTAAGGATTTAGAAGCACAGATTATTGAAGGAGGAGGTGCTGCTTCGGAATCTCATCACTTAACAATTCCAGATTTAGGCTCAAAGCAACATACTGGTACTTCATCTTTTATTCTTTGATGGTTAATCTGCAGCTTTATATACTTATTTATTGACAAGTAAATAAGCATTTGTTAACAGAAGAGCACCTCCATTGGCGGTGCACCCATGTATAGTGCATTTATTTGAAATAAAAAGTATACAAAACATTTAGAATCTATACTCGAATCTCTCAAAAACTCTATAAAATCATTAATATAAATAGAAGAACTCCTTGTGATGAAAAATAAAAATAAACAGAAGAAAGAAAGAAAGCTCAACATATGGTGCTTAACCATCCATATATGGGACTCCATCCTGTGAAAGAAAGAAAGGTCAATTTCTTATTCCTCTCCCTCCAAAAGCTCCATCATATGCGTAAGCGTGCGGCTTGCCACACCTCCCTAACTCTTCTTACCACCATCACCCTCCCTAGCTAAGTAAAACCACTCCCATTGACCTAAGCATCACCCAGTGAATTGTAAAAAGACTCGAAAAGAAAGTCCGTAGATCCCTGGCAGCTGGACAATGCAATAGCCACTGACTGATGCCTCATCCCTCTTGCTCATGCAGTACCAATTAACAGTAATCTGTCTTCTTTGTAAAAGATTATCAATGCTTAGAATTTCCCCTAGAACTGCCACTGACCGATGCCTCATCCGCCTTCAAAATTATCGTGCAATACCAATACACATCATGAGTTTGTGCCGGTGGGGGGTGGGATTGTTAGAATAATTAGTATTATCAGTATAGGGGGTAGTTTAGTCCTTTAATCATGATTAGTCCTATGAGGGTTATTTTATTATTTGGTCTAATGTATGTTAATACTCTCTTGATTACTCTACGGCAATAATAAGAACTCTTCTTCTTTTTTCTTTTTCTTCATCAAAGTTTACAGTTATCACTATGAAAATGGAAAAAATGACAAATCCCGAGAAGGTCATGATTTCATTTGTTCTCC
This sequence comes from Nyssa sinensis, assembly GCA_008638375.1. NCBI lineage: Eukaryota > Viridiplantae > Streptophyta > Magnoliopsida > Cornales > Nyssaceae > Nyssa > Nyssa sinensis. The sequence goes on along the minus strand of CM018048.1, from coordinate 19,830,943 downwards.
TTTTGATTCTTATACTGGTTCTTTTACTTTTGTGTTTGTGCACACATGCTAATGTGTTTTTCTCACCCTCCTTTTGAATGCATCTACAGATTCAAGATCAAGGGGGAGAAATTGTTCTACAGCAAAAGAAGTGACTGAATCGAGAGGCACACAAAATGCTAATGGTTTCCCTTCTTTAGGATCTAGGTGAAATGGTGGCTGATCCTGTTATTTTTATTTGATATATTCATATTAAGTTAAGCCCAAATAATGGTAGGTTCTTTTGTTCAGTTTGTCTGCAGGATTAGATATAACACAAAACCCTAGACTTTCTAATGATGAGAATCCAATTTCTGTTAATTCAAACCATGACAGGCAGAACAATAGCGCCCATGTGGAAGAGACCTGCAAGCTTTTAAGTGAAGCTTCAATTGAAGTCCCAGGTGTAAATGAAAGTAATAGCATGGGCAGTGGTTCCCAGAACAGTTCTAGCATGCAGCATGAGGAGTCACCTCATGAATTGACTAAGCCAAATGCAAAACGCAGCTTGGCAGGGAAGACTGGTAGCATTGTTGAGCAGAAACAGAGCAGAAAGCTGAGCAGAAAAGGAAGGGGAAGGGGAAGGGGAAGGGGGTAAAATGATGTGAGACTCTTTCTGTACACACTGCTGCTAGACTAGACTGACTATTATTTATGATGATGTACAATAACTAATCTTAGCTTTTAAGGACATTTGTAGGATTTTGGGGTTGGGTTGGGTGGGGGTGGTGAGAGGATGACGTCTAAAAATAGAAAGTATCTTGATAGGTTCAATATTTACTCTCTCACTCACTCACTCACTCAGGTATTGTGGTTTCAGTTCTACAAGTTTAAATAAAGCGACATCTTTGCTTTCGTTGATATATACGACATTTTTCTGCTCAACATTGGGATTCTATGAACCAACAAAAACAGACATTATAGAAAAGAACTTGAAACACAAAAATTCTGGTCTGGTCTTGAATCTTGATGGACAGACTATAATTGAATTGCAATGATGGACAGACTATAATTGAATTGCAACATTGCGTGCATATTTCTTCGCGGTAACCCATTCAACAGCAAGGTAGCAGGGAAGAATAGTAACCTTCTGTTTGCAGATTTATTAAAGGAAGAGCAAAGCTAATGTAAAAGAATTCACTTTTTTTTTTTTTTCCTTTTCTTGTATTGTTTGATTACCATGAAAATATTAATGAAAATAAATACAAGGTGAAGTAAGGCAGAATTTTTTACATTGCCATTTTTTCTCTCATCTTCCGTTGACATGTTATTTTTCTTTCATATTCCTTATTTTAATATTTTTAGAATAACCTAATTCAAGTGATAATACGAGTATTTCTTTTCCACCTCTTTCCTTTCTTTTGCCATTCAGACAGAAGGCGAAGGCATGGGTTTGGGTTTGGGTTTGGAGAAATGAAGCTCTTGATTTTATGGTGTCGGTTTAAACCTAAATAGAAAGAAAATAAAAAATTAATGATAAAGAAGATAAGAGTCTGCCGGTTCCGGTTGCTGCAAAGTCGAAACTTCTGGGGGATGAGGTAGTGAAAGTGAGCTTCTTCCCTCTTGTTTGACAAGAAAGCAGCCTCCGTGAGGTCGTTTAAAAGAGAGTACGTGCGACCCCCACTGCCTTGAAAAAAAAAATTGCGTAGGCTCATTCAACACATAGTTTTGGTACTTGAACTTGATTTTATTGACTTTAATCAATTTCAAAAACATTTTTAAAATTCTAATCTAAAGGCCAACCAATAAATTTTGAGTTTAAACACACTTAATATAAGTTTGAAAACATTTAAAACTGTGTATACAATCAACCTAGGTCATGGTTGCTAAGTTCAATTACCTCTTCAGCCCTGTGAAAGCGGCTCCTTTGATTTGCAATGACGCTCAATGGTGCTTTAATCATAAGGCTTAAGTACCATATGACACAAGGACTTAAAGACTCAACAACTCTAGTTACAACTCAATTTTTGTCAAACAAAACATGTCAAAAACATAGACTCTCAGTTTCAACAATCTCTTCCTTTGGCAATTTCGAGACAAAAACTATTGATGATGAATACATGAGTACAAATGTGAGAGGCCCTAATGCGATCTAGATAACAAGAAATATATTTTCTTTGCCAATTTTAAAATTGAGTGATTTTATTTTCATTTAAATTGGTGCAAATCTTATGATTCATGTGCGTGCAGTAACAATACGTGCAATAATGATAAAATCATCCACATAAGAGAGAGCACACAATTTTTTCTTTTACGTAGATACCCGATGTGGAAAAATCACGAGACCTTATCTAATTAGCACTAAGTCTACTATGAAAAAAAATAAGAAATATGTATAAATTCAAATTGACTATCATCCACATAATAGAGAGCACACAATTTTTTTTTTTTTTTTTTTTGTAGATACCCGATGTGGAAAAATCACAAGACCTCATCTAGTTAGCGCTAAGTCTACTATGAAGAAAACTAAGAAATATGTATAAACTCAAATTGACTCACACAACTTCGTACCTCAAGTTTTACGACAATTGATTTGATCTTCCTTTAAATTCGAATCCTCAAGTGTTCTTCACAATTGTACTACTTTCGAATCTTCGAACGACTTCAACACAATCATAACAATGACTCCTTGCTATCCTGGACTCCTCCAATTGCACAAGTTGAACTCCTTCGCAGTTTTACTACTCCAAAGATGCTTGGAAATAGAAAAAGTTGGGGTTTTGATACAAGGAGGCTGATCTGCAAAGTGATTTTGCTATAAATATACTAAAAACACTTTTTAGTTTATGAATTGATCTTCGAAAATTGCAACCAAAAAGTCACATTTTTTTTTTTTGTTGATAAAATATCTTAAATAGGTAGGGTTTCCAGTAGAAAATTAGGTTCTGTTTGGTTACAAACTCGAAACCAACTTCAAAATTCAACTTTTTCAAAAACTTGTTTGGATACATGCATTTTTGAGTCAAAACGCATCTCACTTTTTGAACTTTTTGAAATGTATCTCTGAAAAAATAAAAAATCATCCTTTCATTCTAATCTCTCTGTCTCACCCACCGACACTCTCTCCTCCAAGCCATTACGCAGTCCCCATTCTCAACAACTTTTTCTCTCTCACCCACCGACACTCTCGCTTCCAACTTCAAACGCAGAGGCCATTCTTGATCTGTCTCTCTCACCCAACGACACTCTTGCCATCAAGCCCTTACATCGTGCTCTCTTTATCACCCATCGACTCATTTCAGAACCCCTTGTTTGCGTTTTTCATCGATTTCTTTTACCGATTGAAGATCTCGTTCCAAGATCTCAAGTGGTCTTGCGCAGTGGTAAACCCACCGATTTGAAGTTCTCGTTCCACCTTGAACGATCTCACCCAACGACGAAGCCCTTACGCATTTTCTCTTTCAGTTTGGTGTATATATTTGAAGATCTCGTTCCACCTTTTTCTCTCACACCCACCAATGAAGCCCCCATTGATCTTCACCTCTCTTATGCGTGTTGTTTACACAACCCCCATTGATCTCGCTCTCTGTATTACAGACCAACAGTGGAGGTATTGAGGAGGGTTTCTTCTTCATTTAAGATCAAATCAAGTAGAGACCCCCTGAATAAACGGATTAAGAGTTGAGTTTGAGTAATTTAATATTTTATATATTAAATTAAAATACTTATTTATTTATTAAATTAAATTAATACAATTTACAATATGGATCTCCAAACGCATTTTTGCAGTTTTCAAAAATCAATTACAAAATTCTGAAACACATTTTAGAAATATTTTTCAAAAAATCATATCTGAATCACTATCCAGACGTAACCTTAGTTTTCTAGAATGAATCCACAATAGCAATTTTTTCCGGCAGACAAATTTCTCAATTTTTGAAATTTTGAAAGTGCGTTGTTTTGATGGGTTGCTCTCTATATGATATAGCACAAATACGAAATTGTAAAGAGGTTACAAGAGAAAAAGCACATTTGTGGGATGACCGGAGATGGTGTCAATGATGCCCCTGCTTTGAAGAAAGCAGATATTGGAATTGCTGTTGCTGATGCTACAGATGCTGCTAGAGGTTCTTCTGATATTGTCCTCACTGAACCTGGGCTGAGTGTTACAATAAGCGTGTAGCAGGGCTATTTTTCAAAGGATGAAGAACTATACTGTAAGTTAGATCATTCCTTTTCGGAGGATCAAGGTTTTGTGGTTTACTTCAGAGGTTTCTAAGTATACTCTTGGCTTTTCTCATTTTCAAATCTGTGCTGTTTCAATTACCATCCGTATTGTGGTGTGTACTGAAACTCCTTTGTCTTCCACAATTGAGCTACTTTGGTCATAAAACTTAATAGCTTTTCCATTCTCTTTATTCTCAATTTTGCAGTTTGGATTCATGCTTATTGCTCTGATATGGAAGTTTGATTTTGCTCCTGATGCTGCACTTTTTGACTCGCAACACGTGAGGGCTCCGTGACCTGTAGAACACTCAGAGAGATGATCAGAGGACCACCGGATTGGCTCCGGCGGTAGCCGCTCCGATGCTTAAGTAAGGAAGAGAATTGAAAGACTGTATTGAAAGCCAAAGAATGAGCATAGAGAATAAGGCGTACCTTTAGGGTTTAATTTATAAGCCGTGGCTTTCCTAAGTTGGTTAGGATTCGAAGCCATGAATATAGGGATTTGATCACCGGAGATTGTAGTTACCTTGCATAGAGATAACCATAGAAGCCATGAATATAGGGATTTGATCCCTGGAGATTGCGGCTACCTTGCATAGAGATAACCATAGATGGTAGTTTCCTTGTTGAAGACTGCTTCCTTGTTGAAGACCGCTTCCTTATTCCTTGCTCGGCATCCGCTAAAGTGGTGACGAGTTCTGTAGTGTTGGTCTGAACCCTGTGACCTTGTTCTGGATATATATATATGTTCGGCCACTTCCGACCTTGTATGATGATCTGGATGCTTGAGTTTTTCCTTATTGGCTGAATGAGAATCATGTTGGCTGAGCATAGGTCGGATTGTGGTTACACGTGTCAAGTGTTGATTGGCCTGTTCTTTTATGGTATATCAGTTACTCCCCCCCAAGTCCTAGTTTGATGCTAGCAAGCAACTAGGGCTAAGCCTTTTTCGGAGAGTCATGTGTCTTGTCCGTTCGCCTTCCAAGGCTTTTATTGCGCAGCCGGAGATTAGGTCTTTTCAAGGTTATCATTGTACTGGGCTGATAGTCAGGTTTCTCGAAATCATCATTGTTCCGAACGGTCATGGTGCTTGGGATTGGTGGGTCCCTTCTGATACTGCACTTCTAAATACAGGATGAGATTTTGGACTGACCTTTCCCCCGTCATTTTCACTGCGCTAGGAGATTTCGTTCACCATTGTTGGTTCGTGTGACCTTGAAGAGTACTAGTTCCCTGAGTTAGAACAGGTTCGACTGATTTTTCGTCTTCTCTTGCTTCTTTCTTCTTAAGTCTGGGAATAATGTCTGCTCTTCCTGAATCCCCAACTGTGAATGAGGGAGTGGGAAATCCTCTTGAGATGGCTGTACCGTCTTCTGTGGAAGATGTGGGTAATCCTGCTCCCGAAGTTATTGGGGAGATGCCTGTTGATCCTCCCACTAGTCCTGGAGTTAGGATAGTTGATGCTTTTGAGGAGCCCCGAGACAGGGCTGGGGAGACCTCTGGTAGGTCTTCCCGTAGAGAAGAGGGTGAGAGTGCTGTCACTCGGAGCCTTCTGGATGAATGGAGGGTGAAATTTAAATTTCCCACGAATGTGACCTGCAGAGCGCCAGGCCCCATGGATCGTCCCCATAATGTTGAAGCCGGGGAGATTTGTGTTTACCTTGCCTGGTTTGAAATGGGCTTGAGGCTCCCATTACCGGATTTAGTCAGGCAGTTCTTTTGTTGGTTTAAGCTCTGTCCTGCCGACCTGAATCTCAATAGTTGGCGGCAGCTTTTAGGGTTTGTGGTGTTGGGACACCTGAACAAGGTGGATGTGTCTCTGGACTTGATCCATAGTAATATAGATCTGAAGTTCAAGCAGGCAGAGGGCCTTTTCTATATGTCCTTTGAGAAGGGGTTTCGTCCCCTGACCTCTGTTCCTACTTCCAACAAGACGTGGAAGAAGTGGTACTTCTTTGTTGGAGGAGGATGGGAGCATGAAGGCTTTCAGAAAGGAGAGGCCTCGTCGTTCCCTCGTGTTACGGGTCATAGGGGTGAGGCTTATTCTTTTAGACTTTCTTTTAGCCTTGTTATGCCTTCCGAACTGATAAGCTGACATGTCTTTCCTTACTTGTGTGCAGATAAGAGTGTTTGGAAGAGGTCCGACTTTACTGAAGTACTGCGGGATCAGTACCGAGCACTGCTTTCGACTCTTGACCGGGCTCATTCCATCATTATTACTCTAGCGAACTTGATGGCTGCCCGTAATGCAGAGTTTAAGAAGAGGTTGACGTCGAGATGGGCTGTGCCAGATGCCCCAATGGCGGGGGAGTCTTCCTCTCGAGCTGAGCTGATGCCCCCCTTGAAGTAAAGAGGAGGAGGTTGATTTCTGGCTCTCCTGAGCCGGCTCCTACCGAGGCCGAAAAGGAGGCTGAACCTACCGTCCCTGTTTCAGCTGCTCCTCCTGTTTCTTCTGGTCCGAGCAGGAAGGCTAGGAAGGGGAAGGCACCTGCTGCATCGTCCGAGCCGTTTAATGAGCCGGACTATCAGATCGCCAAGAGGGCGTTTGATCAAATATGGGCTCATGGCCCGCATCGGTATAGAGGGGATGACCCCTCCAAGCTGATGACTGAGATGATGAATCTCCAGATGAAGGTAGCTTCTGAAGCTTTTTCTTGACTTTTTTGCCTGTCTGTTCGTTCAATCTAACCCGTCTGTCTTGCTTTACGCAGAGTATGCATAGCTTGGCTGCTCTGATGGTGACCCCCATGGGCCTTGAGGAGGCCGAGAAGCTGCGGGCTGAAGTGGAATAGATGAGGGTGGAGCTTGGGACAGCCCGATCCAAAATCCAGAGCATTGAGGAGGATCTGAAGGAAGCTACCACCAACCTTACCGTGGCAGAGTCTGAGAGGGACATAAACGCTCAGAAGGTTGCGGGTCTTGAGGCGGAGTTGGTTAATCTCCGGAGTTCCTTCGATCAGAAGGTTCAGGAGGTGACTGATCATGCCCGGGCTGAGACTGAGATGATATTAAAAGATGAAGTTGACCAGATGGGTGATGAGCTGATCCTGTTTGGTTTTGAAAGCTTCCGAACTAGATTCCAGGTTCAGTTCCCGGGCTTTGACGTTTCATCAATTGTTCCCCCTGAACCTGCCTCATCTCGTCCTGATCCGGATAAGACGACTGGGGCCCGTGCCCTTAACTTAGATGAGGACGCAGGCCCTTCTGGGAAGTCTTGAGGCCCTATGGGTTTTTATCCCTTTTTTTTGTTTTTGCTATTTGATGTAATGGACGTATACTTCCGATCAATAAAATTATTTTTCCTTCAAATTCTTCTTGTGTTCTTCCCTTCTGTGTAAGTATGGCTGCTCTAGGTCTTTTGCATGCTAGATCAACTGTTCAGTAGTCAATAGTTGCTTTTGCGAGCTTCGATACTGGTTACTGAGTAAGAGATGTAGATTAATTTTACTTGCCTTATTATAATAAGACAAGAAAGTAAATATAATCGGATGGATAGAGCCTGATAGAGTGGGATTAAACCCTTGTAGATCTCTTAGGGTAGGCAGCTCTGAATCAAGAGCTTGTGAAGACAACTAGGCAGCTCTGTACTTGTTGTTATGATGCTTGGTTTGCTGAGTACTTGGATCGGGATATATCCGAGCCGTTTGAGTTTTGAGATATGACCTGGCTTGTCATAAAAATAGTCAAGACTGAGAGATCTAAATTTTGAATAGGGGGTCTATATAATTTAGACTTTGTTCCCCTTTCTGTTAATTCGGGCGCTTCAGTGCCGGACTGTGGTCTCTGTTTAGAGGGTTCCGTACCCTGTCCCTTGGTATATCGAAGCGGCACATTTAATGCGCCATTTATTTATTCGACCGTCGTTTAGGATTTCGAGGCCACTCTCTTTTTCATCATTGTGACAGTTCAGTTGGGTGTCTTTTGGACTTCAAGGGTCTATATAAATGGGGATGAAGGCATATGGTTGCGTTCATCTTTTTGATTTCAAATTGTCCCCTTGTGAGAAAGGCCTCATATGCTGCCGGAGTTTTGCCATTTGCCCGGAGATGATGGGTGATTCCTTGCCTGAGTTAGGAGCGATTAAACTGTGGCCGAGAGTTAAACTTTCCATTTTCTCAGTCTCCAAGGAAGGATTGAAGGAAATACAAGTCTTCTTGTTTCCTCTGGCATTCGGTCGAGATTCCTCCGATTGGTGGTGTTCCTTCCTTGATTCAACCGAGGCCTGGAGCGTCGGTGATGTAGACGCAAGTGGGGTGCCTCCTCTTCTTCGTGCCTCGTCTCAATCTGGCTGGGGTGAAACAAACGGTGTGAAGAAGAAGATTGAAGGCCCCCTGAAACCCAAAGCCCTCATCCTCCGTTGGTCGTGAGACCAGTGATAGTGATGATGAAATGGCCTGGGCGTTTCTTGATGCAGACTGGGGTTCAGGGCTCCTTCCTTTCAAATGGAGCCGGTAGCGGCAGTAATGGAAGTTTGGCTCCTGTGCCCCTTTATCATCCCAGGAGAAGAGCCGTTATATTGCCAAGCGTAGCTTCTGTAATAGCTTCTGTAGTAGCTTCTGTAATAGCTTCTGTAGTGGTGTCTTTGTACTGATGTAAATCTTCTGAATTATCAATAAAATTAGATTTCTTCTTCTTAGATCTGATGTTTTCTATGGATGTGCTCTTTTGTAGCTTAAACACTTTCTTGTGCATTTCTGATTGTTCTGAGAATAAATCAAAGAAACTTAGAAAAATGCCTGAATCGAAGTACTTTACCCCTGGTCGGAACCATAGTACTTGTTGTTTGTTTGATAGATAAACCAAATAATGTAAGTATCAGATCTAAGGTGTTCCGATCTAGGAAACTTTAGTTTGTAGATGCCCGGAACTTCTGTCTGTGGATGTGCTGAATCATAGAATCTGTAGATTGAAGACGAACCATGCTCGGAAGACCTGTGTATAAGAGTAATCCAGGCTCTGAAGGCTTGTGCACTTATGAATGGACCGAGTAAAAACTCGTACATTATGGACCAGGCTCTGGAGGCCTGTGCATTAACAGATGGACCAAGTCATAAGACTTGTGCATTAATAGATGGACCGAGTGAAAACTCGTACATTATAGACCAGGCTCTAGAGGCCTGTGCATTAATAGATGGATCAAGTCATAAGACTTGTGCATTAATAGATGGACCAAGTGAAAACTCGTACATTATGGACCAAGCTCTGGAGGCCTGTGCATTAATAGATGGATCGAGTGAAAACTCGTACATTATGGACCAGGCTCTGTAGGCCTGTGTATTAATAGATGGATCAAGTCATAAGACTTGTGCATTAATAGATGGACTGAGTGAAAACTCATACATTATGGACCAGGCTCTGTAGGCCTGTGTATTAATAGATGGATCAAGTCATAAGACTTGTGCATTAATAGATGGACTGAGTGAAAACTCATACATTATGGACCAGGCTCTGGAGGCCTGTGCATTAATAGATGGACCGAGTGAAAACTCGTACATTATGGACCAGGCTTTGGAGGCCTGTGCATTAATAGATGGGCCGAGTGAAAACTCGTACATTATGGACCAGGCTCTGGAGGCCTGTGCATTAATAGATGGACCAAGTCATAAGACTTGTGCATTAATAGATGGACCGAGTGAAAACTCGTACATTATGGACCAGGCTCTTGAGGCCTGTGCATTAATAGATGGACCAAGTCACAAGACTTGTGCATTAATAGATGGACCGAGTGAAAACTCGTACATTATGGACCAGGCTCTAGAGGCCTGTGCATTAATAGATGGACTAAGTCACGAGACTTGTGCATTAATAGATGGACCGAGTGAAAACTCGTACATTATGGACCAGGCTCTGGAGGCCTGTGCATTAATAGATGGACCAAGTCACGAGACTTGTGCATTAATAGATGGACCGAGTGAAAACTCGTACATTATGGACCAGGCTCTAGAGGCCTGTGCATTAATAGATGAACAATTTATGGAAGTAAAAGAAAAGAAATCTTCATTGATAATACTTCCGCAAGTGTTCTACGTTCCATGGCCTAGGAACAGGTTTGCCAGTCATGTCTTCAAGCCAGTAAGTGGTAGGTCGAACTGTAACACCCCGACTCTGTATAATTAATAATTAAATAATTAATTATTAATTAGTACCGGCTTAGGGAATAATTAAGGAAATTAACCTTAATCTCCCGGTGGTCACACTAGACCAATAGAATGATTAAACATGTCCGAGAATAGGGTATAATACCCGAACCTAATTTTTAATTAATTAGGTGAAATAATGTCAATTTAACACTGACGGAATTCGAATTAATTAGCCACGGAAATCCCGAATGACTAATAAATGACACGGAACCTCTGACACTGTAGATAACTGAAATATGAAACTCTCGGAACAAACCGCATCGAAAAAGGAGTTACGGAATGAGAGTTATGAGGCAAACATCAGAAACCGAATTAACGTGCAGCCAAACAGGGCCTTAACCCAAAATGTGGAAAAATGGCCAAATTGGTGGTCAAGGGGAATTGAACCCTTGACCTATGGAGAGAATGAATTCCATCCAAAAACTTAACCAGGTGGCCATCCAGCACCTTTGTGCCTATATATACAACTTAATTGTATATATCTCTGAATTGCCCCAACTTGCCACCCAAAGCAACCAATGAGGTTACATGCAAACCCCAAATGATGGATTACATCATCTCCCACCAGCTACTCCATTCTCTGATTCCCAATCACCTCATTGACCTACCTACATATAGTGATATATATGTATAAGTGTATATACCTTATGCATAAAGAATTGGTGATTTACTTGGGTTACAAAAAGAGGTCTTGGGTGTAAATCAGAAATGGAGAGAGTGACAAAGCTGAAGGTTTGCATGTGGCCGTGAGACTGATTGTCTAGAGAGAGAAAGAACCTGCTAGAGAAAATCCATGTGTGAGACCAAAGTGTGTGCATGCATGAGTGTGTGTATGTCTTCATGAGATGCACAAGAAGGAAGGGACTGAGGGCATGACTGAACTGAGGCGGCCACCGAGTTCGTGCCTGAACCAAGCCAGAAGAGAGACTGCCACTGTTGAAGGTAAAAATTCAAATTTTTCCTTCATTTATTGGTTTGAATTTTTAGAATTGTTTTGAGGAAATTCTGAGGCTATAAGGACTGTAATTGCATGCATGTTAGCTAGACTAAAAATCTGGGTTGTTTAAGCATAAGAAGGACCATCGGACTGCTTGGAATTCAAGCAAAAACCCAAAGCCGTGACCCATCCTCCATGGATGACCTTGCATGCAACCAATCTGAAATGACCAAAACCAAACCATGTTTGGATGATCGAGACTTGATCTATAGGTCATGAGAGTTTCCAAAGCACCAACCCGCGACCCTAGAGCACTGATTTGGACCCTCAAAACCGAACCTATAGGTCTCGGCCATGGAACCCAAAATGTGAAATAGGTTTTTAAACTGAAAATAAACAATGGGGAATTTAAGCCCCTGTTCTAAGGGTCACAAAGAACCAAACCGTGTGCGATTTGGTTGAGGAATGAGGCCCCACGACCGAACTGAAACTCTGTGCGATAATCGGCTATACAGAGCTTAATCCGTGGATTCAAAGCTCGAAATTAATGCCAAATTGTTGGCTTCACTTCCAGAAACCGATTGGAACCGGAAGCAGTTGAAAACCCTACCTGAAACATCACGAAATAGAAGAAGAAATCTGCAGAAACTAGGGCAACCGAGGGTAATTTGATGAAGAAGACGACCGAGTTGACTCGCTGCCTTGAGCCGAGTCAACCGGGCCAACTCGGACACGTGTCGCCTCAAGACCGTGCCACTGTTTTAATAAAACTGCACCATTTTGATGTTTGATGTTTTAAATTTAAAATCTGATCCTACCTGTTTGGTTACGGCGATAACAAATTAAAATTGGGATTGGGCTAATCCTGAACACGGATAGGGGGGCAAATTGAGGTTAACTAGAATATTTAATTCCGGTTTTCCTGAAGGAACTGAACCGGTTGGTTCTTGATGATTTTGGACCGGTTCACTTGGTGAACCATTGAACCCTTGGGTTTGAACCCCTAAATTATGAAATTATATTTTTGACCCCTAAAGTTCCTAAAATTACGGATTTACCCCTACTGTTTGACAGAATTGCATAGTGGCCCAGACTTTGGAAAATTTCTTCATTTAAGCCCCTGGTAATTAATTAAATAATAAAATAATTATTTAATTATTTTATTAAATAGGTAAAATTACAATTTTACCCCTAGACATTAAATATGTCAAACGGAGTCCAAATAAATTAAATAAATAGTGTATTTTCACTATTTCAAGCATTCTGGACTCAATGGTACAGTCCGATTTTGGAAATACAGTCCCGAAAAATACAGACACGTAGGTGTAAATTACTGTATTGCCCCTGATGGCACCCAGACCCAAATAAAAATATCAGACAGTCTATTTTGACTGTCTCGGGCATTCTGAACTCAACGGTGAGGTCCGTTTAATGAACTGAGGTCCCGAAAAATACAGACACATAAAGTGTAAATGACCGAATTGCCCTTAATGATACCCAAGGCCGATTAAACATAACAGATAGTCCAACTTAATTATGTCGGACACTCTGGACCCAATGGTGAGGTCCATTTTATGAACTGACGTACCGAAAAATACGACACATGAAATTACCAAATTACCCCTGATACCGTACGAGACCTAAACAAGGTCCGATTGGGACGAAACTGATACCAGTAGGAGCCCAGACACTGGTGAGACTGTATATTTGATTAGATGATGAATCGGGGTCAGAATTACACAAAACATAAAATGACCAAAATACCTCTGAGCACTGTAAGTGCAAAGTAGAGGTCGAATAAAGGTCAAACTGATCTGATAAATTATCACAGGAATAATTATGAACACTGAAGGGCTAAATAAGACTCCGAGACAGTCAACGCGTAAAACGAGAAATGACCGATGTGTCCCGACGATCTAAAGCAGATACCAAATGAAGTCCAAGGGACTTACAAATTTATACATGAGATATATGGGACGTTCTGAGGACCATGATAGGGTCCGGGGCAGAGATGACAAAATTACCATTTTGCCCCTAAGACTAAATAAGTACCCAACTGATACCGATTAAAGTCTAAAAGACTTAAAACTTTGTACTTAAGATATAAAGACTATTCCGAAGACCACGACAGGGTCCGGGACAAGAATGGTAAAATTACCATTTTGCCCCTAAGGTTGAATGAGTGCCTGACTGATAACAATTGAAGTCTAAATGACTTAGGATATAATCCTAATAACTGCTAAGCCTAATTAAAGAATGAAATAGCCTCGGGTGAGACCCAATGGAAGGGCGATAGGCTACTAGGCTATCTTAGGTAATCCGATAGATACCTAAGATGACGAATGAGACCTGAATGGATGAGTTCTGATCTGTCTATGATTGATGATTATTATTCAGGATATACATGGAGATGCCTGACGTACCTGGAGGTTATCGGATTATTTATGCAAGGAAATAAGCGTAAAGTTTGTGAGTAACTTCTGACACTGTTTTGATACTGTCCCTTGATTTATTGATCTGTTTTGAATGCAATTATTTAAGTGCAATTATTTAAATGCATGCCTTTTCGTACTATATCACTTATGACATGGTTTTAGTCTTTTTAAATAATTGACTATATTCCTGATCCCCGTGCTAGCATTCCGTACTGTTTTGCCCGTTTTGAACTGTTGAGATAAAATGGATATATTGAACCATTATTTCCGAAACGATTAAATAAACCATGTGATATAGGCAAAGAACAACATTTTGTTGTATCGTACCGCTTTGTATAGTATACTGTCTGAATGCTATATTGTTTAAATGTATGTACTTAATGTACGCCCTTTGTACCACATTCCACGTGATGTGCTTGTGTCCTTCGAATTAGGAATTCCGTTCAGTTCGGTTATGTGCTGTCCGTTAATGATATGTCTGCCTCGATTGATATGTTCCGTCCGGTTCTGACATGTTCCGTCCGTTAATGATGTTAAGTCCGCCTTGATTGATATATAGTCCAGTTCCGTTGTGTACTGTCCGTTGATGATACGTCTGTCTTGATTGAAACATTGTTCAGTCCAGTTATGATTAGTTCCGACAGTGATGTGTCCCTGACTTGATTGTTATATTGTTTCTACCCAGTTCCGTTATGTTGTGTCCTGTTCATGATTTGCCTGTGTCTTGATTAGTGTATTGTTTCCGTTTAGTTCCGTTATAATTTTATCTGTTCGCGATATGCCTTGTTTGACTGATGCATTGTTTCTGTTCGATTCTGTTATATTCCGTCCGTTGATGATATGTCTGGCCTGATTGATAGATGGTCTAGTTCCGTTATGTTTCCGTCCTGTTATTGGTATGCCTTGTTTTGATTGATCTTGTTCAACTCCGCTATGTTCTAGCCATTGATAATATGCCCCTGTCTTGACTGACTTATTGTTCCCACTCAGTCCCGATTGTGATTCGTTCCGTTAATGAAGAGTCTGTGTCTTGACCGATATATTAACAATAGTTATTGTTTTGACCGATTGGTTATGTTATGTTCCGACCCGTTTGTATTGTTTATTCGATTCTGTTTTATTGTACTAGACTGCTTATGAAATGGACTTATAAAAATAGTTATTTTTGTAATGACTAAATTATCCATGTGCCTTGGGAGCACAAAACTGGTTTTGAAACCCATGATAGGGAATCTGTGTTACTCACTGGGCTTATTTAAGCTCACCCCATTATTCTGACATTTTTCAGGATTTACCTCCATTGGATTAGAAGATACTATGACATGACGTGAATAGGCCAAGTGGCATCGCAAGTAAGGATCTGACGGCACTGAATTGTAGAGACTGGTTTATTGTGGATTGAACCTGGTTATTCCGGTGAGTGGTATGTTATGACTGACTTGACTGATATATACTAGATAGACATGGCTCATGGAATTAATAGTACTCTAGAGATATTAGATCTGCTCTGTTGTTATATGATTGATTTTAGATATGCTCTGAGATTAGAATTGTTGACTGACTGGATCTAGTCTTGTTCTGTGATACATATTCTTATGATGGATAAGTGAGTTACATTCCCATGACACAAAGAAAAAGTTTTAAATTCCGCTGCATCTGACCCTACAGTCGGAGTGCAATTCGTCGAAAAGTTCAGAATTTGCCTTTGGTTGGTCGCGTCGCGACCGACTGGCAGTCACGTCCTCGACATCCGCGTAGGGTGGGGTTCGGGATGTGACACGAACGACCTTTGTTACTTTGTAGAGGCCTTCCCAGTTTGGTGACAACTTTCCCATGGTGGGATCCTTGGTGTTTTGAAAGACTCTTCTTAAGACGAAGTCTCCAACTTGAAAGTTGACTGTCTTGAGTCTTACCTTGGATTTGTTGACCATTCTCTGCTGATAAGCTTCCATCCTGATGCTGGCTTGATCCCTTCTCTCTTCGAGCAAATCCAAGTTTTCCATCAGCTGCTGATCATTGGATTCTTGCTCGAAGGCCTCAGTCCTCAGAGTTGGCATACCGATCTCAACCGGAATTACTGCTTCTGTTCCATAGGCTAGTGAGAAGGGAGTTTCAGAGGTGGGAGTTCTTCTGGTTGTTCTGTAGGCCCAAAGGACTCCAGGGAGTTCTTCTGCCCATTTTCCTTTGGCCTGTTCCAACCTCTTCTTTAACCCGTCAAGGATTGTTCGGTTGGTGACCTCTGCTTGCCCGTTTGCTTGCGGATGGCCTGGAGAGGCAAAGTGCTGCCTGATGTTGAGATTTTCACAGAATGCCTTGAAGCCTTTACCAGTGAATTGTGTCCCATTGTCCGAGATAATTACACGTGGTATGCCAAACCTGCAGACAATGTTCTTCCAGGTGAAGCTTTCGACTTCCTTTTCTGTAATATGCGTTAAAGGCTCGGCTTCGGCCCATTTAGAGAAGTAGTCGATGGCCACCAAGAGGTACTTCCTGTTTGGAGGTGCTCGTGGTAATGGGCCCACAATGTCCATTCCCCATTGAGCAAAGGGCCAAGGACTAGGAATCGGGATAAGCTCGTGCTGAGGCTGATGTTGGTACGGGGCAAATCTTTGGCACTTGTCGCACTTCCGAACATATTCTTTAGCCTGCTTCAACATGCCGGGCCAGTAGTAGCCCTGCGATAGAGCTCGGTGGGCTATAGTTCTGCCCCCATTATGATTTCCGCAGATTCCCTCATGTATTTCAGCCAAGACATACTGTGATTCGTCTGGGGCTAAGCATTTTAGCAGAGGTTGAGAATACGACCTTCTGTAAAGCTTGTTGTTCAGGATCAGGTACCGAGCCGCTCTGATTCGGATTCTCCTGGCTTTGTTTTTGTCCTCTGGGAGGAGACCGGACCTTAGATACTGGAGGATCGGGGTCATCCAGTTCTGGGGCTATTCGTCAATTTGAGCGACTTGTGCTTCCTCGATGCTGGATCCTGGCTGAAAAGAGATTTTAATTGTGGAGTCTGCTTCAGATTTGAGGCAGGAGGCCATGTTAGCTAGAGCATCTGTTCTGCAATTCTGGCTTCTCTCAATTTTCTGGATGGTAAACGTTTGGAAGGAATTCTTCAAGTGGCTCACCAGTTCGGAATACCGAAGCATTCTGTCATCTTTGATGGTAAATTCTTCCAAGACCTGGCTTACTACCAGTTGGGAGTCAGAGAAGACATCGAGGTTCTGAGCCTCGCATTCCAAGGCAAGTTTCATCCCTAAGATTAGGGCTTCATATTCGGCTTCATTATTAGAAGCTCTGAATCTCAGGCTGATTGCTTTTTCTGATGTGAGCCCATCAAGGGACTGTAGCACCAGGCCTACCCCTGATCCTTGATCGGTTGACGATCCATCAATGTACAACAGCCAGGTTCCTGAAGTCTCGGTGACTTGTGCTTTGTTCTGAAGTGCCAGGGTGAACTCGGCTACGAAGTCAGCTAAGGCCTGCCCTTTGATGGAGTTCCGGGGTACATATGCTATGTCGAACTCCCCTAGCTCCACAGACCACTTTACCAATCTTCCCGATACTTCAGGTTTCCTCAGTATTGACTTCAGGGGATAGGCAGTTGGAATCTCGATTGGATGGGCCTGGAAATAAGGTCGAAGCTTCCGAGCTGATATAACCAAGGCATAGGCCAGCTTCTCTATTTCTGGGTATCTTTTCTCCGTGTCAAGTAGTGCCCTACTGATGTAGAATATAGGCCTCTGTACTCCTCTGTCCTATCTAATCAGTGCGGAGCTGACCGCGTTCTCGGAGACTGCAAGGTACAGGAGCAGCTTTTCTCCTTGTACTGGTTTTGACAAGAGCTCTGGAGAGGCTAGATACTCCTTCAGTTCTTGAAAGGACTGCTCGCATTCTTCTGTCCATTGCAAAGTCTTGCTGCCCTTCAGAGCTTTGAAGAAAGGTAGGCAGCGATCGGTGGACTTGGATATAAATCTGCTTAGTGCGGCAATTCTGCCGTTCAGTGCCTGAATCTCCTTTCTGGTTCTTGGTGACTTCAGTCCAATCAGGGCTTGGATCTGAGTGGGATCTGCTTCGATACCTCTTTGAGAGACGATGTATCCCAAGAATTTTCCCTTCGTAACTCCAAAGGTACATTTCGAGGGGTTGAGCTTCATCTTGTGTTGTCTGAGGATATCGAAGGTCTGGGCCAAGTGCTGGAGGTGACTGCCTTTCTGAAGGCTCTTTACCAGCATGTCGTCGATGTAAACCTCCATGGTGCTACCAAGTAGTGGGCTGAACATCTTGTTCACCAACCGCTGATAAGCGGCTCCAGCATTCTTCAAACCGAAAGGCATCACTCTGTAGCAGTAGAGTCCTCTTTCGGTTATGAAGGCAGTCTTCTCTTGATCTGAAGGGTACATCTGGATCTGGTTGTATCCAGAGTATGCATCCATGAAACTCATAAGTTCATGCCCTGCAGTGGCGTCAACTAGTTGGTCTATTCTCGGTAGTGGAAAGCTGTCTTTGGGGCATGCTTTGTTGAGGTTTGTATAGTCAACACAGACTCTCCACTTGCCGTTCTTCTTCTTAACAAGCACGGTGTTGGCTAGCCACTCGGGATAGAAAACTTCCCGTATCATCCTGGCGTCCAGCAGCCTCTGGACTTCTTCGTTTATAATCCATTGCCGATCAGGAGCAATCGGCCTTCTCTTCTGTCTGACTGGGGGGTGATCCGGATCTACCATCAGTTTGTGAGTTATTAGATTAGGATCTATTCCTTCCATGTCCCTGGTCTCCCAAGCAAAGATAGAGAGGTTGTTTTTCAAAAACCTGACTATCTTTTCCTGCTCGGTGTGTGTAAGGTCTGGGCCGATGTACAAGTAACGCCCTCTGCTTCTGAACCGACTAGTATTTTAATGGGCTCGCCAACAGGTTTGGCTCGGCTGTCACGTCCCCTTGGACTCAGGGGTTCTTCAACGCTGGATGGGCAATCTTCCACCTCGGGAGTGTGAGTGAAGACCGGATCTGCACAGTCCCGAGTGTACTGTAATTGCTATTTCGGAGCTTTCTCCTTGAGGGCAATAGCGTGACACTCTCGGGAGGTTGGCTGACATCCTTGGACCGAGTGTACGCTCTAGTTGTGGACGTACTTCAGACACTGATGAAGGGTCGAAGTGACTGCCCCTATCTGATGCAACCAGGGTCTCCCGATTATGACGTTGTAGGGAGACTTCATGTTCAGCACCATGTATTCCGTGATGGTGGTCTTCTGCCCTTCATCTTCTCCTACAGTGGTAGGAAAGTCAACTCTCCCTAGTGGGGTGCTGAGGTTGCCATCAAAAGCTGCCATCATGGCAGTGGTGGGCTTGACGTTGTCCTGGTCTATGCCCATCTGTTTAAGCGGTTCATAGAACAGAATGTTGACTGAGCTGCCAGTGTCGACCAGGACTCTTCTGGTCTCGATGTTGGCGATTCTGAGGGTAATAACGAGGGCATCACTGTGAGGGCAGTGTACCCCTGCCAGATCTTGCTCGGTGAACTGGATCTCCGGCCCTGGCTTGAGCCTCTTTTCGACGTTGGAGATCTGCAGGACGTTCGGGGCGATTTTGGCCTCCCGAGCATATCTCTTTCTTGCCCTGTTGGACATTCCTGTAACAAGGGAGTCAGCATGGAGGACGTAGATGACGTGATTGTTCTGCCTCTGAGGCTCGTTTCGTCTTTCCCTCTGCTCCTGCCTCTGTTCGGGCCTCTGATCTGGCCGCTGCTGAGGCTTGTCCTCTTGGGGGTTCTGTCGTCCGTCCTGCTTGACGAACTCCCGAAGACGTCCCTTCTTTATGAGCTGCTCTATCTCATATCGGAGGGTCCTGCAAGAGTTAGTTGTATGTCCATGATCTTTATGGAAATTATAATACTTACTTTGGTCCCGCAGGCTGGGATCTCCCTTGATTGGCTCCGGCCACCTTAGGTTCTCCCGATCTCTGATCTGCCGGAGTACCTGGTTCGGAGTGGTGTTCAGGGGAGTGAAGTTGGTGAACTCCCTTGGTGCGGAGTTGTACACAGCTTTGGGAGCTGTTTTATTCTCTGGACTCCTGGCCCTCTTTTTGTTGGAGTCTTTTCTGTGATCCTCCTTCTTGTGATCCTCCCGCTTCGGATTATCCCTCTGGGTCTGATCCTTTCCCTTCTGGGCTGAGCGGTTGGCCTCTTCCAGGTTGATATATTTTCTGGCCCGATCCATTAGTACTGCCATATCGGCTGGAGGGCTCTTTGTCAAGGAATCTCTGAACCCACCTTGGGCAAGCCCAGTTGTAAGGGCTGCTACAAGGAATTTCGGGCTGCAATCCGTGATCTCAGTGAGTTCGGTGTTGAAGCGTGCAATGTAGGCTCGGAGGGATTCCTCCCTGGTCTGCTTTACATTCAGCAGGAATTCTGGCCCCCTTCTGAGTCTCCTGCTGGTCATAAACCTGTCCAAGAACTGCCTACCGAGCTCGTAGAAGCTGGTAACGGAGTTCGGAGGGAGGTTGTGAAACCACTTCAGAGCAGTTCCCTTTAAGCTGGTGATGAACGTCCGGCACATGAAAGCATCCGAAGCTCCGTGAAGGGCCATCGTATGCTGGTAATGAGAAATGTGATCTCCTGGATCTCCAGATCCGTCATAAAGAGTGAACTTGGGCACCATGAACTTTCTAGGCCTCTCTTTTGACATGATAGCGTGAGTGAACGGAGTGGCCAGTCTTCCGAGCAGCCTGGCCAGTTCGTCTTGTTCTGGAGGGTTCTGAGGTCCTCTCATGGTGACTGTCCGGTCTATTGACTCGGCAATTTCCTCTATCCTCCGCGGGTCTTTGACTCTGACATCTTGTGAACCCTGTCTGACAGCCTCGGCTTCAGGGTAGTAGGGTTGATTACGCCCTTCGGACGGAGGAGGAATCCGAATCGGAGGGACTGGTGCTGCATGATAAGGTTCCTGCGGTGCCAGCGGTGCTTCGAAACCTTAGGAGTTGGGGCTCGAGTAGTGCTTCGGTAATGCACGTCGGGAACGAAAGCGGATGTTCCCCAGCCAGGAACTGTTGATGGCTGTGGATCTCGACCAGCGCGAGCAACGCCTGAAGGGTGCCCAGGCAGGTTAGTTGGAGCCTGTGCATGAGGTTCGGCGTTATCTGTAGCAACAGGAGGTTGCGTCCCTGCAACGAAGTTGACCGGCGGGCTAGGAGAACCCGTCGCTTGGTTCTGCGTAAGTGTCGCCAGCGTTCTAGTGATGGTAAGCAGCTGTTCCTGCACCAGTTCATTGTGTCGTTTTATGGCTTCGATCTCTTGTCGCATAGGATTGGCCGCTGGCCCCCTTGTGCGGGGAGCAGGCGGTTGACGTTGAGTGTTTTGCGCATTCTGAGCATTCTGTCGTGGTCGGAGATTTGGTGCCATGGTTTTCCGGTGGGAAAAAAGATGAGTTTTATGAGTAGAGCACTTTGGAGATTAGTCGTTTCCCACAGACGGCGCCAAACTGATGCTGCACTTTTTGACTCGCAACACGTGAGGGCTCCGTGACCTGTAGAACACTCAGAGAGATGATTAGAGGACCACCGGATTGGCTCCGGCGGTAGCCGCTCCGATGCTTAAGTAAGTAAGAGAATTGAAAGACTGTATTGAAAGCCAAAGAATGAGCATAGAGAATAAGGCGTACCTTTATGGTTTAATTTATAAGCCGTGGCTTTCCTAAGTTGGTTAGGATTCGAAGCCATGAATATAGGGATTTGATCACCGGAGATTGTAGTTACCTTGCATAGAGATAACCATAGAAGCCATGAATATAGGGATTTGATCCCTGGAGATTGCGGCTACCTTGTATAGAGATAACCATAGATGGTAGTTTCCTTGTTGAAGACTGCTTCCTTGTTGAAGACCGCTTCCTTATTCCTTGCTCGGCATCCGCTAAAGTGGTGACGAGTTCTGTAGTGTTGGTCTGAATCCTGTGACCTTGTTCTGGATATATATATATATATATATATATATATATATATATATATATGTTCGGCCACTTCCGACCTTGTATGATGATCTGGATGCTTGAATTTTTTCTTATTGGCTGAATGAGAATCATGTTGGCTGAACATAAGTCAAATTGTGGTTACACGTGTCAAGTGTTGATTGACCTGTTCTTTTATGATATCAGCTCCCTTCATGGTTTTAATTATTACCATCATGAATGATAGTGAGATTAAAAAACTAGTAAATTTTAACGTTACTAATAGTTTTTTTTTATCATGATGGCAAATCCGATTCTGTGTATCACATATCCCTAGGAACAATGATGACAATCTCAAAGGAATCGAGTGAAGCCATCACCAATGCCCGACAGCTGGAAACTGAAAGAGATTTTTGCAACTGGCATTGTGCTTGGAGGTTACTTGGCACTAATGACAGTAGCGTTCTTCTGGGCTACGAATGATACCAACTTTTTCTAGGTAGGAAATGCATAATTTCTTTTTTCTTGATAAAATCTAAACATTAAAAATATGTTTCAGATTGTTAATTAATGAAGTCCGTTCGATCTTTAAGACATAGCCCTCGTGAAATGATGGCAGCTTTGTACCTACACGTGAGCATTGTGAGTCAGGCCCTCATATTTGTTACAAGGTCTCGCAGCTGGTCCTATGCAGAACGCCCTGGACTACTCCTAGTCACAGCTGTCATATTATCTCAGCTGGTAAGAATTTTCCTAATGGATAATCTCTATATGTAACACATCTAGATAGAGAGGGTTTTTTTTCTTGGATTAGATGTCTATGAAAATAAATAATTCATTAGAATATAGAGAAGATCAGCTTTGCACTAGTTTAAACAAACAATGTTCTAATTGGCAATTCAACTTGGGAGTTAAGTGTACTGTTGAAGTTTTGTGCCAAAAGTTTCCTTATCAAATTATCAAACCTTACCACAGTTTTCTTCAATGAATGTGAATCAATCTTTAATGAGATATTTGAACTGTTCATTTCCAAGAATTCACCAGAAATGTGACATTACAGATCTCAAGCTGGTTGCCTCAAATGATATAAGTATAATATTTTGGGTTCTGTTAAAGGTTCCTGATCACATGCCCTGCTATGAGAAGTTACAAGAAATTTGTCATTTCCGTTTTATTTTTTGTTTATTAATTGATTTTTTGGATTTTCTTTAAAAATCGAATCAGTTGGAATATTAGGTAGTATTGTATTGTGCACAGGTTGGTAGTATTACCCTAGAGACATCGTAATAGTCAGTAAAACTGAATTTACATATTTGCATTACAATGGGCTAGTCTACTACCATTGGAATGACCCGTGCTGGATTTAAAAGTTTAAACAGTTGATGATGAAAAGAAATAGATTCATTTAAATTCCATAAGAAAGCACAATGAACTTATCTGATCGTCACTTAATGACAGTACTTTGTAAGACTGTTTTCCTATTGGTGGACTTGGTAGTATCAATATTTTCTAATACTGAATTTGGAAACATTAGTAGTGGATAGTTTGCTCTAATGAACATGTAAACTGTTCTTTAATTGACAGGCTGCCACTGTTATAGCTGTATACGCCAACTGGGGTTTTGCAAAGATAAAAGGATGTGGGTGGGGGTGGGCTGGTGCCATCTGGCTTTACAGCCTGATAACATATATTCCAGTTGACCTCCTCAAATTTGCCATCCGCTACGTTTTAAGTGGGAAGGCTTGGGATAATCTTTTGGAGAACAAGGTAGGCTTGCTGTATGATAATTCCTTAAAAGAAGGGGGGCATCTATGAATTAGTTTGTAGTTTGAAGTACTTTGTAATTCTATGTGGTTTCTACTTGCAACAGACTGCCTTCACTACTAAGAGTAACTATGGGAAAGAAGAGAGAAGCACAGTGGGCCACTGCACAGAGGACTATACGTGGCCTTCAACCACCTGAAACCTTTAATCTTTTCTCTGACAAGATCAGTTATAGGGAGCTTTCGGAGATTGCAGAGCAGGCCAAGAGACGGGCTGAGGTTGCAAGGTAAGCAAATTACTTCAGTTTTTCTTTTTTTTCGACATTTGGCCTGAAAAATAATAAATAAATAAGATGTCAAATAAAATGGAATCATGAAATGATTAAAAATCGTTATAACATCCTCATATCTTTAACATAGGTATCTTTGGTGGGTATATAATTTTGTGCCTAAATGCTGATACCCAATAATCAAATTGAAGAAATAATGTTTTCAATTTTTTTTTTCCATGCATGCTTCGGATGAAAAGGCTTATTAGCAGAGTTTCTTATGAGAGATGTCTACTGACTTGTTGACACAGGCTCCGAGAGTTGCATACACTGAAGGGGCATGTTGAATCAGTAGTGAAGCTGAAAGGACTAGACATTGATACAATCCAACAGCATTATACAGTTTGAACTTGAAAGATGTTTAGAAATAATAGTTCACATACATATTATTGTGTAATTCTAGTAGGATTAGGATTTCATGGTTTATTTTTTTTATTAATATTTTACATGTACAACCTCATAACCCTCCTATATAAGGAGCTCTCTTGTTTAGTTTTAGAATAATTCAGTCTAATACAATGTAGTCCTTTAGGTTTTTCCTTTCTCCCTCTTCTCTCTTTCTTCTCTATTTCTTGTCTCTTTTATGTTATTCTACCAAATCTAACATGGTATCAGAGCCACTTCGATTTTTTCATCATCATCTTCCAATCCATCAGTTCATCACCATGGTCTCGTCAAGCACTGAAGGTTTCATTCACTCACTCACTCATTGTTGTTCAGTCAAAGACCGAAGGTCATCAGATTGCAACACACTCAATCACTCACTCACACACGGTTGCACCAGCGGAATCTTCTCATCATCATGCAAAATCCTCCAGCCATGCCGTCATCTTCTCCGCTCCCACTGTCCCTGTCAATATTTGATCAATCATCCGGCTCATTCCTGACCATGTCACTACTCCTCACCATCACTTCAATGTTCGTCGCCTAGCTGCTCCTTTATTGCCACCATCTCAGCTTCACGGTCTCCCCCCCACCCCATCGGAATCGACTATGCACAACATCATTTGTGCTTCCATGTGCCACCTTTAGTTTCAGCTCCGCGCTTCCATGTGTCGTCATGAACTCTATTGAGACTCCAGCTCCTACCGCTATGTCAGCTTGAATTACATCTACGTTTCAACCACAACGCTAACAAGTCAACTAGTCTACTTCCAGATTTTGTTTGCAAACTCAAGTTGGTCTATCTCCCACCATGAGTTTGAGAGAGGGCGTTAGAAATAATAGTTCACATATATATTATTGTGTAATTCTAGTAGGATTAGGATTTCATGGTTCATTTCCTTTATTAATACTTTCCATGTACAACCTCATAAGCCTCCTATATAAGGAACTCTCTTGTTTAGTTTCAGAATAATTCAGTCTAACACTATGTAGTCATTTGAGTTTTCTCTTCTCCCTCTTCTCTCTTTCTTTTCTATTTCTTATCTCTTTTATGTTATTCCACCAAATCTAACAAAAGAGATTGAGAGACCCTGTTGTTAAGGGCCAAAAAATTCCATTATAAAGGTTTAGTGGAAAATTCCTCTAGCTACTAATTCCAACTTCAGTTTTGTTTGGTGCATATTTTAGGTGCAGAGGACATGTTAGTTCTCTCTAGAACAAAATAGTGTAACTGAAAAGCATGTAAAAAGTTTCCTTCTTTCTCTCCCATGTCAGTGCTACTTTTCAACAAGGAATTATCTTTGTATGTCAGTCTTTGGCACCAGCAACAGGGGTTTGGGTACTACTTTAGCACCCATCATGAGTTTAGAAAGGTTGTGCTGCAATCCCCACCACAACCAGTTTAATTGCAAAAATGAGTTCTGGTCTTTAACAACCAACTCTTCTAAAAACATTGAGTTACTAGAGGTGTTAGTTTTTAGATTTTGCATCAATCCATATGTGAATAAGATTCGCCCACTAGGAAATGAGCCTTGACCTATTTAAGTGGCTGATAGGATAAGTTTCTATCCTTATTCAAATACGTCTCTATCATGTGTTGATAGAGATCAATATTTTGAATCCTAAACAAATCCTATATGTATCTAAAATAAATATGCAGATATGTGGTTTGCGTAATGTGGTTGTGAGATATAATATACTTTATCTCTCTAGTTTTTTCTCTCTGGTGGGTTTGGAATGTGAAGATTGAAGGAGTAATTCTAATAATTAACCCTGCATAACTTCGCAAAATTTGGGGACATACACGGAAGCTAGAATTCAACGTTTGGCTCGTAACAACAAGCAATATACGATTTACGGGTATCTTCCGCAGTCAGGTATGACTTAACCCATATACATGCTATGTGCATTAAGTGTTTACATTGGTATCAGAGCCTTAGGTTTGTGTTCGTTGATATATGTGTTGTATGCATGGGTATTTATTAAAAACCAAAATCATGTATTTAACCCACACGACTGATCTTTAAAATATTATTATAAGAACACTTTTCGAACAATCCGCCACGGTGAATGTGTTCTTTATAAATCCAGTAAATAGTCCTTAAAATTTCATGATGATCTACTATCGGATCTATGAGAGATCTGAATTTAAAGTTATGATTTTTTTAAGAAAATACAACTTTAATATGAATTTTTGGGTTTTAATACAATCTGTAAAACCTTGATTATTATACATGAAATTTATATTGAATTGTTCCTTATCGCGAGAGCTTTCCAACGATATATGGTACACAAATGTTCATTGAAAAATGAGTGAGATATAAGGTCTCAAAGTTTGACAATAGTCATGGCTAAACCTTGTTTTTGGAGAAGATGAATTGAAGAGAATGCAACCTCCCCTTTCGGTGGGATGTGTGGGAGCGCATATATCATCTTCCGAGGCCTATTTTTTGACACCTCCAGAGAGTGAGCCTCTCCCATCCACTGTAGGTCCTAAAAATGTATTTTGTGTAATTTTTGAACTTCTAGAGGTATTTTAAAATTAATTTACGGTCCAAAAAAATGTTGCACATGTTGGCTCGTGAGGCATGTTTTGGCCATATTTTTTCGACACCTCTAGAAAGTGAGGCTTCTCCACACTATGTAGGCCCTAAATATGATTAAATTTTTTTTAAAAATTCTAATGAACTATATTATTATTCAAAATTATAAAATAGTGTTGTGTACATTGTTATGGGCCTAAAATAATTTTGGGTGAATTTTTTACCTATTTTTCATAATTTTTGGGCTTTAAAAAAATTTGTTTTTTAAGCTAAAATTGAATTAAAAATTATAGAAAAATCATTTTTAATTTTGAAAAATTCATGTGAAAGGTCTGGATATGAGAAATAAATATTTTAAAGCATGAATCATTTATTGGGTTCGTGTGCTGTGAATTTGTTTCATTATCACACATTGATTATTAGGTTTTGTGACCTATGGTTAACTACCTAAGGTGGTAAGTTGAGCCCATTCATCATCTTATTTAATTACCCTTATATGTGAGCATGATTGGATGAATTTTAAATTGACAATTTTGAATGAGCTTATGTTTACTTATTTTATTATTAAAGTTGTCCTTATGTATATGTGCAAACAGGCATCCACATTTTTGGCTTTTAATAGATCAAATGTATAGGATTCTTTTCATATGATGTAATGGGAGGAGAGAAGTTTTTGAAGGCACCATATAAGGGGGATGAATTTCTTGTTTGCACAATAATACATAAGAATTATCTTAGCATGGACTCTAAAATTGTCAATTGGGATCCATTTGGGAGCCCCTGCACACTTTGTTGTATGGCACAATATTTATTGATGTAATAAATATAATCATGTGGATTAAATTGAAAGAGGATTATGGTTCTCCCAATATAAAATTTGTTTAAGAATCAATTGAAAAATATATATTCTTGAACTATAATGATGGAATTTGATTGCGAGCAATAGCAGACTTTTGGTTCCAAAGTTATGGTAAAGAATAATATTTTTAAAATTGGTTTTTGAGAACAAATTAAAGATGTACAAATAATAACTAATGTCAACCCTGGTGCAAAATTGAATGTAGAAAAATGACAATAAAAAATGTAGTAGTTGACTTGACAAAAGGTGAAAAGCTAGTGGGGACCAACTATGACATGTGGCATAGAAAAATTCAATACCTTCTAAATGAGCAAAAGCTCCTAGAAACATTGACTAGTTCCATGATCTGACCCCGAGGAGGGCACTAAGGCCCAACACCATCGTGACCTTGAGACCTATCATACTTGGTTTAAAAAGGATCGTGGTGCGTGCTTTACCTATGCTAAGCAGCATGCACGACGACGTTATTGGAGAGTATGAGACTTTCCAAACAGCCAAGGAGATATGGGACCAGCTTAAGTTTGACTTTGGTGGTATATCTATTACGAGACTAAAGAGTCTTGTTTTGAAGTTCGAGGTGTACCGTAAAGATCCCAAGCATATGATAACTGAACATCTAAAGGTGATGTCTAGTATGATTCGTAATTTGAGAGCTACTAGGAATATCTTTACAGATGAGCAACAAGTGCAAGCTGTGATAAGTTCACCGCTAGATTCATTGTCTCACATGAAACAGATCATGACCTACAATGAGAATATTAAAGACTTCAGTGATATCTCGCACCATTGTGAGCTAGAAGCAGAGCGCCAAGAGGCGACCAAGACTAGCATGCTTATTGCCCAAGGTGGCAGGCGCCAGACCAGTGGGTCAAAGTGCAAAGCAAATGGAAAATCTGGGCAGAATGGTACAAAGGCACCTAAGACGAGAAATGACACCAAGTGCCGTAGAGGCAAGTGTGGTGGGAAGAAAAGAATGACCAGAGTGAAGTGCTACAATTGCCAAAAGATGGGTCACTTCGCTCGTGATTGCGCTGAGTCGAATAAGGTATCTTCTGAACCAAACAATCTTTACATTTGTGTATGCTCACATCTACTTTTTGCTGATACTGCCTCTCATTGGATTGTAGACACCGGAGCAACGAAACATATAATTGGAGATAGATTGGGGTTCGTAGATTATTGCAGAATTCCAAAAAATTCCCATTGTGTGTATATGGGAAATGGTGTGTGTGAAGAAGCATTAGGAGTAGGATTGTATCAACTCCAACTACGCATTGGACGCACATTGCTTTGTATGACGTACTATACGTACTTGGAATTCAGCATAATTTACTTTTAGTTATTGCACTTATGGATTTTGGTTATGTCTTTTCATTTGGTAGTGGTAGAATGGATATTTTATTAGATGGTATTATTTTTGGACATGGTTCTTTAATGAATAATTCTTCTGTTTAGATTTAATTGATTCATCTTTATCTTTTTCATATGTTGCTAATGCTAATAAGAATATAGATTATGTTACTTGGCATGCTAAACTTGGGCATATAGGACGTGATAGGATGACCCGATTAACCAGAAAAGGCCTTTTGGACTCACTTGCTAAGGTTCACCTACCTATATGTAAGTCATTTTTGACTCGAAAAGCATGTAGAAAGCCTTTTGGTAAGGCTGTCAGAGCTACTTCAACCGCTTGAGTTAGTTCACTCAAACATCTATGGGCCTATAAATGTAAAGGCATGTCATGACGCCTCATATTTTCTCATTTTTATAGATGATTACACGCTATATAGATATGTCTATCTGATCGTTCATCGTTATGACATTTTGGATTGTTTCAAACGCTTTGTAGCAGAGGTTGAGAATCAGAAAAAAAAGAGTTTAAAAGCTTTTTGAAATGTTCGAGGATGCAAGTATTTATCTTATCAGTTCAAGGAATTATGTGAGAAAAAGGGGATACGCAAACAATTGACTATTCCATACACTCTGTACCAAAATGGTGTTGCAGAAAGAATGAATAAAACTTTGCTAGATATGGTTCGGTGTCTGATGGCGCAAGCTAACCTCCCAATTTCATTTTGGGGGGATGTTATTTTGACTATAACCTATATCCTAAACCATATGCCTTCATAGTTGGTTTCTTTCACTCCCTATGAATCTTGGAAAGGTGAAAAGCCCAATTTAGGAGCATTTGCGCCCATAGGGATCTGCAGGTTATGTTCATGACACATCCCATAAATACAGAAAGTTGGGCCCTAGAGTTAGGAAGTATATCTTTATAAGATATTCTAAGAGCTCGAAAGGCTACGTTATATACGATGAACATCCTGATGGAGGAAGAACTGAAAAAGAGTCACGAGATGTGGATTTCATTGAGAATGATTTCCCTAGCATGGGCGATACAAAAGAGAGTCATGACCTCTATGAGTTGGAGGAGACTGAAGATATCTTATTATCTTCAAGTGAGGGTGGGGGATTAGTTCCTTATCCAGTAATCGCTGAAGATAATGGGAGTGGTTTTCATCCTAGTAGGAGTGAGCAACCACTAAAAACTCAAGATTCTCAAGTACGTCAAAACAAACGAGGAAATATTCCTCGTCGTTATTTTCGGGATTGAAGGGGATGCTCTCTTGTGTGCTACATTAAATGAGGAAGAACCTGCTTTTTTGGAAGAAGCGCTTTCTTCACATGCTGAGAATGAGTGGATGGTTGCAATGTAGGATGAGATGAGCTCCATGACGAAGAACAAACTTTGGGAGTTAGTTGACCTTCCGCCAGGGCGTAAGACCATTAGAAACAAATGGGTCTTGAAAATTAAGTGCCAGGCAGATGGTTCAATTGAAAAGTACAAGGCACATCTTGTGGCGAAGGGTTATACCCAAAAGGAGGGTATAGACTATGGAGAGACATTCTCCCCAGTGGTGAGGTTTGCCTATATTTGCCTCATTCTTGCTATTGTAGCGCATTTGGACTTAGAGCTTTTTCAGATGAATGTTAAGACTGTATTTCTCAATGGAAAACCAGACGAAGAGATCTATATGGATCAACCAGTGGGTTTTGAGGTCAAGGGACAAGAGCACCAAGTTTACCGTTTTGCTCGTTCCATTTATGGCCTTAAACAATCGTCTAGGCAGTGGTATTTCTGATTTCATCATTTCATTACCTCCATTGGTTTTGAGATGATTGAGGAAGATCATTATGTGTATCTGAAACGATTCAAGAAAAATGTTCTTACCCTCTCGTTGTATGTCGATGACATTCTCTTGGCTGGGAATGATATGGATTCCATTATCACCACTAAAGAGTGGTTGTCCTCTATTTTTGAGATGAAGGACATGTGTGAAGCAAATTATGTGCTGGGAGTTAAGATCACAAAAGACCGTTCAAAGAGACTTCTTCGTTTGTCATAAGAGACTTACATAAAGAAGATTCTTGAGTGCTTTCATATGTATCACTCCAAACCCATTGACACTCTGATGGAAAAGGGATGTGCCTTAAGCCTAGACCAGTGTCCTAAGAATGATGAATAAAAGAACCGGATGTTCACCGTGCCTTATGCAGCTGCAATAGGGAGTTTGATGTATGCTATGTTGTGCATACGTCTAAACATCTGCCATATAGTTGGTATAGTCAGTCATTACCAGAGTAACCTTGGTCCAGATCATTGGAAGACAATGAAGAGGATTTTTCAATACCTTCGTGGGACTGTTGATCTCGCCTTATGCTACCATGGTGGAGACTTGAGACTAAGAGGATATGTCATGACCCAAAATCCACCCTGTGCAGATTTGGCATTGTGACCTTGATCTGACTCAATTGCCGAACCCAATCATTTTATTTTTAACTTTAACTTAACATTTATATGCGAGTAATATTAACATGCAATCAACAATCTAATAAACAGCGGAAGACTTAATAAATTTTTTCATTTATAATACTAAAGTTCATTTAATTATACAGACCCAAAAATTCCAAATACAACTACCCCCAAGACGTGGGGTGATGGGAGAACAAAGGACAAGTACTATACTTTACTACCCAAATAATCCTTGTAGTACATATATCTGCAACAACCCTACGCTTATTCGGGATTTTGATCCCTACTTTTCAAACTGTGGCGTCCTTACCTGAAATAGTCAAATTATCTATATGAGCTATGAAAACTCAGTAAGTAAATTCCTTTGCTCTGCCAGGGACGAATCAACATAAAGAGGTTCATAAAATAAGATACACAAGGTTATAACAACATGATAACCAATCAAGAAAGTACGATGTCAACAGTAGTAAGTCACATCATGTCAAGCAACTGAACTGATCCCTCGAGTCTAAGGCACATCTCATGATAACAATAACAATAACTATCCAATGATATCAAGTATATAAATCTTCAACAGGTATCTGGCCTAACTAGTAAACGTACTGCCATAAATAAATAACTGCTACATAATAGGGATGCTCTATACAACCATATGTTCATTTATTATAATATGTTTATCCAAATGAATGCAATAATGGATGTGATAATAACCATAGTTGATGTATAACAGTAGGACCTGACCTACCCTTTCGCAATTAGATCCGCCACCTGACTTGCTCATGCAGACCCTGCCTTAATAACAGTAGGACCCGACTTACCATTTCATAATCATATCCACCATCTGACTTACTCATGTAGACCTTGCCTTAATAATAGTAGGACCTGGCCTACCCTTTCGCAATCAAATCCACCATCTGACTTACTCATGTAGACCTTGCCTTAATAATAGTAGGACCTGGCCTACCCTTTCACAATCAAATCCACCATCTGACTTGCTTATGTAGACCCTGCCCTAATAATAGTAGAACCCGGCCTACTTTTTTGCAATCAGATCCACCACCTGACTTGCTCATGTAGACCTTGCTCTACTCTGTAGTTGATAATAGTAGACTCTGGCCTACCCTTTTGCAATCAGATCCATTCATCTAACTTGCTCATGTAGACCCTGATCTACTCCTCATTTTTGTAGTTGATTATAATATTTGAATAGACATTGTCACTATGCACCACTCGGTATTTAATAATGTATGAAATGATCATGATTCTCACCTAGAGTATAAAATGGAACTGTGCACCACTCAGGTATCATATATCAAGATGTATAATAATCACATGGTCAAGATATAGCATTTCATCCAACAACATTCATGAGCTAGAACAAGCATCAATGTAATCAATAATATCTGAAGGTATAAATGCAACTTGGCAATAACAAGAAACACATGCATAACACGGCTAGAAATTCTTCACGTACAGAGATCAGATTTTATTTTCCTTTTAACTGAATCTTTATAACTCATATCACATTTTCTCCTCTTTTCGAAATCCCTATTTAATCAGGAAATACATCTTAGTTCAATGCTATATATATGTCTAGCCTATACCTTAACTCATTTCATGTATTGATATTATAAGTATTTCTTTTGGTAAAATGGACTCCACTATTGAATTCGAAACATCGAAAAAAGTCGATTTAGGCTTTCACGGATTTTCATTTGGACATCTATACTAAAAAGGGCAAAATGGTCATTTTGTACTTTTACGTATCTTTATTCCTTGGGACCTATTTTTACAATTTGGACTCCACCGTTGAGTTCGGAAGGTTCAAGATAATAGAAATTGACTATTCATTTGACTAATTCGGATATTGGAATTATTTCCCTTAATTAATTTAATAATTTAAAATAATAATATATATTATTTTAAGTGAATATGAACACATGTGCCATGATGGCACAGTGGCTCCCACTTGGGACTTAAGTCCTCACCCTTGTACGCATCTTAGGTTCTTCTCCTGGGGGTTATTGCCCCTCTATTTTTAGTTACAGTCCAAACAGTGGACAATCACCTATCCTAGAATAAGATATCCTTCCCTCAATTTAAGGTTACAAATTTAAACCTCCCTAACCCTGTAGCTAAACAAGTTAAACTTTATTTAATTTAAAGATCAGAACACATTTAAACGATGTAGTTTTAAGCCCATTTAGCCCAAAACGACACAGTATTGTCACTACTGTTCATTGTCTTCTCCGATGGGTCTCCGGTGTCTTCTCCAGTGCCGGCGACCTTTTTCGATCGCTATTTTTGGCCAAACTCAATGCAATCCTCTTCTAATTTCCATGGTGTTTTCATATCTAATGCCATTTTCTGATTTAACCTAGCCTAGCTTCACGAATTGACAGAATTCAATAGGTCTCCGGTGAGACCCGAATTTCTGATGAAGTTTCATTTTTCAATTTTGTACCGTCTCATGTACTGGTTTTGCCCCCCCCCCCTTTTCCTTAAATCTCTTTCTGCACCTAAGGGGATCATTTCCCCATGGTTAAAAACCT
Source organism: Nyssa sinensis (assembly GCA_008638375.1). NCBI lineage: Eukaryota > Viridiplantae > Streptophyta > Magnoliopsida > Cornales > Nyssaceae > Nyssa > Nyssa sinensis. The sequence continues at coordinate 19,797,066 of CM018048.1, read as the reverse complement.
CAAAAACTCCCAAAATCCCTCACCCTCTAAAACCTGTAATTCCATATTTCATATTATTTTCTTCATCATTTTGATTCATTCTTTTTGCATTAAATTCCTTTTTGAATATGCTATCAGACCCTATTGTTTTTAGCATGTTTTTTACATAAAAATATTAAAAAATAGAAAATGATAAATCCTAAAATTACTCACCTGTTTTTATTGTTGTATCTCCCCTTTTTACGTCAGATTTCCATGTCTAAACCTTCTGAATCTTCAAACTCCAATATCCAACTCTCAGTTTGTCTTTTCTCTTCTGATTTTCTTCACACCCCTCACTCATATATATAGCAAAATCCCACCGCCACCCTTTTCTCTCTCTTCCTCCCTTTTAGCCATTTTTCTTCACTTTTCTTTTCTGAATCCTCACTTTTATTTTGTCTTTCTACTTTACATTAAATGTAAAGAGATATTATGTATATATATATATATATATATGAGACACACATTTATTCACTTTCTCTCACACACATAACCATATCGACACTCTGTTGTGTCTCTTTTCCCCTATCCTTGCATGCAATTTGCATGTATATATATCTATATAATTCAGTATATATACATATTATAATAAGTATACATGTATTACTTTTATATTACACACATATATATATACATATTTTTATACGTATATATGTACTTATATATATATTGCATTATCGCATGTATATATATATATTCATATGTGTATACAAAATACACTACGCACGTACATCTGTGCATGTACGGGTCTAGGTACACAATTCTCCAAACTATTGGATCCCTTGTACAGGTGATCCCGGGGTACCCGGAATTGGTCGTAACCTTACTCATGTGATTGACATCATCGTATGTTTCCAAAACTATACATCATTCCTTACAATACATATCCAGGTTACAAGTCGGTATTACACTATTTGACTCGACTTTACCTTGGTTCTAGTGTTATATTTCAGGTTAGGGTGTTACAAGATACAACGATGTAGATTGGGCTATAGATAGAGATGGACAGAAGTCCACTTCAGGTTATGCTTTTATACTCGGATGAGGAGCTGTTTCTTGGTGTGGCAAGAAGCAGACATACATAGCATTATCCATGATGGAGTCAAAGTACATAGCTTGTTTAGCGGCTATTCAGGAGGCTGTTTGGTTGAAAAGATTTTTATAGAAGTTGGGTTTTTTTGACCCATAGAGATGAGGTTGTGCTTGTCTATTGTGACAGCACATCAACCTTAGCCTATGCAAAGGATCCCAAGTATCATGAAAAATCCAAACACATAGACATTCATTTCCATTACATTCAAGATATGGTTGAGCAATGGGAAGTGGTCTTGAGACATATCTCCATAGGTAGTATGGTGGCTGATCCGTTGAACAAGCCCATTACCAGAGATTTGTTTATATATGATGTTAGGAGTATGGGACTCCGTAGGATTTGATATGTATGGGCACTTCATTTTGTTATTTGACATTATTATGATATACATTCCTTTTACATATGTTGTTTGATAGAGTGATTGTTATTATTGTGTACATCCTTGTTATATGTCACCAGGCTAAGAGTTAACCCACTTACACGGGTGATTCACCTTGGCATTGAGGCAGCGAGCAAGATGAGATATTGATGTCTATGGTGCTTACGTAGCGAGCTAAGACATTTATATCTATGGGGCCCAAAAGGCGATCAAGATATATTCACAACCATTTAATGCTATATGTTGCCTTAGTTAGAGCTAAGATGAGACTTTCAAGTATAAGTCAATCATGGAGTATTTCCACAAACTCCATGAAGCCTGTTATAGCTGAATGTGAGATTTCAGGCAGGCACTTAGATAGTGACTAGGCTGAAACTTAGGTTAGGCACTTGTTAGAGACTAATGTCACAACCCTAAATCCACTCTATACGGATCCCGAGGACGGGATGCCAGTTGGCCACCTTGCCAATTTTTTTTCCCTACAGACAATGCGACTAACCAAAGGTAACTTTTAAACTTTACAATGAATTGCATTCTAAATGTAGGGTCAAAACAGCGAAAATTATTACCTTTTTAAATTAAAAATGCAACTCATCCAAACACATCAGAGCACGTCTAAAATCAGTCACCAAATATCTCTAGAGTATCAATATACATGCTTCAATGCAACCATTCTACATCGATGAATTACTCAAAGTGAAAGTTACATTAATACAATTCAGCTGATCAACAACTCATCCCTAATGATCAACAATCAAAATCTCCAAATACAATTTAATCATAGTGATCCAACATACTAGGCTAACCTCATCACTAATGATGTAACATTATAATACTAATTGTGAACTTAACCTTATAGAGTATGTAGTCAACTTTGGATTAGAGTTCATATTGTCAGTGTAATTCATTTGTGTTTCATTAGTTCCACTAGTTATCTCACTGCATATCATCTATTATAGGCCACCTAAAAAATGGTCATAAGTAAGGAGTGAGCTAACTTAGCTCAGTAAGTAAATTCCCAACTTTGCCATAGGTTAGGGTTAGTCTACAAGAATATAGAAAGTAAAGACAAGATATAGCCAGTCACCAAGATAAAGCAAGAATGACCCGAGGGTCCAAGGAGGCTTATCCTACAATAAGATACAAGAAAGTAATGACAGAATCATGCAAAATGGGATCTAGCCTAACATGATATTTCGTTGCCACAACAAATATGTTAGCCAATCAAAAGTACAACATGCTTACATAGAATATGATCATCCAACGAGTACTAAAGATATATCATCTTCAAGTAAAGAATAACATGATTGTAATAATATAATCATTCACAGGACATAGAATAAGATCATTCAACGAATACCAAAGATATATCGTCATCGAGTGCTAACAACCCAGAATGCGTGAATCACCTAGGGCTCGGCATACCCCACTATTCGCACATTCAGATTCGCCAAAGGGTCTTTCCCCACGCAATCCCGGGCTTACTGAATAACATTAGAGCTCTTATCTCTCAGGTCTTGAAGGACAAATAAGACCCCCAAAGGGTCTTTTCCCACGCAATTCTGTGAATAGATGGGCTGTTGTGACTGAAGCCCAACCCTAGGCACGTATAAAATATCATAATCATGCTACTCTCTAGATGAAAAGGATGTGAATCATAACTAGTCAGTTCAAGGCAACATAATATAACCATAGCTTCCTACTGCTATGTTACTGGGTTGCCAAGAACATAACTGGTTCAAGGCAACAATATATAACTATAGCTTTTTACAACTATGTTACTGGGCTGCCGAGAACGACCATATCTCAATCAATGATGCATAAGTGTATGGAACAAATAGATTTCCAGCAACAGATATATTACAAGATCATGACATGGTATACATGATGGTATAAATATGCTCAAGCATCAACAAGTCAAGATCACAAAATGATATAGGCAAGTAAGTTGAATCTGAAGTACAGACATGGAAAAATAATCACAAGTCGATTAGCATCAAATCAAAGAGATCAAGTTCATTAGGTAGTGATAGAGTACAAGTTTGACAGCATATGAAAATAAATGTGACTGGCTGAAAATAGCCCATATTAAAGCATAGGAGTTACTTACCTCAATTTCTTAGTATCGCCTTCTCAACAGGCACCCCTATTGTTACCCCATAGCTTCTTTTCAATTCCGTTGCTTAGGTGGTCCTATAATCATGGTTCCAAAATATTACACACTGAATTAGTACCCATTTTAATCTCAAACATTGTTATGTAATGTTTTAAGCTCTTTTGAACTTCATTCGTTATTAGTTAATCGCATTTTTAATCTTAGGGGTATAATGGTAATTTTATCATTCTTGCCCCGGACCCTATCGTGGTCATCAGGATATTCCCGATAGCTTATCTGTAAAGTTTTAAGTCTTTTGGACTTCATTTGGTATTTGCTTTTGATCATCGGGACACATTGGTCATTTCTCATTTTATACTTTAACTATTTCGGAGTCTTATTTAGTCCTATAATTATGCTTTATATCAGATTGGCCTTATTTTCTAATTTATTCGGCCTTTACTTTGCCTTTTTCATGCTCAAGGGTATTTTTGGTTATTCCATATTTGATGATATTCTGACTCCGAATTATTTACTTAGTCATTTATACAAGTTTACAATTATTTGGGTCTTCATTGGTATCAATTTCGTCAAATTTGGACTTTATTCGGGTTTCGTACTGTACTAGGGGCAGTTTTGATAATTTACTCTTCCATGCGTCACATTTTTCGGTACTTTGTTTGCTAGTACTGAACTCCATCGTTAAGTCCAGAGTGTTTGAGATAATTAAAATATACTATCTTTTTGTTAATTGACCCTGGGTATCACTAGGGGCAATTCAATCATTTATAATTTACGTGTTTGTATTTTTAGGGACTTAATTTCACCAATTGGACTCCTACCATTGAGTCTGAAATGCCCAAAATAGTAAAAATATACTATTCATTTATTTATTTTGGACTTCATTTGACTCATTTAGTGTCCAAGGGTATTTTGGTAATTTTTTATTTAATCTAGGGGTTTAAAATAATTATTTAATTTATTGCTTGGGCTTTTTCATAATTCATCTAAACTATTGGGGCTGCATTTCTAATTAACCGCAAGTTCTGGGGCCTTTTTCAATTTTTGAAACTTTGTAAATAAACCCATTGGTTTATTTACTTTTTAAGTGGACTGGTCTAGGGTTTCACTGGACTAACCGGTTTGGCCGGTTCAACATGTAATGCTGATGTCAGCCCTAATTTTGAATTTTAAATTCTCTTAATTATAATGTCGTAGTTTCAGGTGACCCAAATCCTAATTAAAACATTGGGTCAAGACCCGACCCGAGGTCCGACCCATGACCTATCACTATTCATCGTCCCTACCAATTAGGGTTCACTGCGCTTCTTCTCCACAGTCGTCTTCTCCAGTGACGGCAGGGAAATTTCGGTGGCTTTTTGGGTTCGGTCCAACAGGTTTCGAAGGGCAATTACGTAGGGTTTCCATATCAGCTTTTGGAGTTTTGGTTGGACTGCATCTTGGCCGTTGAACGGTCAGTTATAGTGGCTGCTACCCAGATTCCGGCGACCACGATTTTTTCTTATTTCAAGGGCTACGAGCACTTTTTTTGCCCCATTTTCATTCTTTGAACTCCTAAAACTGTATAGAGCATTTTGTTGTCGCCCAAGCCTCACAAAATGACCGGAATCCGGTCTCTCATCAAACTATTGGCCGCACCTACAACATGCCATTTTCTTGCCCATTTCTGGACCATTCTGGTCCATTCAACTCGCATTTAAACCCATTTTGTGTGCTCTTTGAGCTTAAGGTCGGTTTTCAAAAAATGATAAAATTTCCTTCTCGATTTCTCATGGCCTAGTGCCCAAAACAGTTCAATTTGTAACCCAATTTTCTCCTACTATTTTATCCTAAATATTTCAAACACATGCATGTACTTGTTTGGCCTCAAATAGTGTATATGTGTGTGATAATTTGAAAAAAATAAAAATCAATTTAAGGGTTAAACGAGTATACCTTCACAACAGTGGACTCCCCCTTTTTGGTGGCTCAATTCTGGTATTTTTGAGCCCTTCCAAATGCAGCCATACTCCTTTCTTGTGCACCTCCTGGTGGCCACACACAAATGCATGCACACACACTTGTATATACACACTATAATCTCTCTCTCTCTTTCTACTCTCTCTAGCTTCTCTCTTTACATCAGATCTGCACCCACACTTCTGATTTTTTTCACTTTACTTCACACACAAAATATATAGTCATATTTTTGTATATTAAATTGGGTTGCATGAAATCCTATTGGTTGGTTGGGAGGTGGGGCTTCCTTTTGATGTGTATATATACATACAAAAGTGCTAGCAGCCCACTTGGTATAGTTTTGGATGCTTAGAATCTTGCCCTACTTGGTCAAGGGTTCAAATCCCCTTGGCCTCACTTTTGACATTTTTCCCTCATTTTGGGCTTATGCCCGATTTGGTTGGCGCCGATTTCCGATTCGACTATTTCCTTAATATTTTCTTTTTTGTTGCTCTTTTTGTGAAACGGTTTCTTCTAGTGGTTTCCTATTTTGGTTAGCTGTGATGTCAAAGGCCTCGTGTCGGTTATTATTTCTTTGTGTTTCTCGTAACTTGTTAATTCGAATTCTTGTAGTGTTAAAATTGTAACACCCGCACCTTATGAATCAGATAATAAGAACCTTTTTGAGAATTAATACGTCATCTGCTTATTTCTGACACTGGCAATCTGACACTGACAGTTTTTGACACTGATAAACACGACTGTACATCACTTTCATTAAAATCACCAGTTTGTAGACAGTGATCGTATTGAAATTATATGCCTTTACGATAACTGAAAAATCCGATCAATCAGGGGCAAATACACTTAAAGAAAATATACTGATAGTTGAATATATATAAGTGTATATATATATATATATATATATATATATTGGAAACAAAGAGATTGATGTTTAATTTGAATACATGCAAAAAAATTAACAAAATTAGAATAACATGTTCATATATATATATACATACATATAAACTAATACATTGGATACCAGTATATATATATATATATATGTATGTATGTATGTATGTACGGCTGTCTATATATATATATATATATTTGTAATGAGGAATTACAAGAGAGAGAATTAGTGCTGCCTCATAATGTTCTCCATTAAGCTGAACTAACTAAGAAGCTAGGGGCGCCAAGTAGATGATTCAAGTCATGATGACAAGAGGTGAGGGGAGGTATGGCTGCCATGTGAAGTGGTCACCATGCAAGAAACACCCATGGCAGGTGGTAGACCCAAGTCTCCTCAATCTTGCATGCAACCAACGTGTTGCCAAATACAGCATAATATTTAAGGTTGAGGGTCTCTGAATATTGGACTTAGACGAGCAATACATAAATTAGGAAATCCTCTAAGTGTTAGAGATAGAGAGAGACCGAACTATAGAGGTGGAATTGAAGGAAAACAGAAGAGGGAAAGAGAAAACTGATTTCGGCCAAGAATTTGGGGAAGGTATAAATTCTCAAATTTATCCCATTTTTGTTTCAAATTATAGCATGCAAATATGTACACAATATATATATATATATATATATATTGTATAAGCTGTTTATTGCATGAGAAATCAGAGAGAATCATGTAAAACTAATCGAGAAATCCTAAAATTCTGTAGAGAGAGAATTTAGGTGCAGACCTGAATGCATGTAAATATTGTTTAATTCTGTGATTCAGGACCTAAACTAGACCTCCTAAAGACCCTAACAACCCTAACCCGCGACCCTAAAACCCCAAGCAACACCCTTAATAAGTTAGTTGCAGGTTCGGGTGTAAAATATCATTTTTGATTTGAATGATTTAAATCTATTTTCTTGATTGAGGATTGAATCTACACACTGTTAGGATCATGTAGCTTCAAACCACACAAAAAATGGTTGAGAAATGGGGATGTATTATTGAGTTGCAGGTTCGGTCACCATTGATTGTTACAACCTTATAGGGTACTCTCATGGAGTTTAATCAATGAAAAATTGTTGGTCGAGGTCTTAGGAACAATTTGGTGTGAAAAGCAGAAGGAATTAGTGAGTAGAAACTCACAAAATTTGAAAAGAAATAGTTCTGGAATTAGGGCAACACTGTTGAAAGATGATGAAGGAGACGGAGTCAACTCGCGATTCCAACCGAGTTGGTGGGTTGACTCGGGCACGTGTTGAGCAACGGAGGAGTGTCTCATAAGTGCAACGGCAACGTTTTGAGATATGTTTTAAAATTTAAAACCGTCCAGGGCTTACGTAGTCATACGTCAGTGTTTTAATTTAAACCCCCCAAACCGGACGGTTTAGTTGAGAACCAAACCGGTTCACTTGAAATCCCATTGAACCGACTGGTCTGAACCGTAAGTTATGAAAATTGTATTCTGACCCCAGAATTTTGGACAAATGCTACTGTGGCCCGATTTAAAATAAATAAATATTTATATTATAATATTTATTTACCAAAAATTATGAAATTACCCTGAGTCATAAAAATGGTCAAACGAAGTCCAAATGAAGTAAATGAATAGTGTAATTCTACTATTTCGGGCATTCCAGACTCAACGGTGGAGTTCGATTTCTGAAACGAAGTTCCAAAAAATACAGAGCCCGTAAATGGAAAATGACAATACTGCCCCTGATGACACATAGGACCAAATTACGCTAAAAGATAGTCCATTTTGACTATGTTGGATATTCTGGACTCAACGGTGAGGTCCGTATTGGCAAATAAAATACCGAAACTATATGATGTGTGAAATTACCAAAATGCCCTTAACCCGGTATCAAGTCTAAATGATACCCGATTGAGATAAAAATTTTACCAATAAAGACTTAGATATTTACAAGACTTGTACACATAACTAAATGACCAAACTACCTAGAAGTAGTACATATCCTGACATCTTAAATTATGTTTTAGGATAAAAACTCAAAGACAGTCAAGGAAGAAAAAGGCACAAGCTGTTAAACCTACTTTGAAACTGAAAGGTGAGTAACCTTGACTCTTGACTTGGTGTATAAGTACACTGTCTAGTTACTTGTATTTTAAAATACTGTACCGTACTGTTTTATCTGATACACTGATTACATGCTTTTACTCAAATGCATGATTTTTACCCTGTCTGGCTTCTCTGTCCTGTACTGAAATAAACATACCGCTGTTTTTAACTGGTTCTGAAAGAACAACTGACTCTTGGTACCACCTCAGTCTTGAGCACTATATGAGCATACTGCACTGTTTAATCTATGCATACTGTGCTGTTTATCCTGTTATACTGTTCTGCTCTGCTCATTACTGACCTGTTCTATTACTCTGATGTTTTAACTGTGCTCCTGTTTTAATACTGTTTCAAATGAACGTATTTAACTATCTTCTCTGAAATGCCTGATTCATCCATATGCTTTATAAACAACAATGGTTTGAAACCCATAACAGGGAACCCGTGTTACTCACTAGGCTTATTAAAGCTCACCCCATTCCCTAACAATTTTTCAGGTGAAGGACCGAGTAATCAGGACTAATGGGTAGAAGACCCAGAATTATCATGTTTTGAAGATCACACCTGAATCTGCCATTTTTGTACAATTACCAGTTTTGGACTGAATGTATAAATGAACATAAAACACTGTTTTGTAAAACTGACCTTAGTGTAGTTATCTATCTATGTATATAGTAGCTCTGCCAAGATGTTGTGCGTTCTTCTATTTATTATTCCGCTGCTTAATACTTATATGGAATGCATCGCACTTGGAAATTCTGATGAATGGTCTGCGGTTAGGATTACCGTCGGTGTTTTCATTTTTTTAAAAAAAAAATCGATGGGTGCCTAACTGGTCGGTTCGCATCCTTGGATCCGCATAGGGTGGGTCGGGGGACGTGACAAAAATCAGACTAAGATGATTAAATTAAGTCTTCTTCTCTTGACAGTATCAAATTATTTCATTGGTCTATCGTGACTATCGAGAAATTCCTGATTAGTTTTCTCACTTATTCTTTATGTTGTGTCTAATTAATAATTAGTTTTCTCAATTATTCTTTATGTTGTGTATAATTAATAATTAGCAAACTAATTATTAATTAATTGGGGTCGGGGTGTTACAACTGGACCCAGATTCGTATGGCGTCCTTTGCTCCACAGCATACATTTCATACTGCATGTGCTGTATTGACCGATAGTGGGAGAGATGAATGATGCTGTGTGAGCCACTTGGATCGTTGGATCCTACTTATGCCATTGTTTAACCTAAGACTATGTCATGAAAAGGATATTCGATATCGCTACTTTGGAATGTTTCCCAAGGACGATGGAAGATATCGTTTCGCGAGGCATCTCCAGAAAAGTGGCTAAGTCTAATCTGATTGATATGAGGGTTTTGGGAAGACGATTTGATATTACACCATGTTAGTGTGACTCATATCTTGGGCGACTGTGTCATGTTTATCTATTATATGTGTCATGAGTGCATTACATATTAGCGGTGAAGCATTGCTTCCTTGAGGGGTTGAAGAGTGTTGGATCCGGTGTAATTAAATTGTCCTGGGCATATTCGAGATGCTTCCGAGTAATGCATTTTTATTGGTCAAGTGATGATTTGATAACTACGCTCCTGAGGCTGTATGTTCTTCTCGTGAGGTCGCACGTTCCATTTCCTGTATGAAGAGATAAGGACATAAGATATTGAGAGAAATCATAGAGATAACTTGCCCTATGTGAGAGAGTGAGAGATGTTAGTTTTCGAATTTTGGATCAACCCATATGTGAATAAGATTCGCCCACTAGGGAATGGGCCTTGACCTATTTAAGTGGCTCATAGGATAAGTTCTTATCCTTATTCAAATACGTTTCTATCATGTGTTGATAAAGATCAATATTTTGAATCCTAAACAAATCCTATATGTATTTAAAATAAATACGTAGATATGTGGTTTGCGTAATGTGGTTGTGAGATATAATATACTTCCTCTCTCTAGTTTTTCCTCTTTGGTGGGTTTGGAACATGAAGATTAAAAGGGTAACTGTAATATCCCGAAAAAAATCTGACATGACTAAGACGGCACCTCGACCAAATAAAATTAGGTTATGTAACGATAATGTTCGAAATGGCTAAAATTATATTAAGCCATAATGGGATTAATTATTCTAAGATACGACATTAATCACAAACACCAAAGATGGTGCATGCTCGGGAAATTGATGACCTGGTCAACCGAGTCAAAATAATTTAGACTAGTGCCAAAATTGACAATATGAGACCAATACAGATAATTAATTAAGAAAATAATGTGAATATGGAATAAGGCACTAACAGGAACCCAATATCGGTAAAATGAGTAATGATTATACCGAGTCCTGAATTAATACCAAATTTGTCGGTGTTCTATAAATTGATATTTTATCAAATAAATATCAATGTTTGGGGTGCCAATATGTATATAACACAAATATACATACACACATATATGTATTGGTGGTCAATATACACATAAATATGTATATTCAAGGTGTATATAAAGTATACCAAAATATATATATATATATATGTATATTAAAATCTGATATATATATATATATACACGTGAATTTATATATATATGTATATGTGAGTGTGTGTATAAATTATATATATAGTGTAATGTATACGTGTAGTATACCTAATATGTGATAGTATACCTAACCAAAAATATATATATATATATATATGTCAAAAGCTTTCGTAGAAAAAGTTGCTGAAAAGAAGAGGGAGTAAGTGGTCTATATATATATATATATATATATATATATATATATATATAAAAGAAATGTGAGAGGTAGCTTCTAGAAGGGGTTGTATCTATATATACACACAAAACAAGCTTCGTGAAGCTTCTAGCAAACAATTGAAACAGGAGAAATTCTGAAACATTCTAGAATAATCCTATATGTGTATCTAGGCAGTCGAAAATGCAAGTAGATACATGTGAGCGACCAACCCATTTCTAAACAAAAAAAAGGGAGGGGGACTTGCTATGAGTGAGGAAGTGAAGAAGCAAAAGCAAGAGAAGAAAGATAAGCAACAGAGAAAGAGGAGAAAACTGAAGAGAGAGAGAGAAAGATGTAAGATTTTCTCTCTCTAGAAAAATTACATCTACAGGCTTACTTATGGCCTAAATCATGTATGCATGTGTTTTAAATTACTAAGGGATAAAAATAGAAGAAAAATGGTAAATTCTGAAGCTTAAAAACCCTAGGAACTAAAAGACCCGAAATTGTAAAAATGGAATTTTTGAGTAAACTTGATTTAGAATTCAAACCATTTACATAGCTCAAAAAAGCATGAAAAATGGAACATTCAGAAATTTAAATCACTGAAAATGGTGAAGAAATGAGGGAGAAAATGGAAGTTGCAGGTTTGGTGAATCGTTTTGGGTGGTGAGAATTATGGTGGATTTGAGCAATTTAATGATCGAGGAAATGTTCCCCTCAATTCCAGAAATGGATAGGAAGAAAAAAAGAGGAAAAACACTAACTAAAACATCACGAAATAGGAGAAAATAATCTCGCCGGAGCCCAACTATGTAACCCTATTTCATGTATTTTCGAACGCCAAAACCCAATTTGGAAACCATGGAAGGAATCCTTGAGATATGTAGAATCGAACCCCATTGGAATTAGCTTGAAACTCCATTGGAGATGGTTGGCCAGTGCTGGAGAAGACACCGTAAGTTGGTCGAGAAGAAGACTATTCCGACCCGAAGTGAAATGAGTTTGGATATTTAATTGAAACAATGTAGATTTAGGTTTGAATTTAAACTGTAACTGGGGCGTTTGGTTACAAGATTAATAAATTAATCTAATATCCTTGTTCGGTATAGGGGATAGCTTATCCATGAGTTAGGTACTTGTCCACTGTTTGGTTTAAAGAAAATTAGAAAAAAATGCAGAATGGCAACCTTGAGACTCGAACCCTAATGTGCGTGGAAGGATAACACTTAGGCCAAGTAGGTCAGCCATTATGCCACTAAGGCACTTTGTGAAAAATACTACATGAATAAATCTAATAGTATATAATAAAGGAAATAAATACATAAAATAAAATAAGATAATTTAATTTGTAAAAATGGCTACGATGCCCAAATAAAATAAAAGAAGAGCGTATTTCAACTATTTTGGGCATTCTAGACCCAATGGCGGGGTCCGTTTTATGGGATGGGATTGAGCGGTATGGAATGAGTAGGCCAGAGCAAAACCCAAAGGGTAGAGGCCCCATGAGTGTCCGCTTATGGACAACTGGGAAAGGCTCAAACATACTTGATGATATGTCTGATTGGCATCCTATTTTGTTCTATTCTGTTCTACTCAATTCTGTCCTGTTCCAAGCAAAACCCAAAAGATAGAAGCCCCACGAGTGTGCGCTTATGAGCAGTTAGGAAAGGCTCAATCATACTTGATGATATACCTATACTTCTGATTGATATATTGGCATTGTCACAACCCAAAATTCACCTTATACGGATCTCGTGTCGCGGGGCCGACCCTACTTTTTCCATTCCTGTATTATAGTACGAATATGCAATGTATTAAAAATTAAAACAATAATCAACGGAAGTCTTTTCAATGCAATAATCAGTGGAAGTCTTTTCAATACATAATATGGTTCTACAATAGTAAAAATAAAAACCAGACATAACCAGCAGCCGTGGGTGGTGAATACATGGGAGAACTACATCATAGACTAGTACATTTCCTCAAAATGTCCTCCTACACTCTCAAACTCCTACTGGGGTCTTGTAGCGTCACTACCTGAAAAATGGTAAGTAAGATGGAATGAGCTACAAAAGCTCAACAAGTAAATTCCCATCTCCGACACTGGTATCGGTGATCATAAAGCATATGAATCCATGAATAAGAATATGATAGCCAATTATAAGAAATAAGATGTTGTGATAGCCAATGAGAACAATCGCCATAGTGGCCAATGAACAGTGGGTCACAATATACAATCAGGAGTAATGGATATAACATCAACAAGGAACTCTCAATAACAATGTAATAACAAGAATGTACCGCCATAATAAACCGATCACAATCAAATCAATAAGGAATGTCTCTCAGTATAAAATAAATCATAAGGGATAGTGTCATTCAACAATCGTAGTCATATCAATCATATAAGAGATGCATTTACACTGTGTCAGGGTTTGGCAAACCCTCGGTCTTTTGGGGCCTAGCATACCCCCCAATGAATTCCAATGAATTGCCATGTGTCCATTCACGGACTTGACTCGTAGGTTTCTAGTGAATCAGAAAGCATGAGATGAATATTGTGACTGAGTACAAATTCGGCATTTATAAACATAACATGATCATTCGTGATTACATAAGAGTATAAAAATGGAATATCATATATTTAGTAAAAATATAACAGTAAGTTTCTCAAGGTATGGTATAACATGATAACAATGATATAGCAGACAATCAATGTTCACAAGATAGAACAATATCACATTGTGAAAAACAATAATATCTGGTACATTCAAGAGTACAAGTTCAGCAGTAATGGAATAAACTTGGCTTAGGAAATACCACATGGAAGAGATAGGTTTTACTTACCTCTAAGTGCGGTCCTAGATCGATTAAATATGTCTCAGTTTTAATGCTATTCATCAAATTTTATGCCTTGTTATTATAAGTATCTCTATCACTAATTTAGACTTTAATATTGAGTTTGGAATGCCGAAGAAAGTCGGTTTAGGCTTTCGCGGAATGCCATTTGGCTTTAGGGGCACTAAGGGTAAAATGATCTTTTTACACTTTTACGTGTCTTTATTTTTTGGGATCCCATCTTGCAAAATGGGTCCTACCGTTGAATGCTCGAGATAGTTAAAATACACTATTTACTTATTTTATTTGGACTTCGCATTATTTTACTATTATTAAATTAATTTAATATTATTTTTATATAATATATATATATATATTTCTTCACAATATTTCACACGGGTGTGCCTGTCACAGTGGTCATACGTGTGGCCTTAGGTTTATGTGTGTGTGAATGGTTGAGTGTTTGAGTCTCCATGGCGCAACTCAATTATTTTTTTTTTTAAAGGATTCCTAATCCAAACACTGGATAATTGGGCTAAACGTGGATAGTATGTCCTATCCCAATAGTATCTCATAGCCAAACAGCCTCAATTCGATTTAAATCTAAAACACCCTTAACCCAAAACGACGTAGCATCAAGGCCAAATGCCTCAACACGACATCGTTCGGCTATCACTGTTCATCACTTTCCCCGTTTTTTTGGTGATGCAATAGTAGGTTTCCGTCACCTTCTCCGGTGACGGCAACCCATTTCCGATCGAGTTTTGCCCCCAAATTCAATGCAGTTGTCTTCTCCTTTCCATGGGGATTCCAAATCCACTCTTAGTTTTCCATTTAGACTTCTTTAAGCTCACGAATAGTGAGATTAACAACTTCGACTGATTTTTCAGCCAATTGTTCCCTTCGAGTTTAGTGATTATTCGTCTACTGTTTTATCTCTAATTTAACTTTAAATGGTTTTTTCACTATTGAGGATCAAA
Organism: Nyssa sinensis; assembly: GCA_008638375.1. Classification (NCBI taxonomy): domain Eukaryota; kingdom Viridiplantae; phylum Streptophyta; class Magnoliopsida; order Cornales; family Nyssaceae; genus Nyssa; species Nyssa sinensis. The sequence continues at coordinate 19,781,921 of CM018048.1, read as the reverse complement.
TTCCCATAGTTAAAACAAAGTTTGAAGCATGTAAATTTAAAAACCCGAATGATCCCTATGACTTGTAACTCCTTATTTCTGCCTCTTCATGGCATCATTTCTATTGATTCTTTTTGCATTTGATCTCTCATTTCATGCTTATTAAGACTTTAGCTTTATAATTAAACGAATATGTTCGTACAATAAAAACTAAAGTGTAAGATTACCAACCTAATTTTAGTTCCTGATTTGCTGTATTTTCCTCTTTTTCTTTTTCTGCTTTTCTCTTCTGAGTTTTATGAATCTTTTAAAGCTCCCAGCTTCTTTGGTTTTCTTCTTACTCTTTCTAATTTTCTCTCAACCTTACTTCAGTATTTATAGGGAAAATTCCCTTACAGAGCGCCTACAATCTCTCTCTCTCTCTCTCTCTCTCTTCCTCTTTCTATGTAGTCATTCTTGACTGTCTTTCAATCGTCCATTTAATCTCCATCATCCATGCACCAATCTATACAATATATATATATATATATATATAACTCTCCCCACTTGTATCCTTTATATCGGCAGCCTTGCTACCTTCACAACACACACAGAGCACACATTGATACACACATACAACCACATATGCACACTGCACATGCAGGCCCCTCTCCCTTTCCCTTTCCCTTTTCCTTTTCCCTTTATATTTTCATATTATCATATATACATATACATGATACAATACCTTATATATATGTATATTTATACCTTAATTATATATCATTCATATATATATATATATATATATACGTATATACTAAATTCTGTAAGTATATACATACACTCATATTTAATAGACTACACATCCATGCAACGTACACGTGCATGGGAATACGTGCGTGCACGTATTATAAGACTCGGTCCTGGGTTGCTCGGGTGTTGCTCGGTACTGACTGTACAAAACAAATCGTTCACATTCCAAAATCCTTCAGTCCATATATAATATCATGATATTGAGCTTTAATAGCTCGAGTTACAACTGGTATTAAACTACTCCACCGGGCCTACCTCGATATACGTACCTTATCCCAGGTTGGGATATTACATTCTTACCCTTTTAAAAATAAGTTTGTCCCCAGACTTAGCACATACTACTAATGAAAATAACTGAGGATACTTGGCTGCGCATGTCGTCTTTTCACTCCCAAGTAGCTTCCTCTATCTGATGATTCCTCCATAAAACCTTGACTAAAGAAATAGTCTTGTTCCGTAGAACCTGATCTCGATGATCCAAAATCTGCACTAGGATGCTCTATGTAACTCAGATTCTCCTGGACATCTAAAGGCTCATGTTCAACTACCTGATCTGCACTTTGTATACACCTTCCTCAACATCGAAACATGAAATACGTCGTGTACATGTGGTAACTCTAAAGGCAAGGCAAGTTGGAAGGCTACGGGCCTAACCCTTCCCATGATCCTGAATGGCCCAATATATGCTCGGCCCAAGCTTTCCCTTCTTGCCAAATCTCACTACACCTTTCATGGGTGACACTTTTAAGAACACGTAATCGCTTACTGTGAACTCCAACTCTCGTCTATGAGCATTTTCATAGCTCTTCTGTCTGCTCTGAGTCGCTAGTAGACGCTGTCTAATCAGTTGTATCTTCCCTGTAGTCCTGTTCCACTATCTCTGGCCTATAGAGCTTCCTCTCACCCACCTTTGTCCAACACAGTGGTGATCGGCACTTCTTGCTTGTATAATGCCTTATATGGCGCCATACCAATACTAGCTTGATTATGTGAACTCCACCAGTGGCAACTGATCTTCCCAACTCCCTTCAAAGTCTATAACACAGAACCACAACAAGTTCTCTAGAGTCTGTATCGTCCTCTTTAACTGTCCGTCAGTCTCGGGATGATACGTAGTGCTGAGACTCAGTTTCGTGCCTATATCTTGCTATAAACCCCTCTAAAATCATAAACCGTGGATCCCTATCAAATACAATCGATACCGGTACTCCATGAAGTCTAACAATCTCTTTGATGTACAACTCGGCCTAATTGCTGTAAGGTCTTGTGTCGCCTTGGTTGCTAGAAAATGAGCTGTCTTGGTCAATCTATCCATAATGACCTAGATAGAATCACTATCTCTCGATGTCTTTGGCAACCCTGACACGAAATCCATCGTAATGTGTTCCTACTTCCACTCAGGTATAGGTAGCGACTGCAGAAGTCCTCCTAGGCTTTTGGTGTTCTACCTTGATCTGCTGGTACTTAGCACATCGTGCTATGTACTCAGTTACGTCATGCTTCATCCCGGACCGCCAATAAGTGCTTCTGACATTGTGATACATCTTGGTGCTCCCTAGATACAAGCCAAATCTCGAACTGTGTAACTCCTCAAGAATCTCCCTCCTGAGCTCTGGCACATCGGGTACATAGATTTTTCCCTGATAGCATAACATCCCTTCTCTCATTGAAAACTCAAAGTCTATGCCTGTCTCAACCTCCTGACGAAGCTTAGCTAACTTCTTGTCCTAAGTCTACTGCTCTTTGATCCTGTCCACAATTGATAAACTGGCTGTGACGTTGGCACACTAGTGCTTTAGAGCTGGGCAGAACTATCTCTATCTCCATATCCTCCAAGTCTCTTAGTATCTCTATCTGTACCATCATCAGGCAAGCTAAACTCCTTGATGACTTCCTACTAAGAGCGTCAGCTACCACATTTGCCTTCCTAAGGTGGTATTGTATGCTGAGCTCGTAGTCCTTCAACAACTCTAACCAATGGCGCTGTCTCATGTTGAGCTCCTTCTGTGTAAACAGATACTTGAGGCTCTTATGGTCAGTGAAGATCTCGCATGTGGTTCCGTATAAGTAATGCCTCTATATCTTCAAGGTGAAGACAATGGTTGCTAACTCGAGGTCAGTGTGTCAGGTAGTTCCCCTTATGTGGTCTCAACTGTCATGAAACATATGCTACCACCCTTTCATTCTGTATCAACACACACCCCAAGCCCTTGAGTGAGGCATTACTATAGATCACAAACCCCTCGGTTCCATTTAAGACTAGTTAATACTAGAGCTATAACTAGTCGATCCTTCAACTCTTGGAAGGTCCTTTCCTGCTCCTCTGTCCAAACAAAAGGAACACCCTTCTTGGTCAGCTGGGTAATAGGCGTAGCTATCTTGGAGAAGTCCCTAACAAATCTCCTATAGTAGCCTGCTAACCCCATGAAACTCCGAACTTTTGTGACACTAGTAGGCTTGAGGCCAATTCATGATTGCCTCGGTCTTTTGAGAATCGACAGAGATTCCCTCTTTGCTGATCACGTATCCCAGAAATGCTATGCTAAGGAGCCAAAACTCACACTTCCTTAGCTTGGTGTACAACTTCTGCTCCCCTAACTTCTGTAGAACTCTCCTCAGATGTACCTCGTGTTCTTCCTTGGGTCTTGGAGTAAACCAAGATATCGTCTACTGAACACAATCACGAAGTCATCCAAGTACGACTTGAACACACGGTTCATTATGTCCATGAATGCGGACTGGGGCATTGGTCACCCCAAATGGCATAACAAGAAACTCGTAATGTTCATACTGTGTCCTGAACGTCATCTTCTGAATGTCAGTGGGTTTGACCTTCAACTGGTGGTAACCGGACCTCAGGTTGATCTTTGAGAACACCTGAGCTCCCTTTAACTGGTCGAATAGATCATCTACTCTAGGCAGTGGATATCTGTTCCTGATGGTAACCTTGTGCAACTCACGGTAATCAATACACAGCCTAATGGTTCCATCATTCTTCTTAACGAACTAGTACAGGTGCATCCCCATGGTGACGAGCTGGGTCGTATAAAACCCTTGTCTAACAATTCTTGTAACTGGAGCTTCAACTCCTTCAGTTCTACTGGTGCCATCCTGTAAGGTGTCTTGGATATCGGAGTAGTGCTTGGCAGTATGTCGATGCAAAACTCAATCTCCCTGTCTATGGGCATCCCTAGAAGGTCATCCAGAAATACCTCAGAGAATTCCCTAGCAATGAGAATCTTCTCTAACTCAAGCTGCTGAGAGTCAGTGTCTTAGACACTACATAAGAAATTGTGGCATCCCTTGTGAAGCAGATGCCTAACTTGGATAAAGGAAACAAAGTAGGGTGGGGAAGCCACCCTTGTTCCCTTAAAATCAACTGTAAAAAATCTGGGGTTTTGTATGAGAACTCGTTTGGCCACACAATCTATCGTAACATGGTTTGCGGCTAACCAGTCCATTCCAAGGATAACATCGAACCCACAAATTCCCAATGGTATAAGGTCAGCAACTAAATGTGTATCCCCAATCTGTATCCCATAATTTCTATACATGGTATTCCCCAATAATGATTTCCCTGATAGTATAGAAACATTTAGTAAATATCCTAAGGGTTTTGTCACTATGTTCAATCTAGCAGCATATGTAGAGGATATAAATGAATGTGTAGATCTAGTGTCAAATAGAACATGGACTAGGCTGTGAGTAGACTAAAAGAGTACCTGCAATTACAGAAGTTGTAGCCTGCACGTCTCTTGGTAAGATGGAGAAAACCCATCTAGCTTGCTACTGGACGTTCCCCTGTCCACTCTTGTGGGTCTGGGGTTTAGATGCCATTGTTGTGGTTTCTAGGCACTCTAACCGAAGTAGTGCTCGTCGTGGCCTGGCCCTTCTGAGGGCACTCCCTCGCAAAATGTCCCTCCTGGCCACAGTAGTAGCAAGTGTGGCTATCCTTGAGGCACTAGCCTCTATGGATCTTCTCACAACGGAGGCATTTGGCTACTCCCCCTCTAGTGTTACTGTCACATCCCACACCCCACCCTACGCGGATGCTGAAGATGTGATGCCAGTTAGCCGCCTTACCAGTCTCCGACCGACAATGTGACCTAACCAAAGGCAATCTTCTGAACCTTATGATGAATTGCATTCCAAATGTAGGGTCAGAACAAGCGAAATTAAAACCTTTTCATCAACTCAATGTAACTCATCTATATACCACTTAAGGATGTACCACAGAGCAAGTCTAAAACCAAACAGCTAGTAACTCTAACCACAGAGCACATCTATAACAGATATATAATACAGAGCATATCAAATTCCTCTAGAGTACCATTACCATGAGCCATGTCCCTACACATCTATTACATATGAATAAAGTCATTTATATCATTACACTCACCTGAATAGTCAGAATCAATCTATTAGAATCCAAGTCTCCACATATTGTTGCCATCAGATCCTTACTTGGGAATGCCTCTCAGTCCACTAGTGACATGTCCTTGTGCTTTCTAATCCAATGGAGATGTATCCTGAAAAATGTTAAATAAATAGGAATGAGCTTAAACAAGCTCAGTGAGTAACATAGGTTCCTGCCATGGGTTTCAAAACCAGTTCATATATATATATATATGCATGCTGCAAATGTAACTCAGATAGAAGAATGCAGCTCAAGTAGAACAGATATAATTCAAGAGAACGAATCGAATCAACATGGAACCAAATAGAATAGATCAATACTGAATACCAATCAAACAATGGTATATCAACAAATGTGCCTGAACCTTCCCCAGACGATGTGGGATGGCATTACTTCCCATCCACCCCCTCACATGGAGGGCCTCATATCGCACACCTCTGGCTGGGGTCGGTATCAGAGCGGAACAGATCAGATCAAATAGAACGGATACAACTCAAATAGAACGGATACAGCTCAAAGTGCCTGAACCTTCCCCAGGCGATGTGGGATGGCATTACTTCCCATCCACCCCCTCACATGGAGGGCCTCATATCGCACACCTTCGGGTCGGTATCAGAGCGAAACAGATAGGATTGAGCGGATGCTGAGCTCTGGGCGTCTCACAGAGGCAGCCATCCATCCACTGATATACTCAATCCCGTAGTGGGCCCCAGATAAGACTCAACATGACAAACAGAATCAAACAGACTCCAAAGGACAGGTAACAGAACAATAGACTTCAACAGAATCAACAGGATATATCAGAAGGCAGGATAGAACAAAATCATGCCACAAGTAATGCAGATCAATAGGTATGCATGAAAGCATATGCATTTAAAACAGTTCAGTGTATAAACAGTTCAGCATATAAAGCAGTTTAGTATACAGAAAATATATATCAAGTCAGGAGTCCGAATTACTCACAAACTCATGCTTATCTCCATTCACAGATATCCCCCAGATGCGTTAGGTACCTCCATGCATATCCTCAATAATCATCATCCTGAATAATCATCATTAATTACAAACAGATTCAGAATTTAACCATTCATATATTATTCATCACCTTAGGCATCTATCGGATTCCCTAAGATAGTCTAATGACCTGCTATCCTCTCATTAGGTTTCAACTAAGACTATTATGTTCCTTAATTAAGCTTAGTAGCTATCGGCGTTATGAAATAAGTCATTTGGACTCTACCGTTATCTATCAAGCATCTATTTAATTTTTATGCAAGGCATTACCATTTTGCCATAGCTTAAGCACAAAACTAAATTATTTATTATTAACTATCAACCCCAAAACCATAAAAGATGTCACAAGTATTAAGGATCATGGCAAGTTACAATTTAGCATCTTATTAACAAATATTAAATTAGCATAGAAGTAGAGATGTAGAAGAAACAATCACTTGATGTTGGTACCATCAGATTCACTTGGCAATCCGGGAATCATAATTCTAGTTATCGATTTCTCTCTTTCTGTAACATTTCTCACCGTGCCATCATAACAGATAACAACATCCCAAAGAATGGCCATTAAGTTTTTGGAATAAAGTTCCAGGCTCAGTCAACTCTTTAGATGAACGTACAATCACTCCTCTGCTGCAACGGCTACCTCATCGCAACTCCAGTAGCAGCCGATCAATCGCCAATACAAGAGGACCCAACGTACCCAACCATATACAGCAGAACCTTAAACCTTCACAAATTGTTCACAAGTATTCCCCAGTACAGCAAACGTCTCAGTGCTTCGGCATTCAATTAGGCAATATTCTTAATCCCCGCATCAGGCTCAGCTGTACCAAGCTCCTTCATTTAACTAGATTCTTGTTTTTCCTCCCCTTGGCGCCTGTGTCAAGCTTCTTCTAATTTAAACAGAATCGAATGCAGATAAATTAGAAAAACCCTTCAGATAATTGTATGCTCCTATTTTATATTTGGAAACCGATCAAGACCGAAGTTCACATCAGCCATTACAACATGTTCCCTCACGATCATCAATCACAGTGAAACCTTCAAGTGTATTAGACTTGTAAAGAAGCCAAGCACTACTAACCAAAACTATTGCCAACACGCTGCTGCCCCCCATTGCTCAGTTGCACAATTTATCTCTCACCCTTTCTGCATCTCTGTTCTTCACAAGAGGCAACAACGCTAAGGTAGCCGCCATAAAATCCCTCCATTCAAACCACAACCCAACATGATTCAGCCCCTTGCACCGCTACACTGCTGTACCAACACGCACACATGTACATACATACACATATCCCTGCTGTAGCATCAGTCCCACTTTTATCCAATCATCTAGCATTAGTTCGGCATCACAATCACCAAACACTTCACCCATACGCCTCATAGAACCCATCCACTACAGCCTGCAACATCATCATCGCCCCAATAGATCAGCTCATTCCTCCATATCCCCGTTGTAACCGCTGCCTGCAACAGCCTCCATTTCCCCTGTTTTCTTACCAACCAAAACAAACAATAACAGCAGCACTAAAACCACATAAAAGTCCCAAATTCAGGTATAAAAATTTGCTGCTTCTAATCTGAAATCAACATGAACTAGCCCTTCAAATCAGAAGGCAGGTGCTGCCGCACCGCTGCTGTCTCTCCCTGTTTTAGTTCCCTTTTTGCCCAATCTATTTTAACTCTATAGTATCACCAACTAAGCCCCGACAGAAACCATCAAAAACAGGGCAATCGACCATCTACTACTTCCATAACTGCCACAGCAGGTGCTGCAATAGCAGCTCCGATCGCCGCTACAACAGTAGCTCCGCTTGCTGCTATTTTCTTCCCTTCCGTAATTTCTCTCTCTCTCTCTCTCTCTTTCTCTCTCTTAATTCTGTATATTTGCCAAACTACCCAATTTCTGCATCGTCCATACCTGCTGCTGCTGCTGCTACGCTTCTGTTAGAGATCTTTCATTTCAGCAAATCCTGTTGTGCGACAGAGGATTCCACCAAAGCCCATGTCTTCTCCAACTCAACACACAACTAAGCACCACTGCCCAATAATTGTTGCCCTAAGTCAGAACCTCACCTGCACCGCTATACAAACACAAACAAATATTTTATATCTCTTTGCCGCTGCCCAATTCGAACAAACCCATCGCAGCAACTCTCTAAGGACCCGTCTTTCTCCCTCTAATTTTCTTTCTCTCCTCAACAATAGGCACGCCCCTCTCTAGCACTCCAGTTCCTGCGTCTTTTCTACAGAGAGCACCGACTCTCTTCTTTTTCTCTAGAAGCTTCACGCTTCTACTCTTTTTCTTTTATATATATATATATATAATATATGCCTCTCACGTGCCCAATATGGCTGTTCCATTTTCTTCTAGTAGTTTCTGCTACATTGTTATATATATATATATACAATTATACATTTATATAAATAATTTGGTCTTTTATTTCAGCAGCTTCTTTGAAGCTTCTTCATAATATAAAGCTTTTTCATAATATAATATATATATATATATATATAATTATTCATACAGTGACTGTATTAATATTTTATTTCATCAAATATTATATTATAAGATGCCGGTAAATTTGTCGCAAAGTCAGGACTCGGTTCATTATTATTTATTTTATTCGTATAATTAATCTTTTCTGTATTGATCCCATTTATCCATTTCGGCACTCGATCGACTGGGTTAATTAATTTCCCCAGCATATATCATTTTATATCTAAGGATCTTAAATCCCGTTATGGTTTACCGTAACCCAAATCATCAATGTTACGTAATTTTTTTTTTTTTATTAAATCGAGTGCAGTTTGGGTCATGTCGAATTTTTGGGATATTACAGTTACTCTGCCTTCTCTAACCAGACTCTATCGTTGATGATCCAACTCCGGGTCTAGTAGATGTGGGTCCCTGTCCAGAAGAAGAAGGCCCTTACCTCCTATTCTGATTACCTCCTGACCTCTGATTCGCTCGCCTTTTGGCGAACTCCTCGCCACTTCTTTCTATAATCCGTGTAGTATTTACTATGTCATCATAAGTGGCTAACCGTTGGGATTTAAGTCTATCCTTGATAGACCACTGCAACCTTTCCTCAAACTTGCAAGCTTTTAAATCCTTACTATTGATGACATTCGGAGCAAATCTGGCCAACTCAGTAAATGTGGCCTTATATTGCTCTACTGTCATCCCTCTCTATTGTAATACCATAAACTCGACAACCCTCCAATTCCATACCTCATGAGGGAAGTACTTTTTGTTGAAGACCGTAGTGAATCGCTGTCAGTCCATGCTTGGCTCCTTGGCCTCCTCTATCATCCACCACTTGTGCGCCATCCCCTTAAGCATATACGTGGCGAATGCCACCTTTTGTACCTCAATACATGTCAGGATATTGTAGATCCTGTTCATCTCCAATAACCACTCCTCAACTATAGTGGCTCCTCTCGTACCATCGAATGTCGGGGGTCTCATCTTCTGAAATCGCTCATATAGAAATGTAGAATCTCTCTTGTTTCCCTAACGGTTGCTGACATTGTCGCCTATGACAGGCCACTCTTGTCGTATCAGCTGACTCGTACTGGCCTAAACCCGTGGTAGAGACTCGATGAAACTCTCCATTAATCTCTCTAACCAATCTATAGGTAACAGATTGTTCCTCGTGTTAACCATGTCTGTAAGATAACCAATGTAAAGATACCTAGTAAGATGTCCAGTCAATGTATAAGAGAATAGTTAATGATCGTATAAAATCTATTTAAAGAACGTCAGTTATATCTATCGACTCTAATTCTAGTCCTATCTCTCCATGACTCACAATCGAACTTATAGCTCTGATACCAAGCTATCACGACCCAAAACCCACCTTATGCGGATCTTGTGTTGCGGGGCCGACCCTAAGGCCGTCCCAAATTTTTCCATTCCTGTATTGTAGTACTAATATGCAATATACTAAAAATTAAAACAATAATCAGCGGAAGTCTTTTCAATGCATAATATGGTTCTATAATAGTCAAAATAAGAACCAGACATAACCAGCAGCCGTGGGTGGTGAATACATGGGAGAACTACATCATAGACTAGTACATTTCCTCAAAATTTCCTCCTACGCTCTCAGACTCCTACTGGAGTCTTGCAGCGTCACTACCTAAAAAATGGTAAGTAAGATGGAATGAGCTACAAAATCTCAGCAAGTAAATTCCCATCTCCGACACTGGTATCGGTGATCATAAAGAATATGAATCCATGAATAAGAATATGATAGCCAATCAGAAGAAATAAGATGTTGTGATAGCCAATGAGAACAATTGCCATAATGGCCAATGAATAGTGGGTCATAATATACAATCAGGAGTAATGGATATAACATCAACAAGGAACTCTCAATAACAATGTAACAACAAGAATGTACTTGCCATATCTCTATAACTAATTTAGACTCTACTATTGAGTCCGGAATACCGAAGAAAGTCGGTTTAGGCTTTCGCGAAATTTCATTTGGCTTTAGGGGCACTAGGGGTAAAATGGTCTTTGTACACTTTTACGTGTCTTTATTTTTTGGGATCCCACCTTTCAAAACGGACCCCACCATTGGGTCCGGAATGCCCGAGATAGTCAAAATACACTATTTACTTATTTTATTTCGACTTTACATTATTTTACTACTATTAAATTAATTCAATTAATTTAAAATTATTTTTATATAATAATATATATATATATATATATTATTTATTCACAATATTTCACACAAGCGTGCCTGTTACAGTGGTCACGTGTGTGGCCTTAGGTTTATATATGTGTGAATGGTTGAGTGTTCGAGTCTCTAGGGGTGAGCCCATTTATTTTTTTTTTTTCAAAGGATTCCTAATCCAAACACTGGATAATTGGGCTAAACGTGGATAGCGTATCCTATCCCAATAGTATCTCAATTTAAATCTCATAAACCCATAGCCAAACAGCCTCAATTAGATTTAAATTTAAAACACCCTTAACCCAAAATGACGCAGCATGAAGGCCAAATGCCTTAACACGACATCGTTTGGCTATCATTGTTCATCACTTTTCCCGTTTTTTCCGGTGATGCAACAGTAGGGTTCCATCACCTTCTCCGATGACAAGCAATCCATTTTCGATCGAGTTTTTCCCCCAAATTCAATGCAGTTGTCTTATCTTTTCCATAGGGGATTCCAAATCCACTCTTAGTTTTCCATTTAGACTTCCCTAACCTCATAAATAGTGAGATAAACAGCTCTGGCCGAATTTTCTGGCCAACTGTTCCCTTCGAATTTCAGTGATGATTCCTCTACTGTTTTAGCTCTAATTTAACTCTAAATGGTTTCTGCACTATTGAGGATCAAATTCCCATAGTTAAAATAAAGTTTGAAGCATGTAAATTCAAAAACTCAAATTATCCCCATGACCTGCAACTCCCTATTTCTGCCTCTTCATAGCATCATTTCTGTTGATTATTTTTGCATTTAATCCCTCATTTCATGATTATTAAGACCCTAGCTTTATAATTAAATGAATATGCTTGTACAATAAAAACTAAAGTGTAAGATTACCAACCTAATTTCAGTTCCTGACTTGTTGTATTTTCCTCTTTTTCTTCTTCTGCTTTTCTCTTCGGAGTTTTCTGAATCTTCTAAAGCTCCTAGCTTTTTTGGTTTTCTTCTTGCTCTTTCTAATTTTCTCTTAACCTTACTTCAGTATTTATAGGGAAAATTCCCTTACAAAGCGCCCACAATCTCTCTCTCTCTCTTCCTCTTTCTATGCAATCATTCTTGACTGCCTTTCAACCGTCCATTTAATCTCCACCATCTATGCACCAATCTATACAATATATATATATATATATATATATATAAAACTCTCCCCACTTGCATCTTTTATGTCGGCAACCTTGCTGCCTTCACAACATACACACAGAACACATTGATACACACACACAACCACATATGCACATTGCACATGCAGCCCCTCTCCCTTTCCCTTTCTCTTTTCCTTTTCCCTTTATATTTTCATATTATCATACATACATATACATGATACAATACCTTATATATACATATATTTATACCTTAATTATATATCCCTATATATATATATCTATATATATATATATACATATATACTAAATTCTATAAGTATATACATACACTTATATTTAATAGACTACGCATCTATGTAACGTACACGTGCATGTAAATGCGTACATGCATGCATTACGAGGCTCGGTCCTGGTTTGCTCGGGTGTTGCCCGGCACTGACTGTACAATATAAACCGTTCATATTCCAAAATCGTTTAGTCCATATATAATATCATGATATAGAGCTTTAACCGCTCGGGTTACAACTGGTATTAAACTACTCCACCGGGTCTACCTCGGTATACGTGCCTTATCCTAGGTCGGGATATTACAGGTATTCTGTTATGTTCTATTGTATCCTAATCTATTATGATCTATTTTGTTATACTTGAAGTACATTTAGTCATGTATTTTTATTTGGAATTGTACTTTTAAGATGACTAAACTATCCATGCACTTTATAAACAAGAACTGGTTTGAAACGCATGGTAGGGAACCTATGTTACTCACTAGGCTTGTTTAAGCTTACTTTATTATCCTAACATTTTTTAGGATTTATCTCCATTAGATTAGAAGGTGCAAAGAAATGAAACTAGTAGGCCAAAGGCATCCCAAGCAAGGATTTGATGGCAATGAAATATGAAGACTTGGATTATTGTGAACTAAACATGTTATTTATGTTCGTAGAGCTATATTATTAAATGCATTGATACACAATAGATTCATTGGGACATGGCTCATGTATATTAGTACTCAAGAGGTATTAGGTGACTGATTATAGACGTGCTCTAATGTGTTTAGATGAGTTACATTCTCGACTCGGAATGATAATTAAAAAGGTTTTAAATTTTCGCTGCTTTGACCCTACATTTGGAATGCAAGTCATTGTAAAGTTAAGAAGTTTTCCTTTGGTTGGTCGTATTGTCGGTAGAGAGACCTGGTAAGGTGGCTAACTGGCATCACATCTTTGGCATTTGCGTAATGTGGGGTACGTGGATGTGACAGAGTGGTATCAGAGCTAAGGTTTGTAAATATTTAAGATCCACTGATACCATAGAGTGGTATCAGGGCGAAAGGCTAAGGTTAGCTGTGAGAGACTCAAAGCAAGTTACCAAATATGGTAATTTTAGGATTAATAAGTTGTCCACATCAGAACATTAAGTCATGGATTAAGAACCACAGAGTACCTGAGCCTATTGATACTAATAGTAAAAGTATCAAAGTGCTAAGTCCCAATTGTGGAAATTGGAAATGGAATTATGGAGTTCTTAGTAATAGAGAAATTAGAAATAGATGCCAAGATGAATGTGTGATTCTAAATAGTCTAAGGACTAGGCATCAAAATTATAGTTGGAATAATGTGAATAGCCAAGAATTAGCAGACTTAGAAGTCTCAAGGAACTAAGACCTGTAAGGTTAAGGATTAAAGATCTAAGTTAATTATGAACTAGATCTAGTGTGATTGAATCTTTAATGATTGATGGTTAATAAAGCAACCCATAAGAGTCAATGGGTTGTGATATGATTTAAATAGTTCCATTAGTATGAATGATGATATGATGATGATAATTTCAAGTCGAGATGATTTTCTAGATTGTATTGGTCGCTTGAATGTAAATGGTTAGAGCCATAGTGACATTGAATGAAAAGTGACACTAGGACATGTCGAGAATGACACGAATGATTGTGGACATATGGATTGGGAGCAAAACGACTGTAGGTAAGCCAATTATGGCATTGATAATTGTGATTGTGGATATCGAAATGATTAATTTGTGGGATCAAATATGATTAGATGATCATAGGTAACACCCAAATGGGGGCATATTTAATAAGATGGATGATTTCTAATCATTTGAGGATGATCACCAAATTTGATTTAATGGATCTAAGATTGAATCTTGATGAGATCAGTATATTTTTTGGATTGTAAATCAGACTTATTGTGGATTTTTTGGATCTGATATAAAATTTGTATGATTTAAAATTTTAGAATAGTGACAATTGGAGACATGTCAGTATAAGTGATAGACTCTTGTTATTACTAGAGGGTAAAACTTTCTTAAGTCTCGAGATAAGGGTTTATGACATTTTACTGAGTCACGATAGATAATTAATGTGAATTCTATTACGATAAATTATTCCTAATAAGATAAAATTTGGAAGCTAATGGTCTTGAAATGAATAAGACCCAAATAATGCTATACTGAGCACGATGAAGAAAATTAAATTAAGTAGGATTTAAAGGAAGAATGTAAAATGACGTAATCTCATGATAATAAGTGATGAGTCATCTTTTACCATGAAAGGCAACTCTAAAATCTAGAAAAGCTAATAATGCATTAAGAGAAAATTCTAATGCAAGTATCCTTATACAGATTCATATGTAGTATGTAAAAATGTGAAATTCATAATAGACAAGTGTAAGTAGAAAAGATTGAGTTGTAGCACTAAATCAAAAGGGATCGAATGATTAATGTCCCTATAAGGCAAGTTGAGTTTTGGGGACAAAACTCTTTTGAAGGAAGGGAAAGTGTAATATCCCTGAAAAAAAATCCGACATGACTAAGACGGCACCCTGACCTAATAAAATTAGGTTATGTAACGATAATGTTCGAAATGGCTAAAAATACATTAAGCTATAATGGGATTAATTATTCTAAGATATGACATTAATCACAAACACCAGAGATGGTGCATGCTAAGGAAATTGACGACTTGGTCAACCGAGTCAAAATAATTTAGACTAGTGTCGAAATTGACAATATGAGACCAATACGGATAATTAGTTATGAAAATAATGTG
Source organism: Nyssa sinensis (assembly GCA_008638375.1). NCBI lineage: Eukaryota > Viridiplantae > Streptophyta > Magnoliopsida > Cornales > Nyssaceae > Nyssa > Nyssa sinensis. The sequence continues at coordinate 19,766,824 of CM018048.1, read as the reverse complement.
AAAATGGAATAAGGCACTAATGGGGACCTAATATCGGTAAAATAAGTAATGATGATACCAAGTCTCGAATTAATACCAAATTTTTCAGTGTTCCGTAAATTGATATTTTATGGAATAAATATCAATGTTCGGGGGGCCAATGTGCATATAACACAAATATGCATACACACATATATGTATTGGCGGTCAATATACACATAAATATGTATATTCAAGGTATATATAAAATACACAAATATATATATATATTAAAATCTTATATATACATGTGAATTTATATATATATATATATATATGTGAGTGTGTGTATACAGTATATATATATATATATATATATATATGTGTGTGTGTGTGTGTGTGTGTGTGGGTGTATGTGTGTGGGTGTGTGTGTCATAAAGCTTCCATAGAAGAAGTCGTTGGAAAGAAAAGGGAGTAGGTGGTATATATATATAAAATGTGAGAGGCAGCTTCTAGAAGGGGCTGTATCTATATATATACACAAAACAAGCTTCAGGAAGCTTCTAGAAAACAACCGAAACAGGGGAAATTCTGAAACATTCTAGAATAATCCTATATGTGTATCTAGGCAGCTGAAAATGCAAGTAGATACATGTGAGCGAGCAACCCATTTTTGAACAAGAAAAAAAAAGAGGGAAAGGGACTTGCTGTGAGTAAGGAAGTGAAGAAGTAGAAGCAATAGAAGAGAGAAAAGCAACAGAGAGAGGAGAAAATTGAAGAGAGTAAAAGAGGTAAGATTTTCTCTCTCTAGAAAATTACATCTACAAGCTTACTTATGGTCTAAATCATGTATGCATGTGTTTTAAATTACTAAGGAATGAAAATAGAAGAAAAATGGTAAATTTTAAAGCGTGAAAACCCTAGGAACTAAAAGACTCGAAATTGTAAAAATGGGATTTTTGAAGCAAACTTGATTTAGAATTCAAACCATTTACATAGCTCAAAAGAGCATGAAAAATGGAACATTTAGAAATTTAAATCACTGAAAATGGTGGAGAAATGAGGGAGAAAATGAGAGTTGCAAGTTTGGTGAACAGTTTCAAGTGGTGAGAATTATGGTGCATTTGAGCGATTTAATGATCGGGGAAATGTTTCCCTCAACTCCAGAAATGGATAAGAAGAAAAAAAAGAGGAAAAACGCTGTCTAAAACATCACAAAATAGGAGAAAACAATCTTGCTGGAAAGTCAGGCTCTCGCTGTAGCCCAACTGTGTAACCCTATTTCATGTATTTTCGAAAGCCAAAACCCAATTTGGAAAGCCATGGAAGGAATCCTTGAGAGATATAGAATCGAACCCCGTTGGAATTAGCTTGAAACTCTACCGGAGATGGTTGGTCGGTGTCGGAGAAGACACCGAAAGTTGGCTGGAGAAGAAGACTATTTGTGTAAGGTTATAGGTGGGAGTCAGGTCGGGCCCCAACCTGAAGTGAAATGGGGTTTGGATATTTAATTAAAACAACGCAACTTTAGGTTTGAATTTAAACTATAACTAAGGTGTTGGTTACAAGGTTATTAAATTAATCTAATATCCTTATTCGATATGGGGGATAGCCTATCCATGAATTAGGTACTTGTCCACCATTTGGTTTAAAGAAAATCAGAAAAAAAAATGCGGAATGACAGCCCTGAGACTCAAATCCCTGATGCACGTGGAAGGATAACACTTAAGCCAAGTGGGTCAGCCACTATGCCATTGAGGCACTCTGTGAAAAATACTACCTGAAGATATCTAATAGTATATAATATAAAGGAATTAAATAAATTAATTTAATTTGTAAAAATGGCTATGACGCCCAAATAAAATTAAAGAAGAGTGTATTTCAACTATTTTGGACATTCTGGACCCAATGGCGGGGTCCGTTTTATGGGACGGGATTCTGAAAAATTAAGACGCGTAAAAAGTAAAATTACTGTTTACCCCTAATATAATAGGAAGCCCAAATAAAGTCTAAATTAGGAAAAATTGATACCAATAGGAGGTCCAACTAATTGTGAAATCATATAAATGACTAAATAATGATTCGAGGTTAGAATTTTATAAAATGTGAAATGACCAAAATACCCCTAAGCATAGAAAATACAAAGTAAAGGCTGGAATAAATCCTAAAAATGGCCAATCTGATATAATTGGCTGTCATAAGCATAATAATGTGAACTGAGGGTCTAAATAAGACTTTGAAATAGTCAAAGTATAAAATGGGATATAACTGATATGTCCTGATAATCGAAAACAGATACAAAATGTGATCCAAAAGACTCAAAAATTTATATAAAGGATATGTGGAATATTCTGAGGACCAAGATAGGGTCCAGGGCAAGAATGAAAAATTACCATTTTGCCTCTAAGGTTAAATAAGTGATTAATTGATAACGAATAAAGTCAAAATGACTTAGATTATAATTCTAAAAGCTACTAAGCTTAATTAGGGAATTCAATAACCTAAGTTAAAACCCAACAAATGGGTAATAGGCCAATGAACTTAATTAGGTGATCTGATAGACTCCTAAGATGATGAATAATTCATGAATGGATGAATTCTTTTATTTCTGTGATTGATGATGATTATTTAGGAAATGCAAGGATGTGCCTAAGGAAGGATCTGGAGAACATCTGTAAATGGAGATAAGCGTTAAAGATTGTGAGTAACTTGAAAATTCTGACTTGGTGATATTTTAACTGTCATATCATTTTCATATACTGTATGACTTAAATGCAGATACTTTGTACTGCATTACACTTGACATGATTCCGTTTTGTTATGCTCTTCTGTTCTGTTTTGGTTCTATTCTGTCATGTTCTGATTCTTGGGCCCAATACAGGATTGAGCGGTATGGCATGAGTAGGCCAGAGCAAAACCTAGAGGGTAGAGGCCCCATGAGTGTCTTTTTATGAGCAGCTGGGAAAGGCTCAAACGTACTTGATGATATGCCTAATTGGCATCCTATTCTATTATGTTCTGTTTCGCTCAATTCTGTCCTGTTCCGAGCAAAACCCAAAAGGTAGAGGCCTCACGAGTGTCCACTTATAGGTAGCTGGGAAGGGCTCAATCATACTTGATGATATGTCTATACTTCTGATTGATATATTGTCATTCTGTTCTATTCTGATATGTTCTGTTCTGTTCTGTCCTGTCCTGATCTGTTCTATTTTGTTATGTTCTGATCTGTTTTGTTCTACTTGAACTGCATTTAATCATGCATTTTTATTTGGAATTGTTACTTTTAAGATGACTGAACTATCCATGTGCTTTATAAACAAGCATTGGTTTGAAACCCATGGCAGGGAACCTATGTTACTCGCTAGGCTTGTTTAAGCTCACTTTATTATCGTACCATTTTTTAAGATTTATCTCTATTAGATTAAAAGGCACAAAAAAATGAAACTAGTAGGTCAGACGCATCCCAAGCAAGAATTTGATGGCAATGAAATATGGAGACTTGGATTATTGTGAACTGAATCATGCTATCCAAGTTCGTGAAGCTATATTATTGAACTTATTGATACACAATAGATGCATTGGGAGATGGCTCATGTATATTGGTACTCTAGAGATATTAGGTGACTGATTATAGACGTGCTCTGATGTGTTTAGATGAGTTGTAGTCCCAACTCGGAATAATAATTAAAAAGGTTTTAAATTTTCGTTGCTTTGACCCTACATTTGAAATGCAATTCATTGTAAAGTTAAGAAGTTTACCTTTGGTTGGTCGCATTGTCGGTAGAGAGACCAACAAGGTGGCTAACTGGCATCACGTCTTCGACATTCGCATAGGGTGGGGTGCGGGGATGTGACAGTAACTATAATAGCCAACCTTGTGTAACTTTGTAAAATTTGGAGACATACACGGAAGCCAGAATTCAACGTTTGACTCGTAATAACAAGTAATATATGATTTACGGATATATTCCGCAGTCAGATATGACTTAACTCGTATACATGCTATGTACATTGAGTGTTTACAAGAGGCGTGTAATTTTTTTATTTGTTTCAAGATTCCCCTCACCTGTGGTCCTTGTGTGTTTTAATTTTGGGCTCTTAAAATCTAGAATAAAATAGAATTTTAGTGCGCCTATATTATTAAAATAAGCTCGGGAACTAATCAAAGAAAAGTGGGTGAAGCCATTTGGGAAGTTTGGGTGGTTGCCCATTTAATTGAAGATGAATTTCTTATATGCTTGCTAAGAATTTGGCCGAAAGGTTTTGAGGAAATTTTGATATAGGTGAAGTTCTCCAACCCATCATTGTCAAATTCATCTTTATTTTGATATCTTTTTCATATTTGAAGATGGTGGATTCTATATTTTTACATTTTCACTTCAATCATACCAATCTTCAAATTGTTATTCATTCTTCAAGTTTCACTTTTGATAATATTATTTATGTCTAAAATACAATTATTTAACATATATTTATACAAAATTCAATTATTTATCACTTTTGTTTGGTTAAAAACTCCATGATTTATTCAAAAAATATCTTGACAATAAATAATTATAAAAAAAATTCTTGATAAATTAATTTTAAATTTTAAATATTTATTTAAATCATATAAAAATAATTAATTATTAGTTTAAAGTATTATAAAAATAATTTGTGGATGAATAGTCGATGAATAGTGATTTGAAGAATGAATAGTAAACCTTCAACTATGAACATCAAAATTAAAAATACTATTCATTTCTTCAAATTTAATGTCAATTTGAAGATGAATTGGAGTGCCATTTCTTTCCCCACCTTCAAATTTAAAAATTTAAAGATGAATTTGAGATGGTCTTATAATAGAAATTGGTTTATCCTTCAACAATACTAAGGGCATGCATGTCAGCATGAAAGTTGATTGTGGTTAGGCCATGAAACCTAAACTTAAATCTTGAAATGGAAAATTTGGACAATATTCCTTTTGAGATAAATGGTTGTTGATATGTGGTAAAAAAATTGCTGTTGAGATAAATGGCTGAGATCTCCTTCCTAAGTTTTGAAATAACACAACATAGAAACTAGGACACTAAGTAATGGTTACTCCGACGGTTAAGCTAGGTGGAATTCGAGAAAGTATGAAGAAAATAACTCTTATAAAATTAAAATTAAGGTTTTTGTGGGTACCTTCACTCTTTTTATAATCAATCACATACAAAAATGGATTGAATCTCTGTTTGAATTAAATACAGAGATTGTCATTCTGGATTAATAAATTTGAAATAATAATTTCTACTCTAAATATTAAGGTCCTCTTTGGTTACTGAACTGCAAACCAATTTAAATTTTTTTTTTTCAAAAACTAGTTTGGTTAAAACAAGCAATTTTTTGAAACTTATTCTATCTTTTCCAACTTTTTGAAACAAGCAACTTTTTTAAATTTTTTTAAAACGCATTTCTATCTTTTCCAACTTTTTGAAACCCATTCTGATCTCTCTCGGGGGACAAGCAGAGAGGGAGAGATGGCTTCACCTTGTGCGTTACCTCCTCCTCATGATATTAATATATATTATATTTATAAAATATTATATTATAATATATATTATACATATAAAATATTATTTTATAATATGCCAAACTTATGATATATAACTGTAATTTTTAAAAATATTATATAATTTAATAATTAATATATGTTATATTAATGAATCGAATTTGTTAAATCTTGTTATTTTTATTAAATTAATTATTAAATTTGAATAAAATTAAATTTTTTATATCATATTTAGTAAATGTATTAAATTCCGATCACATTTTTAAGAATATTAAAAATTATGAAAATACAGTAAAAACGTAACCAAACACATTTTTTTAAGAATATTAAAAATTGTGAAAATGTAATTCCGATATAATTTGTTTCAAAATATTGTAACAAAATTTGTAATTAATTTTTTAAAAATTGTGAAAATGTATTTGGATATGATAATCTAAATTATAAAATAGTAAAAAAATTTAAAATTAATAGTTTGTCAATAGCGTATCCCACGTTTTAAAATTAAAAATTTATTTTTTAAAATCTAAACAAATAAAGGGGGGCGGTTTTTATTTTTAAAAAATATTATAATAAAATAATAAAAAATATAAATTTCATATATTTAAAAAATAAATACTCACCCTAAGCGAATAGGACATTGTTCTTAAATCCGTCAACGGTCTTATTCGTTAGGGAAAACAGTTGATCTTCTTAAATAAAGATCATGTAAGTCATGCCTTTTATTGGATGACCGTTTCCTATAAAAAAATAATAATAATCAAGGCTTACCAGTATATAATAATAATTTTGAAAAAATAAAAAAATTTGAATGGACTAAGCACGCGGCAAGAAACGGCAAATATATCCGTTAGCTTGACTTGTCAATGGATCAATGTTGGATGTTTACTTGATAGTAATTTAGATAAAATTTTTAGAAGAATATTTTAAAAAATTTTGTAATTAATTTTTTAAAAATTATAAAAATATATTTCGATATGATAATCTAACTTTTAAAAAATAAAATAAAAATTAATTTCAAAACACATATTCTGTAATTTGAAATTAAAAATCTTATTTTAAAAACATAATCAAATATAACCTATTTTTTTTATCTTTTTTCAAATTAATCAATTCAAACAATAATTCAAATTTTAAGAAATTACTTAAAAACACTTTTTAAAAAAATTTTCTTAAAATTCTAACTCTCAAAAACTATCCAACCAAAACCTAAAAGTCAGAAGTTGATTAATAAACAACGTACCGTATTAAAGAATCAATATCATGAGAAGTAATGATTAGAATATTTTCGAGTGTAACTTTTTTGATGGGACAATAATCAATGAGAATAAGAAGACGAGCCTCTTTAACTTCAGGGGCCTCTATGAAGAGTTAGTGACCCGGCCCGAACTTACGGTACAGCCCTTTCAACTGCAGGTATTTATGGGAGATTTGGATGCGGACCCTACTCCAAAGACAAAACTCTTCCACCTAAATAAAGGATATATCTCACTCCTGGATATAGAAACTTGACTTTCAACATCATTTTAATGTTAGCTTGTTTCATAGGTGACCTTTGCAGCTTACTTACTATCATGGGTCAAAATCCTAGCAGATTTTTCCATTTTAGTCGTATCAATTGCTCCCGCATTTTCTAACCTGAGGATCTGTAAAAGACTAAAGAAAAGTGTGTTGCTAACATATCAAATCACCAACAATCATCATTACGATTTATAGGGTTTTGTATTTTCCAAGGGGACACCACCGCCACTAATTAATGTGAGCAATTTGTATGTCATTTCAGAACTATTGCTTCTCCTTAATCGTCATCTATTGATCACGATGCATTATCTCCCTAATCAATGCAACAAATTCATGTTTAAATTTGGGAGAGGCTAGTCAGATGGAACTCTTCTAGCTTCTTGTACCTTCGTGCGCCTGAAAGCATGGTCCCGACAACCATTTCCCTAAAATTTTCATTTGTTTTGCGTCATCTTCTTTCTTTCTTTTTTCTTGTTAGGTACCCTTCACTTCCCTTTAGTTTTTCTCTTCATCTTGTTCTCAAAAGAGTCTCTTTTCCTTCAAAATTATTTTATTTTTTTAATCCTTTATTACAATAGCGTCCTCTAGCGAGAACACTAAGTCAAAAATATTTTAATAAAAAAATTAATACCATAAACAATTGTGCAAATGATGTGTCCACACCCTAAGCTCCTTCTTAGACGAAATCTTGGATGGTTTTGAATGGGTTATAAAACTAGCATGTGAGTAAATTAGAATTTTTTTTTTTTTTTGTTTACATTGCATAAGCATATCTTGTACATCTTAATAATATTTAAGTCAATAATTTACAACCACATCCAAAAAGAGCTTAAACCATGCATTCATTAACCATTATATGCTTTTACCTCATCTATCGTCATTATTGGTATTGAGAGATGCAAGTCCACTCTTTAGATTCAGCTCTTGCCTTCCTTTAACTTGTTCCCTTTCTGCACACCCCTGTAATACATCGCTAGGAATAACATTCTTCATTGTCTTCACTAACTTTCATACCTGAAATGTTTCCCGGAAAGGAGAGGGGGGGGGGGGGGGGGGAGGGGTGAGCTACATAGAAGTTAGTGAATAATTTTAGTCAGTGTCATGGGTTTTTATAGCAGCATTAAACATCATAATTAAACATGTTCCATACATCACTAGGCCTAAGAGTAATACATAATAATAACTTAGAAATCAAACATGGAAGACTTGAGTCGTTATACAAACATCGCTTGAGAGATTGCCATTCTTGACATACATGACAAAAATTGTAATGATCTGAAAAATAGTTAACTGATATTTTGATAATTTTTTTAGTCCAAATTCAACCAAATAATTAATTAAATTAAAATGTGCTAAGTTAATTTATTAGCGATGAGTATGATATTGTGTACCTAGAATGAGACTAGTATTTCATCTAGGCCAGTGTGGAACATGAAGTCAAATAGTCGAATTCGGGACACCAAAAAAAAAAAACAATTTTAATTGTTAGAATTTGGAGTAACAAATAACATATTTAGAATTATGTGTTAAAATTATCAATACTGTTAATTTTGGTTGATTTTTGAATGCATGTGTGCGTATACAGAAAACAAAGTCATGTAGTGTCTTGATTACTAATGGGGACACATGGCACTTTGTGATCAGCGGAAAAAACATCTTTGGTATTTTACTAATGTGTGTGAAGGAACAATGTAGTGTAGGTGTGTGTGCGCATTTGGATGTGTGCGTGAGACATAACAAGAGGGACACCCTCTCCCATCACATTTATTTTCCCCATCAGACATGTCTCTCGCTCTCCTCCCTCCCCTATATTTGAAAACTCTCGTCTCTCTCTCTCTCTCTATCTCTATCTCTTTATCTAAGGCATGAATGATAGAAAGTGTGTGTATGTGTTGTGTGTATGTGAGAAACATATGTTTGGAACCGTGAGTGGGTGTTGAGAGTACATTTGTATGTGTCGGTGAGTGTCACAGTGGTGTTGAAGCTTGGAGGGGGAGGTCATCCATGGCGGTGCTTCGATGGCTGACTCATTATAGAAGACTCTCTATCAATGGGTTTTACAAAAATGGTTGAAGGCTCGAAATGGAGGAATCTTGGGCGGATGCCTAGGATCAAGGCAAGGCCGGCTCGACGTAAAATTAATAAAGTAATCATTTTAACTCTTATTTAAAAAAAAGATTTTAAATTTTATATATTTATAATATAATATAATTAAATTTAAAATTTAAAATGAATAAAAATCTAAGTTCTAAAAAGGTCTCAAATTTTATTTATTTATAATATAATCAAGTTAAAATATAAACTTAATAAAAATCAAACCTTATGAAAAAGACCTTATAAAGATTCCGTATGGAAGGAAAACAAAAATTCTATTAATAAATTATTCGTATTATATTTTAATATTTTATTACTATCTACTTGCATAAAACAATTTTATGTAAAAACTTATTATTAGTGTTTTAATGAATATATACCTCTCTTTTATTGAGAAACAATTAAATTTTATATTATAAAAGTAAATATAATATATATTGATACGCCAAAATTATGCTAACAAATCAGAAGCTGACACGTGTCTAAATTGTATTCTATGCAGGTTATGAAGCAACTAGGTATGCCGACATGGCGTCGGTTTACCGACCTCTTTTATCAACCTTATCGGATTGCCGAACAGGTCATCTTGCTCTACCGACCTCGGAATGACAGGACAGACGACGACGTACAATAGTCAAAAGGGCAGTTGGTAACAGTAAGGTAGGTAGTGACAGTAGGGTAGGTGATGACAGTAAGATTGATAATCATGATTACTATCGTCAGGCAACAACAAACCCATACTTTGGCAGCACCGACTCTTACCCACTTTGGTAGATAATCAACCTATAAATGCAAACCCTAGAGGAACGTAAGGGAGGATTATGATCACTCCGTGAATTATTACTTGGAATATTATTTTTACACTCTACCTAACTTAACCATCGGAGGGGCTACCACCGAAGCCATCCCTGGTGGCACACTGACTCCATTTCTTTTCAGACTTGATACCTTCAAATAGCAGAGTCTTGACGAGTCAAAAAGCTACAGCAACATATATAAAAATAAAGTAAAAAGGTAAGTTAATATTAAAATTTTACTTTTAAGTCTCCAATTACATAAAACTGACCTGACTCAAAGGAGGACATGGAAGGTGAAACATGGCTTGTTAACCATTAAAGGGTGTCTAAGAACTTTGGTCTTCCTTTTACAATAGTGGTGATGGTTGCATATGAGGTAGGGATTTTGTGGACATTTGTGGAAAGATTCCAATAGGATATTTGTATAATATACATACATACATACATATATATATATATATATATATTTATATATATGGTGATATGTGAACTACTTACTATGCATGTATGTATGTACATATATGGCTCTATACAGTGAAGAAAACCTAACTAGATTTCTCGATTTGAATACTTCTGTGGTATTTTCGATTGATTAAAACCTTGCCTTAGCTGCTTAAGTAATGTGTATGTGATTTTAATTGACTTAAAAGTTAAAAAGATTGAAAATATTGGAGGAATGGGTTAAAAATTAGAGTCATTGTTCAGTGTCAGAGAAAGAAATTGGGTGTCAAAAGTTTCAATAAATTTATTTGTTTTAAATGCATAAACCTGGTGTAAAAAGGTCTGAAGCAATTTAGGATACAGTTACATAATTAGTCTCAAATTTATTCTCTCTTCATATATAGAAAAGGCTTTGTTGAGGTAACCACCAAATGCAGAATACAGTTCAATGTTACATGCACTATCTCCATATAATTTTTGCACTATACATATAGACTTAATAGACTTTTCAAAACCTAATAAAATTTGGAATGCAATAACCAATAAAATTTGTCAAAATTTGACACATGTTCGAATGGAAGAGGGGTCTTCTTTCGAAAAGGGAATCTGTTTGAACAAAAAAGGCACTATTTGGAAGGGAAGGCTAATGAAAAACAGTTCGAGACTAAATTAGATTTTTCTAAAATAAAACCAATAAAGGTAATAACAAAAGTTTAGAAAGTTTCAAAAATATTTTTTTCAAAAATTGTTTAGCCTATAGTCAAATTGAACTTCACTTATCATATTTAAATTTTAAGTAAAATCACTAAACACCCATATATAATTCTAATCATGAATGTAACATTCTTAAGTGTGATTTACCTTTTGAGTATAATATGAAGTAACAAATTGATCAAAAAAGTCTTTTTCAAATATAGGAGTTGTAACTTGCGCCTTGATACTGACAAATCTCCATTGAAGTAATTTACTAATGGTGAAAGCTGCAATCATACTTATCTATCTTAATACTTACAAACTCAATATTGATTTTTGGATTGAATTTCTAATAAAAAAATAAGCAAAAGAGAATTTTACAATCATTTCTAACTCAAATTTTCTAAAAAAATGAGTGGGAAATGTTAAAATCCAGAGTAGATTTGTCCCAGACCCATAACTTGTGATACATTTACATGGGTTAAATATAGAGATAAGATACGATAGGGTATTATCATTTCTAGTTTAATATGTGGTTGGACTATGTAAGTCCTATTCTAACTTGGTATTGAACTGAGTACTATAATATCTAATTATGATCATATGCTATGTAAGTAGTTATGTATAACTCACAAAACACCGTAATCTCTCTCTCTCTCCTAGTTCTTTGTCTCAAGTTTTTTTGTTTCTTGGGTTACGCATAGACCATTGAATTTGAATTGTGTATCATTCATAAATGGTTTTGGTAACTGCCTTATTGACAAGTAAACTTCATAACATTTTTGACAATTTGAAAAATCTCGTAAGAGAAGCTTAGTAAATTTTGGTTATTCGAACAATGGAAAAGTAATTGAACATAATTTGACAATTCTCTGTATAAGTAAAACCAATCAAATAACATTTAGAGAGAAAATATTTTACCAATATATATATATATATATATAAAATTTCAATTTAAAAAAAAAAAAAAGAAAGAGAAAGAAAATATCCCACTAGTACAGAAGCTAAACATTCATAGTTCCAATGAGAATCCAATAAAATTTGTAGAAAACAATCTGCTAGCATAATAAAATTCAATAATAATATTAAAGTATTGAAGTTTACAAATGTTCAAGTATAAAAAACATTTTTTTCAGACAAACTCAATTTATTTATATATCAAAATGAATTAATTAAAAAATAAAAACAACCTATGTATAGAATAACATATTCTTCATACTTGCTAAAAATTTAGATAATACATGCAACACAATCAATCAATTACAGTATCAATTATAAAGACAACAACAACCTCCCATCCAAATGTGTAGTAGAAAGATCGTCCACCCCTGGAAGCTTCCCTTCTCTCCAATTCATTTAAAGGTGACATTAGGTGTATTTTGTCCAATTGGTCTCAACTGACCTTTTTCATTTGACGAGGCTTCTATATATATATATATATATATGCTAAGCCTCAGGCTCTTGCAAAGATATGACAGTTTCAAAGGCCCCCACTAATGCTTTCACTTTATTTTTCCTCTTCTCAAGAAGCTTGCTTGCAGTTTCTTCAATCACATCGTTGTAGGCCGGAGAATCCTTCTTCGACTCTTGCTGATGGGGTTTCACTGCCACATTGTCTGCCTCTGGCTTCGCTTCCTTGGCAGTGCCTTCCACTTCATCCCCTTCATTGGAGACTCCTTCAAAGTTCTCGGTCGCAATACCCTTTCCTCCTTCAGTATCTTCACCCTCAAGTTTTAGCTCATGAACTGCAAAAATCTCTTCTTTTGGGAAGTAACTTTTGTCAGTTTCATCTAATTTTCTATGCTCTTCTTCTCCTTCATCACGATTGTCAATGGTTTCTTCAACATGTGATTTTTCTATAGGTTCTTCCATACGAAAATCTAGAGAGGCAATTTGATCTTGATCATCAAAAACATAAGAAGACTCACAAGGCTTGAGTTCTTCATCTTCCTCACTATTTTGATCAACTTCACCAGCTTGTACAAGATCTACTTGTTCCTTGTCTTCCAATATTAATGTTGAAATTTCAAATGTCAATTCATCGCCTATCTCAACCTTTGTTACCTCTTCTTCAACCTCAGTAACTGATGATTCTTGACCTTCTTGCCTTGGAATATTGTCTACTTCAGGAGACCTAAGTGGTGCTTTTGTTGTGGTGGCAATAGTAGTACTAGTGGTCGCATTGCTTTGCTTCTTAATGTTGTTGGTGTTTGGGCTCTTCTTTACAGTATTAATGACAGGTACAGTTCTTGCATATGAGGAGGAGTGAGGTTTCCCAGTCTCCCTTGGTGTTTTTGACAATCTCTCTGGGTGAGGTTTTGGCAAAGCAGTGGATCTAGGTAAAACAGGTACTGGTGAAACTCCAAGATTTCTGTCTCCAGGAATTGAAGTGAGTGATTTCTGTAATTGAGAAGGCGATGGAGGCTTGTCAAATGATCTCCTTCTACTGAGAGTATTGGGGCTTTGCACGATGTTAACGTTGTTGGAGACTTGCTGCTTAGTCTTGCCATATTGCACAGAAGTACTTGTATCAAGACGTGAGCTAATGGTAGGCTTGAGATAATTTGGAACATGTTTCTGATCTGATTGAGAGTGGGAGCGTGTGGTACAACTGGATAAGTTTGGACTTTTTTTGGGCTGTACCCGATTTCTATTACTTTGACGGGGATTTGAATTTGAAGGAGATATTCCCCTCTTCTCCTTCCCACGACCAATGTCCTTTGCACTTGTCGCCATTTAATTAATTAATATCCTCAATCAGAACCTGCATACATTTAGGCCAGCTACATAGAGTAAGACACACACACACATATAATATATATATATATATATATATATTACGTGGTTCATTAATTCATATATATATGTTTAAAACAAAATACAATCTAAACAAAATTTCAATCAAAGTAACACTGGGTATTAAAATTTTCCTATTATCATTAAATCAAATTGCATCTTGGTCAATCTAGCTGACAAAGTTTACGGTTCTCAACTCAATTATCCCAATTGCAGTCTGGTTGACCTGGATTGAACGCAAGCATGCATGGCTAGAATAATCCCAAGCAATTATCAATATCATTATCATCGCCAATGCTACGACCAATATATGCCCCCTAGATTAAACACATGCAGTTGACAGAAATATTTATTCCTAATACACACACACATATTATCTTCTCATAAAATAACAAGAAGAGGAATAACAAAAATATCAGAACAAAAGAAATTATCAATATACGGGTCATAAAAAATTTTGAACTTTCCATCAAATATAAATATCATGGCTTATTTGGTTGTCTTCAGAAAAAAGATCGAGGAAATGAAAAGAAATTCAGAAATCTTGTAAGTTATTTTCACCATCTTCCTCCACGTCCAAAACCCACAGAAAACTATAGAAACAACAATCTATAAACTTGTTTATCCTTTTTAAACAAACAAAATAAATACTACAGAGAGAGAGAGAGAGAGAAAGAGGGGGGATAAAACCCATGTCACTTGCCTCGTAAAAGTTAAAATGAAAGTTGTTTCTTCCATTGAAGAGAATAAAGAGAAGAAAAGGTTGTGTTATTGAAGGATATATGGGGTGTATAAGAAGGAAGGTAGGTTTTGGCCATTTGGTTAGTTAATAATGTGAGCGAGAAATATGCATAACCCAAGATTGGGAGAAAGGTTGACCATTTCAATATCGCATCAATTTTTTTCGCAGTTGCCAAGCACCTGGAAAGTCAATATTTTAGGTCTGATCTTCTGTTTTCAACATTGGGCTACTTTTGGTTTATGGATTTAGAGTGAAATCAGAAAATTAAGAAAGAAAAGCAAAATATGAGAGAAAAATAAGGAGAAATTATATAATATTACATGTTAGTTTAATTTCTTTCTTTCTTTTTTCTCCATTCTCGCTTATTTTTTGAGAATTATTTTTAGTTTAATTTATGTTGAAAAAGTATGATAAAAGTAATTACTATTCCTCACTGGTAGAGCTACGTATAAGTCAGTGGTGTCAATTGACCCCACTAACTTTTTAAAATTTATATATATATATATATATATATATATATAATACTGTAATATATATTAACTTTTTTCCTAAATTGACGCCACTGAAATTAGTGAAACAAATAAAGAGTGGGTCAATACTCTCCAACTTAGCATTGGCTAGGCATTTATTCTAAGTTTATTTTGCATATAACTCCAAAAACTTAAAAAGTCTCTTCTACCAATAGTTCAAAACTCTCTGGCATAAAGGATAACTCTCAACAAATTCTCTTAAATTATAGTAATTTATATGTGCCAATTACTTATCTAACGAAATTTTAGTTATTTTATCATGTTATTGTTTTATTTATTTTCCCTAATTTGGATAATTTCATGTTTTGATTTTCTTCGTTGGCTAATTTTCTTTTGAAGGATATGGACATAACTCACTGTAAGTTGTTTCTAGTTCTCTCCCACCAAAAGCCCTCACTTGATTTTCTTCCTTTCTTACCCAAAAATTTAAAAAAGAAAAAAGGCATAACTCATCAAAGGCAATAGGAAAGTTTTCTACTGCATCTCACGGCACTAAGGTAAGTTCTTCTATTTTATTTTTCTTTCTATATTATGTCTATGTTAATTTAATGATGGTCAATACTCTGACTATGCCTCTTTTCCTGTTTAGATTTTTGATATATGGATATATTTTTGTTACATTGCTTCATTTTTTTCTCCTGCTACTACCAATTTTATTCATAGTTGTTCGAATAATCAAGAAATTATATATAAATAGGTTCAAACTTAGTATTTATGGTCATAACTCCAATCTTCTTTTGAGGCTAGCAAACAATAAAACATTGAATAATTGAATTTAATGGATTTTCATAAGCTTCAATAGTTAGACACTTCACTACTATCCAAAATGCTACATTATTTACATTTAAATTTACTGATATATCTAAATAATTATAATAATTAATTATAATTATCAATTGACTTGTGATTCAATATGTTGATTAGTTAAACTATGGATAAATTTCTAAAAAGAAAATCATCTGAATCACAAGATTCATCTCCTACTCAAGAAAGTGGTTCTAGTGACCACGCACAACAATCTTCCAAGCAAAGTCATCTTGATTTGAAAGCTATTCTAGTAGATCCAGGATTGCAAAAAAAAGTTCTTATCATCCAAATGATCAAGATGAAATAAGAGGAGATTATCTACAAAAGACCCTTGTGTTTTAACCATAAATTTCCCCAAAGAGAGCTTGGTGGAGTGTTACACTGATTTAATTCTTCTTGTTGAAAAATATGAAAATTGGCTGAATTACAAAATAGAAAGAGATGTAGCATTTTGTTTGTGTTGTTACTTATTTAGGCCTGGGACTAGAAAGCAAGTCGAGGTTGACTCTTTTGTTACTAAAGGATTTACAACTTGGAATAAAAAAAAAAAAAAGAAAAGCTAGAAGTTTATGTCGGAAGTAGCCCTAATAGTGCTCGTAACCAAGGTTCGAAAAAAGTCAAGATCTAATGATGCAGAAGCAACACATTCAGGTAGCTTTTTGAAACTCGCTTAAGCGCATCAGTAGATTGCATAAGATTCCTTTTACGCCAAAGATTAGCTCTTTGAAATTTCTTGTGGATCATAATGAAGCTATAAGCAATGTCATGTTGCGAAATACTCCAAAAAATCTCAAATTGGTGACACTTGATAGTCAGAAAGATATTATAAATGATGTTGCTCGTGAAATGACCAATGCTATTATTAAAGATCTTGGTGATGATTTATTTGCAATATTAGTTAACGGAGTCTCCTAATGTATCAAGTAAAGAACAAATGGTTGCTATTTTACGCTATGTTGATAGAGAGAAGTTGTTATAGATTGGTTTCTTGGCATTGTATATATCATAGATACCACTACTTTGTCACTTAAGGCAGCTATTGAATCTTTATTTTCTAAACATGGATTGAGTTCATCAAGAATACGTTGGCAAGGTTATGATGGAGCTAGCAACTATGCAAGGTGAAACTAATGGCCTCAAGACTTTGATTATGAAGGAAAATGAATCGAAATCTTATATTCATTTCTTTGCTTATCAACTTCAATTGACAGTTGTATCTGTTGCAAAAAATCATATTGATATTTCGTTTTTTTTTAACTTGGTTTCTAATTTATCAAATGTGGTTGGATCTTCTTGTAAATGTCAAGATATTCTTTGAGAGAAACATGCTATTAAAATTATGGAAGCATGTCACATCCCAAAACCTACCCTATGCAGATTGCATAATATGACTGGCCGTAAGGCCTTCAATTCGGATTCAAGTTAAATGGATTCGTTTAACTTTTAGTTTATAGCAAAATATCAAGTTAATTTTTTTATTGCAGTTATACTTGGCAAAGCTTTACTATTTAGAACTTATGCATGGTTCATGACTCAACATAGTTACATTCTCGTGTTCTTGTGAGCCCATTACATAAATACATCTCAAGACTAACAATTTTACTATTACAGGTCTACTAGTCTATGTGATATCCCGACCTGGGATACGACACGATTACCGAGGCAAGTCGACTGAATAGCATAACCTGAGCTGCCTTAAACTTTAAGTCACAATAATTATGGAACTGAACCTAATTTCAAAAGATAAATGTTTTGATTAGTAAAGCCAGTGTCGGGTGGTACCCGAGCAACTCGAAACCTTACCTCGAAAAGTGTGCATACATGTAACCCATGCGTGCATACATGTAACCCATGCATGCATACGTACGTACACATGCATAGTTCATGGAATATTAGTGTATGTGTACGTGATTAAAAATACCGTTATACGTATATATATGATTATAATGATATGTATAAAATATGTATTGTATAGGTATATATATATAATATAAATGTATTATGTATATAATGTATTATGTATATAAAATTAAATGAAGAAAGAAAAAGGAAAGGAAGCTTCCAATACAAATATCAGTGTGTGTGTGCATCACTGTGTGTGTGTGTTTGGGAAACCCACCAACCGACTTGGTGAGGTGGTGGGTGTTTATATGTAATATATATGTATATATGCATATTGGAAGTACGTGGATGGAGGAGATTAAAGGGAGGGTTCTCTGCAGTCATTCTTGACTGAAAGAGAGAAAGAGAGAGAGAGAGATAAGGTAGAGAGAGAAGAGGCGGTTGGTGTGTTTTTATATATATAAGTATACGAGTCAAGTGAGTTAAGAAGTTAGAAAAGAAAAGAAGGGTCAGGAACTGAAGGGGAGAAGAAGAGAGAAAGGTTGAAGCAGAAACAGAAAGGTGGGAGAGTCACAGTGAGCTCAAAATCTGAAACCCAGGTAATTGATTTCAGTTCTGTTATTTCGATTTAAAGCATAAAGCTTAGATATAATGGTAGGGTCTGAACAAGCATGAAATATAGAAATTATTGCAAAAAGAATGAAGCTAAATGGTGTAGAAACCATAGAGAAAATTGGAGTTGCAGGTTCGGGAGGATAATCGGGTTCCATGAATTTTATGGTTAAAACTTGTTTAAAAGTTTATGAAAATGATCCTTATACATGCAGAAAACTATTAGGAACAAATTAGATCCAAAACAGTCAAGAAACTGTTACGAAATCAAGGAAAATCAGTTCACCGGAAAACTGGCCGGAACTGATAATCACCCTATTTCGTGAAGGTGGGGAGAGTTTTAGGGCAAGCCGAGGCTAGGGTCGAGGTCCTTGAAGGGAAAGGAATGGAATGGCATTGAAAAAGGGAGAGAAAATGACCGGATTTAGGTTGCCGTCACTGGAGATGGTGACGGAACCCTACTGTTGCTCACCGGAACTTTGAGGGAGATGATCGAAAAATCGGGGGGGCTACTGGGTTAAAAGGAGCGGGTCTGGGTCGGATCCGGGTCGGTACCCGACCGGACATAAACGGTTAACCGAAGCTGTGTCGTTTTGGGGTTTTAAATTAAATGAGATTGGGCTGTTTGGTTGCATGGATAAATAATTGGAATTGGGTTTGGGGTTATCCAAACCCTGGATAGGGATAGGAAATTAGGTTATTGGAATCCGGTTTTTCAAATGAAGTGAACCGTTTGGTTCAGGGCAAGGGTGGACCGGTTTAGGGTTTTTAGGTCTGAACCAACTGGTTCAGACCGCAGCTTATGGAATTTATGAACCGGCCCCAAATGTTTTGAAAAATTACATTAAGGCCCAAACAGAAAATTAATTAAATATTAATTTTTACAATAATGCCCCTATTTCAAAATTGGGTCAAACGAAGTCCAAACGATACAAATGAATAGTCAAAACCTATTATCTCGGACGTTTTGAGTCCAATGGTGGGGTCCATTTTACGAGACAGAACCCCGAAGGATAAAATACCGCAAAAGTACAAAATAACTATTTTGCCCTTTTTAGTACAAAGGTCCAAATGGAATTCCGCGAAAGCCTAAACCGACTTTCTTCGGTGTTCTGGACACAATGGTAAAGTCTAAAATAGTATTTGAAATACTTATGATAGAAAGGTATAAAATTTGATGAATAGCATTTATTCTGAAACGTACTCACTGATATATAGGGAACTCGAAAGGCAAGGGTACCTTCACGGATTTCTGAGGTAGAATCACGATAGAGGTAAGTGGATCACTTTCTCTTCCATGTGGTGTTTCTAAAGCCAAGTTTATTCTTTTACTGCCAAACTTGTACTCCTGAAAGTACTTCATGTTATTGCTATCCACAGTACGATATTGTTCTATCTTGTGGACATTGATTGACTATTGTGCTATTGTTATCATATTGAACCGTGCCTTGAAAGGCTTACTGTTATGCTTTACTGTATATATGACATTCCATTTTCATACTCCTTATGGAATCACAAATGATCATGCTATGTTTATAAATGCTGGAATTGTGCTCAGTCACAATATCCATCCGATGCTTCTGTGACGAATTAGTCCGTGAACGGACGTGTGGCAAAAGATGTGAGTTTAACTGAGAGGTATGCCAGGCCTCGAATTACGCAGAGGGGTTGCCATTCCCTACTACAGATTATAAGCATCTCCATTGGATTATTGTTATGGAAATATTGTTGAATGGTTACTGTACCTTATGGATTACTGTTTCTTATGGACTACTATTTCTTATGGATTATCTTACGTCGTTCATTGGTTTGATTGAAATCGTTTTATTGTGGCAGTATTCTCATTATGACAGGTTATTGTTGAGAAATCTTATCACTGCTTATTCATTACTTCTGATTGTATATTGTGCCCCACTACTTATTGGCCATCATGGCAACTGTTCTCATTGGCTATCACAGCATCTCCTTTCTTATGATTGGCTATCATATTTTATTCATGGATTCACGTTCTTTATAATCATCGATACCAGTGTCGGAGATCTGGTTTACTTGCTGAGCTTCATAGCTCATTCCACCCCACTTACCCCCATTTCAGGTGATGACGCTGCGAGACCCCAGTAGGAGTCTGAGAGCGTAGGGGGACATTTTGAAGTACTGATCAATCTATGTTAGTTCTTCCATGTATTCACCACCCCCGGGTGCTTGTTACGGTTTAGTTCTCATTTTGAATTTTGTAGAACTATGTCATGTATTAAATAGATTTCCGCTGTTAAAATTATTTTAAAGACTTCCGCTGAATTACTATAATTGATAAAGGCTTCCGCTGTTCATTGTTTAAAATTTTTAGTACATTGCATATTAGTACTATGATACAGGAATGGAAAAAGTAGGGACGGCCTTCGGGTCGGCCCCGCGACACGAGATCCGCATAGGGTGGATTTCGGGTCGTGACAGTCTATCTTGCCTCTTGCACTAAGCTGTGGTCTATTCTTGATGTGTCATCCTTATGATAACTAGAATGCCCTATTATGTACTCTTGTAGGATTCCATTTAGGCTTTGAGTTCTTCTCTATGGCTTACTGAATTTTCATTTCTCTAGTATATATCTAAAATATACATGGATAAATCCATGTGAGCTTTGTGAAAATCTCATAAGTCGTGGGTTTTTGAAAAACCTGAAATACTTTTCCCAGGACAGCATACAAAAGCATTTATAAAGCTATAGTCATTCTTAAAACACATGCTTGTAAACTTGAATTCTTGTAAAGACATGTGTAGACACCTCTTTTTGTGACCCATGATTGGGTAAGGGCATTTCGGTTATTATGCCAAGAGTCCCACCTCTAATAGGACTTTTTTGCTATAGTCACATCTCTTGTAGGACTCTTCATATCAAAGTTGTAATATCCCAACCCAATTAGGCAAAGTAAATTACTTTAATGTCATTTTTATGATATTAATTATATATTAATTTATTTGACATCTTAAATTGAAATTAGTAGGCCGTAAACGTTAAAATTAGTACACGATAGGAAATTAGGTAAAATAAAGCGAAGCGCGAATAAAACAAAATTTAATCAAATTTGTCGATAAATACGAAATATTATTGGCCAAATAATACACGATATAAAACATCAAAAATAAAAAGTATGACATAAAAATTTAGCACACAAAAAATTAAAAAGCAAAGCAAGAATACTAAGGGATTTTTTGAGCGATTCAGACCCAATTTCAAAATCTGACAAATAATGCCTAAAATGTCAAACAAGGCATTAGAGGGAAAAAGGGAAAATGTAGCAAAAAGGGTGGCTAAAGGGTTTGAATCCTAAACCAAAAAGGAAGAGAAACCTAAAGCCCAAAAAGAATATCAACTGGGCTATAAGCACTTTTGTGCTATATAATGCATAAGATATTTATATATGCCCTAATAAATTCTAATTTTTGCACACTCAAAAATTAAGGTGGCAGCATGTTATTGGACCCCCTACACCTCTGATATTTCATATGAAAAAAAAAAATATATATATATATATATATATATGACACGTGTTATAAATATATATGACATGTGTTGTGTGTGCTGGATACTATAACCAGACCTGGAGTGTGTGTGAGGTCTAATGTGTGTTTAGTGTGCATGTGCGTGTAGAGAGAGAGAAAGAGAGAGAGAAGAAAGAAGAAGAAGAGAATAGGAGAAGAAGTGGGAACACAGGCATGTAAGCTTGAAGCTGCATTGAGGGTTTCTATGGCTTGAGGCTGAAGGAGAAGGAGTCATTATTGAAGGTATAAGTTTGAAAATTTGATTT
The DNA here is from genome assembly GCA_008638375.1 of Nyssa sinensis. Taxonomy (NCBI): domain Eukaryota; kingdom Viridiplantae; phylum Streptophyta; class Magnoliopsida; order Cornales; family Nyssaceae; genus Nyssa; species Nyssa sinensis. The sequence goes on along the minus strand of CM018048.1, from coordinate 19,744,655 downwards.
TCCACTCTTAAAAAAGCATGGTTATTATAACATTTTTTTTTATCATTGTAAACTCACTTTTGCACGCATGTAGTTATAGTGTATAAAACCAATGAAAAGGGATGAAATGACACAGTCTAGGATAGGGAAAATCCAAGGACAGCCATTGATGAACCTCCAAAAATCCAAACCTGAACCAATGTTGATTTAACCCATTTTTTATGCTAGGGAAGAAAACTAGATACTGTGAGGGTTATAAAAACCCTAGGCCGCAACGAGAACCCTCAAGGGAAGGCCATGAAAAACTGAGTTGTAGACCACGGTCCAAAGACCCAACCTCTGAAATAGAACCCTAGCCTGAATTTTTGGATCAGGGATTGAATCCCCATGATATGAGGATCATCACAAGCCAAACCTTATCAAATTTGATGAAGGAATGTGCATGTACATAATAATTTTCAGAAACCACCACGGAAGCTCGACCGAGCTCTTGAGACTATCTCAATACTTCCAACCAATGCCAAAATGACCCCTATTGTTTTAGGAGTCCATAGGATTTGGAAGCAGTCAAAAAGGAGTTCTAATACTCCACGAAATAGAAGATTAAAAAACCTGCATTTTTAGGGCAACAGTGGCCATTTCGATGGGGAAGATGAACAGGAAAAGATCTAGGTCGGGTCAGATCCGGGTTTGGGTCGAGACCCGCCCCATCGCACAATAGGGTTAGTGGAATGGCACCGTATTCGGTTAGTTTTAGTTTAAAACAGAATTGGTTTTATGTGGCAACAAGTGTAATAAATTCAATTTGATAACTGAAGTAGCTATTATTCGCTGTTTGGTTTTAAAATAATTAGAAAAAGAAAAAGGGAACTACGGTCAGTGGGTTTCGAACCCTTGACATGTGCATGTGTGTGATCTCTAATTCACATGTGCGAACCACTGTGCCACTGAGGTACTTGGTTAAAATAATACTTAAATAAATATATAATATAAAATAATATAATTAAATTAATTTAAATTTGTAAAATATTCCCGGTGTTCGAATAAAATAAAAAGACACTGTAACCTAACATTTTTGGGTATTCTAGGCTCAATGGCGGAGTCTAAATTATGAAATTTAATCTCAAACAATGTGAACGGACAAATTGGGTTAATCCCAAAAATATCCTAAAGGCCAAACAAAAATACCGAATGACTTCCAAAAATTATGAGAATACGTACCTTAGAGTTTTTTGACGTCCCGGACTCAATAGTGGATTCCGTTTTACTAAATTAATTATCTAAAATACTACTATATGAAATGGGCTATTTTTAGGACACTTTAAAATACGACAATGCTACCAAGAGTGGAAAAATAAGCCCATGCACTTAAAATATGACACATACGATTAAAAGACAATAAATTCATAAATAAAATCAGATTAAGTTATGAATGACAACAAACTGAATAATATTTCCTGATTTATGGGATCTTTTAAGGGAAAATAAAAGGAAGTCTGATTCCTCGTGAAAGGAGGAGAAGTTATTTTGAAGTAAGTAAACCCAAACTCTAGCATGTGGTATTCCTAGCCATGTCCTAGTTTATTTCCTTAATGCTGTCAATTTGTATTCCTTACATACTTGACATTGTTGATTTCCACAATTTGATGCTTGCTCTACATTGTGGATTTATTGAGAATTTGATTGCCAATATCCTAATGTGATTATTTGTCCATTTCTATACCTTGCTTGGATATTGAAAAATTGTTATGCCTCTCATTGTTGAGAATTTTCTATTCTACAAATATGTACATCACCTATGAAATTTTGACGATCATGATATTATTATGAGTGCCTGGGATTGTGATTTGTCACAACGTCCATCTGATTCACAGATGCTTTTGGACCTACGGGTCGGTATTTGGGAATGATGCCCAACACTTAGTCCATGGAGGACATGATATATGTACAGAGCTCTAGTGCTATCTAGTAGCCCGATAGTGGGGTGGACCTGGATGAGTGCTTTTGGGGGTATGTCAAGTCGTATTTGTAACAACATATGTTCTGTTAGTATCTTATATCGTTTATTGATATTCTGATTATGCACTCATGGATTATTGATATGCCTTAGAAGCCTATCTTGGATATGTTTAATGATATACTCATTGATTATTAATACGCCTTATGAGCTTGCCTATCTTTAGACTCGAATTGTTATCCTGTGATTATGGCAGCTAACTAATGTATAGGCCAATTCCTATTGTTGATTTGCTTGTTCTACCTTAGGATGTGCCTTTGGGAACTACAGGTCATTTTATTGATTCATATTCTTGGTGATTGGCTACTGTGATATTCTATCCTTCGCATGTTATTGTGATATTATCCTTTGCATGCTATTTTTTATTATCTTTCTTTTGGATTAACCTCAACCCATGGCAAAGCGAGGGAATTTACTTACTGAGCTCAGTTAGCGCACTCTAGTTATGACATTTTTTTTCAGGATAGCAAACTGTAGAAGGACCATCAGGCGTACACATCGAGTAGTGGAAGCGTGTCGTTAACACTTCAAAAATAAATTAACCTTACTTCTTAACACAATGAAAGAAAACAAACACAGTAGCTAGCTGAGTAAGAGTCGAACCCACAGAGAGTGTTCACAATTTATTTTTATTTATTCTCACCAATGCTAAACTAAAATTCAATTAATAATAAAACAATAAATGGGGGGGTTGGAATTTTGATCAAACTAATTACAATTGAAAACTAAATTAATAACAGAAATCAATGAATTAAAACTTCAGTTCTTCGGTTCAATCTCACCCTCACAGTTAATGGAACAATCAATCAATTATAACATTACTCTACCCTTCAATGAATCTAATAACCCTAGGTAACAACAAGCTCTGCTACCCAAAATTTCCCTTAATTCCTCACTAATGAAACAAGCTCTCCATTAGATTCTAACCATTAGACCATTTAGAATAAGCTCTCTAAATTTAATATAATGGCAGCATTAATATCAAGGAAATTAGATTATTCTAAGCAACAATCGCACAAGCTCGGACTGTTGAACTTAGGTCATGATAATCATAGCAATAAACAAAAGCTTGTCCACAATCATCTATCACTATTTGTCACAATTGATTAGGAACCATATCAATTACGTAATATACTTCCTGAATCTAGCAATTGATAATAATTTGATCAATCTAACAGGCCTGATTAAATTAATCAAACTAAATATCAATAAAATAATTTAAACAGAGTATCATGAACAGATTCATAAGAGAAGGAAGAAATAATGTTACTGAATTGATTCAACCATTAAACTGTAATTAGAGTTCGAGATCCCCTAGAACTGAATTAAAAATCTAGCCTAACATACTTAAATAAAAAAAACTAATAAATTATTGTCCCTGTTTTCCGTTCTGCCGCACAGCTCTCCTCCAATTTGTGCCGCACAGCTGCCTTCCTCCTCCTTCTCTGCGCCGCTTGAATCTCCTTTTAAGTGCCCAAAACCTGCTGCCCTCTTTTCCCAACCTCACGCTAGCGCCTGGGCCCCGCTTTAGTTTCTTTTTATTCCTTCATCCAGCCGCATCTCCAACGCCCGCACCTATTGCTTCTTTCTTTCTCTTTATTTTTCCTTTTGCTTTTTCCTTCAGCCGTTCCAGCGCAAACCCAACCGCACAAACCAACCCCAGCCCATGAATGACGCAGCTCACTGCACAGAACTAATTTACTGAAATTACCAACATTGTGCTAAAACTAGGAAGCTATTGTTCCATCCGAAAACGACTGATTCTTGATTTGGGTTCATCACAAAAGTTGTAGTCTTGGATGTAGAGATAATTTTATAATTTTGAAACACCTGATTTGGACTTCGGAAACTCAAGTTATGGCCCGTTGAAGTTGGCTGGTCCGACAGGATTCCACTGCACGGAACAGCTTTCCAGGCCTGATTTCAAAACAATGTTTGGAGGCCCAAACAAATTCAGATTTTTACAAACCAAACCTTTCTGAAAAGCTCAAGACATCCTCTAAAAACTTCATGAAGACCACTTCCTCATTCTCGAAATCTAACACCAGCTATATCTCAAGTGAAGCTCCATAGGCCGAAAAGTCTAAAAGCTGAGAATTACACATTATACTCCAAATCTATTATTTTATCTTCAATGCTTCCCTAATTCAATAAATAAATTAATTAGCTCACTTAAACAGAAAATATATCAAAAAATGAAATATAAAGGAATTAAAAATATTAAATACTATGCTCTTATCAAATTCCCCCACACTTAGTTTTTACACGTCCTCGTGTAAACAAAAATTGAGAACAAAACAAAAAGTTCATTTGAATCCATTCAACCAAACTTTCAAAGGTCTTAGGTTCAATAGCTCATCCATGAAAATTAATGCAAAGACTAGCAGGAATTCGGTTAATACTTCATCAGTCAATTCGCAACAACAATCTTGTCATTTTCCACAAAACAAATTCAAAATTCAAGTGCATGCATGCAAGTACCTTTCCTATGATCAACATGAATACACAACTAAGTCTATATGAGAGAACAACTATGCACACCATTCCGAGACTCGAAACATAGCTCTTCTACTATTCCTTTTCACACAATTACTTTTTTTTAGGTGAGTGCATTTTATGATCCATCTTACTTTTTGCATATATTTTTGGTTGAGTGCGTTTTACACTCCATCTCAACCCACCAGTGAGTGTGTTTTACGCTCCATCTCACTTTATGCATGTGTTTATGAGTGAGTGTGTTTTACGCTCCATCTCAACCCACCACATGATTTACTTACTTTTCTTTTTTTTTTTTTATTCATTTCTCTAACATAACTACATAATTAGAAACCAAAATGAGTAGCTAAGCAAGTTCTAAGTCTTGAAACCAATGCACATAGTTAGACACCCATACAACTTAGCTAATAAAATATTTATCTCATACTCAAACACTCATGCTCATAAAAACAAATCAGTTTTCAATAGTTCAAGTGTGGATTGTGACTTGGTCATCATTATTCATCAATTAATTAAACATCAACCAAAACCTACAAGTCAGCACTAATTCTCACACATTCACTGGCGACCTTCAAGAGTTTAGCCAAATAAAATTCAAACAAAACCATCTAATTTCGCACACAAAAATTTATTTTTTGTTATTTTTTATTTTTTTTGAAAAGCAAAAAAATAAAAATAAAAATTCAGCAACACTAACAAAATAAACAAAGTGCCAAATCCTCTCCCCCACACTTAAACCTTACATTGTCCCCAATGTAAGATAATTATGCAAGAAAAAAAATTGACCAAAAATAAAAATAAAAATAAAAATTAAAAATAAAAAGGGAAAGAAATTCAAATCTGGTTTCTTGGGTTGCCTCTCAAGCAGCGCATTTGTTTCACGTCGTTTGCCCGACGACTTGCTCCTCAACCTACCTCCAAATTCTCCTTACTTGTTGGGTCAAAAACTTCCTGCACTAAAGGGTTAATAAACAGGATTAATATCACTAGGGTACCTCATGGCCTCATAAATGTTGAATTGAATATTTTCACCATCAAATTCCATGGTCAAGGTACCATTATGCACATCAATCATTGTTCTAGTTGTTTTCAAGAATGGTTTCCCCAATAAAATATGTGCATGATTAGGAGATGTATCATCATCCATATCCACAATGTAAAAATCTGCAGGAAATATTAATTCATTCACCTGCACTAAGACATCCTCAATCACCCCTTCAGGGTAAGCATTAGTACGATTAGCCAACTGTATAATAACATCAGTTTTTTTTCAAAGAACCTAGATTCAAAGAAGCATAAATAGATCATGGCATGACATTAATAGAAGCTCTTAAATCTAATATGACTCTTTCAAATCTATTATTACCTATTCTACATGGAATGGTGAACATACCTGGATCTTTACACTTAGGGGGAAGCTTTCTTTGAAGAACTGCTAACACATTCTCCCCCACACTTACCTTCTCATCATCTCTTAATTTTGCTTGTTAGTGCATAATTTTTTCAAAAACTTTGCATACCTTGGCACTTGCTTAATTGCATCTAGTAAAGGAATATTTACCTTTACCTTGCGGAATGTCTCTAAAATTTCTTTCTCTTGCTCCTCCTTCTTAGACCTTGCACATCTATATGGAAAAGGTAATGGATTAGTCTTAACTTGAATAGAAGGATTAGGAATTACCTTAGATATTTCTGCCTCCTTCTCAATCTCCTCCTCCTCAACAACTACAGCAGTAGATTTTGGTACTTCCAATTGTTTGCCACTCCTCAATGTTATAGCACTTGCATTCTCTCTTGGATTAATAACAATTTGAGAAGGTAACTTACCTGAGCCTTGAGAATCCAAACGACCAACTATGGTGGCAAGCTGACTTACCTGATTCTCTAGATTTTGTATGGCAGTCCTTGTCTCTTGTTGGAATTGTTGTGTATGGGTCATGCAAGTTTTAAACATATCCTCAAGAAATGTTCTAGAACTGAAAGGAACTGCTTGTTTGGGTGGATACTATTGTTGAACCTGTTGAAAATCGGGCTGCCTATTTGGAAAAGCATTTTGCATTAGGCTGCCTATTTCCTCCATAGCTCAAATTGGGATGATCTCTCCATCCTGGATTGTAAGTATTAGAGTAGGGATCATATCGGCACTGAGGTTGTCCTAGGAAATTTCCCACAACATTAGCTTGCTGAACAGTTTCATCTTCTTACAATGTTGGACACACATTTGTACTATGTCTTGACAATGAACAAATTCCACACACTTTTGCTACTTGCATGTTCCCTACAGCCATTTGACGAACCATAGTAGTTAAATCAGAAATTTGACGTTCAATGTTAGAAGTACTTACCTCATTCACCTTTTTAGGTGTATGCTCCATTCTGGTTCCATACTACTGTGAGTTGGCTACCATGTTTGAAATCAAATTCCTAGCAGCATCTGGGGTTTTATCAACCAGTGCTCCTCCACTAGCAGCATCTATCATTCTTCTATCCATTGGCGATAGCCCCTCATAAAAATATTGAATTAAATGTTGATCATCAATTTGATGTATTGGACAACTCGAACATAACTTCTTGTACCTCTCCCAATACTCGTAAAGAGATTCTCCATTATATTGTCTAATGCTACATATCTCTTTCCTTATATTAGCAACCCTAGAAGTAGGAAAATATTTTTTCAAAAATAGTCCTCTTCATCTCATTCCATGTCTGAATCAATCCGGAAGGAAGGTAACATAACCAATCCTTTGCCAAGTTTGCCAATGAGAATGGAAAAGCCCTAAGCTTTATCTGTTCCTCTGTTATTCCTTGAGGCTTCACACTAGAACACAACACATGGAATTCCTTCAGATGCTTGTATGAATCTTAACCTATAAGACCACGAAAGGTAGGCAAAAGATGTATTAGTCCTAATTTCAATTCAAAAGCAGTAGTTAAATCAGGATACTCAATACACAATGGTTGTTGATTTAGATTAGGAGTAGCCAACTCCCTCAAAGTCCTAGCAGCCCTATTGTTATTAGGAGCAGCCATATCTTCCTCTTCTAAATCACTGTATGACTGTTAGAAAATAACTCAAGTGCTATGTTCAAGCCAAGGTGATGCAGCAATAGATTTTTTAGAGTTTGCAGTTGCAATTCGAGCTTGCCGAGTCTCTTTTCTCAACCTTCATGCGATTTTCTCAATTTCTGGATCAAATCTTAATTCATTAGATTGAGAAGATCGAGTTATAAACCAAAAAGAAATAGAAAATAAATAAAAATAAGCAAAAAAAAAAAATCAAAAATAAATAACCAAACAATAAATTGCAAATTTCTAAATGAACAGTGCTATCTAGAAAACTCCACCGAACCTATAAAAAAATAAAATAAAAATCAAAATTTGATAACAGAAATTAAAACACAAATTGACCTAAAAGCAATGAATTAAAAAAATAATAATAATAAAAATAGCCAGAATAAATAAAGAAAAAAATGACAGAAAACATTCCCCGGCAACGGCGCCAAATCTTGGAAGCGTGTCGTTAACACTCCAAAAATAAATTAACCTTACTTCTTAACACAATGAAAGAAAACAAACACAGTAGCTAGCTGAGTAAGGGTCGAACCCACAGAGAGTGTTCACAATTTATTTTTATTTATTCTCACCAATACTAAACTAAAATTCAATTAATAATAAAACAATAAATGGGGGGGTTGGAATTTTGATCAAACTAATTACGATTGAAAACTAAATTAATAACAGAAATCAATGAATTAAAACTTCAGTTCTTCGGTTCAATCTCACCCTCACAGTTAATGGAACAATCAATCAATTATAACATTACTCTACCCTTCAATGAATCTAATAACCCTAGGTAACAACAAGCTCTGCTACCCAAAATTTCCCTTAATTCCTCACTAATGAAACAAGCTCTCCATTAGATTCTAACCATTAGACCATTTAGAATAAGCTCTCTAAATTTAATATAATGGCAGCATTAATATCAAGGAAATTAGATTATTTTAAGCAACAATCGCACAAGCTCGGACTGTTTAACTTAGGTTATGATAATCATAGCAATAAACAAAAGCTTGTCCAGAATCATCTATCACTATTTGCCACAATTGATTAGGAACCATATCAATTACGTAATATACTTCCTGAATCTAGCAATTGATAATAATCTGATCAATCTAACAGGCCTGATTAAATCAATCAAACTAAATATCAATAAAAAAATTTAAACAGATTATCATGAACAGAGTCATAAGAGAAGGAAGGAATAATGTTACTAAATTGATTCAACCATTAAACTGTAATAAGGGTTCGAAATCCCCTATAACTGAATTAAAAATCTAGCCTAACATACTTAAATAAAAAAAACTAATAAATTATTGTCCCTGTTTTCCGTTCTGCCGCACAGCTCTCCTCCAATTTGTGCCGCACAGCTGCCTTCCTCTTCCTTCTCTGCGCCGCTTGAATCTCCTTTTAAATGCCCAAAACCTGCTGCCCTCTTTTCCCAGCTTCACGCCAGCGCCTGGGCCTCGCTTTGGTTTCTTTTTATTCCTTCATTCAGCCGCATCTCCAACGCCCACGCCCACTGCTTCTTTCTTTCTCTTTATTTTTCCTTTTGCTTTTTCCTTCAGCGGTTCCTAGCACAAACCCAGCTGCACAAACCAACCCCAGCCCATGAAGGACGTAGCCCACTGCACAGAACTGATTTACCGAAATTACCAACATTGTGCTAAAACTTGCAAGCAATTTTTACATCCGAAAATGACTGATTCTTCATTCGGGTTCTTCACGAAAGTTGTAGTCCTGGATGTGTAGATAATTTGGAAATTTTGAATCACCTGATTTGGACTTTGGAAACTCAAGTTATGGCCCGTTGAAGTCGGCTGGTCCGACAGGATTCCACTGCACGGAACAGCTTTCCAGGCCTAATTTCGAAACAATGTTTGGAGGCCCAAAAGAACTCGGATTTTTACAAACTAGACCTTTCTGAAAAGCTCAAGATGTCATCTAAAAACTTCATGAAGAACACTTCCTCATTCTCAAAATCTAACACCAGCCATATCTCAAGTGAAGCTCCATAGGCTGAAATGTCTAAAAGCTGGAAATTGCACATTATACTCCAAATCTATTCTTTTATCTTCAATGCTTCCCTAATTCAATAAATAAATTAATTAGCTCACTTAAACAGAAAATATATCATAAAACTAAATATAAAGGAATTAAAAATATTAAATACTATGCTCTTATCAAGTAGACACCACATTTGGCTACGAATTGTCCTTTTGCAAGTATGGTGGACTGCTTTTGCTATCATTGTAATAGATTAAGTATAGTGTAGTCTTAGTTCTCCCATGTGTCCACGTCTTGGGTATGTTTTTGGCTTTTGAGGATCTGTAAACTAAACACTTATTTTTAATTTGGCATGTACAAGAATACTCTGATGATGATATTAGATTAGCTAATGACATGACATGCAATTGATGATTAATTAAATAATGTTTGAGATCCTTTGGCGGGGGATGACTTGCGGGCCGCTGCCCTGGTCGCAAGCCCCTGATCTATAGAGGACGGGTTACGGGTCGTGACAGGAGTCCCACCTCTAGTACGACTCTTTCTGTTAGAGTCCCACCTCTAGTACGACTCTTTCTGTTAGAGTCCCACCTCTAGTACGACTCTCTCACTAGAGTCCCACCTCGAGTAGGACTCTTATCATCAGAGTCCCATATCTAGTAGGACTCTCCTGTCAGAGTTCTACCTCTAATAGGATTTTTCTACTAGAGTCCCAACTCTAGTAGGACTTTTCGATCAAAGTCCCACCTCTAGTAGGACTCTTCCCATCAGAGTCTCATCTCTAGTAGGACTCTTCCTATTAAAGTCCCACTTCTAGTGGGACTCTTTCGTCCGTCGAAAGGCATTTCAGTAATTTCGGCACCACTTTGCCCATTGAAGGCATTTTGATAATTTTGGCACAATTCTACTCTCAGCAGGACTCTTAAGTCACTTAAGGGGAATTTTCATAATTTTTGTGTCATTTTACCCATCTAGGGGTAATTTGGTAATTTTAATCCTTAGGTGACAAATTGGGGACACTTTCATACCTTGAAGGAAAATTTGGTCATTTCACATGCCTTATGGAAATCTTGTGATTTTCTACCAAATTGGGGGCAATTTGGTGATCTTGAGTGATAGTAGTTCATTTAAGCATAATTAAGACTTTCCATTTCTATAGTTGTCATCAATTTAGGTTGCTTGACATTTCCTTTAAAGGAGATTCATTGAACCTAGACATTTATCTATTTTCTAGCATAAACTCACTCACATGGGTGCCTTGGGTATACATTCATGTCATTGATCCACATATATCTTAGGTGGCATGTAGGATGCTTTTGTAGCCATCTCATTGGTCCACCTATCTAGGTGTACCTACGTTGGGTCTATATAAATTGTATTTAGGTGCATACATTATATATATATATATATTATACGAAGGATATATATTGAGAGTTTGGAATTGAAATCTCCCTCATAATTATCCTTATTTTCCTTTTTCATTATCTTACACCTCATTGGCTCTTGCATGTAGCATTCATTTTGATAGGTTAATGTATTTTCCATAATTCATTTTTAAATCATTTATTTAGGATATTCATGATTTAGGGTTTTTATTTCATTTTATTTTATTAAATCGTGTAATTATCACTTAAGACATGATCCAAGCCCTTCATTTGTGAGGTCAATCATGGGTGCTTGGATCAAATTTCACCTTTTGGCCTATAAATAGACCCTGTTGGTCCACCATTTTGAGGACACATAATTGAATAGCCTTATGCTGCTAGTATTACTCTAAATTTTTCTAGTTTTCTCCCTTTTTCAAGATTGAAGCCTTGCTTGGTCAAGGGTCCCAAATAGGGTGACAAGTCAGAGCCCTATCGAAGTGGCGATCTTGAGTCAACCATTCCTACCTGAAGTGCTGCCCAACCACAAAAACTAAACAAGGTACGCTACCTTAAACCCTTCATAGTCCTTTGTACCTAGTTGATCTCTCCCTTTTATCACTCTTGAGAAAAGAGGGTAAAATTGGAGAACTACGTGACTTTGATTCCATCTTTGGATGGATATGTAGAAAGCCTATGGGCCCAAGTCAAATCCCTTTCCATTTTTCTTATTTCTCTTCATATTCAGTTTATTTACTTGATCATTACCTCCATTATGTGATTCTTCTTCCCTATCACATTTTTATTTTTCTTATGCTTTAATGATAGAGCCTTGTATTTGAATGTTTGAGGCTGATCCATTTGGATAGGGCGAAGTGGCTACCTAACACCTACTCACTTTGTACCCTTGCCCTTGAGCCTATTTCTTTGGGTGCATATTTCTAGTTCCTTTTATTTTGACCCATGTTTAGGAGTTTTGAGTATGTATTTAGGAATTAAAGAAATGTAATTTTTATTTCATTTCTTTCGACTTTTCCTTCATATGTATTGTTCAACTTGTAACAAGTTTGCTTGTTTAATTACCAAAAATAAGCTAACAACTCCTTATTTTCTCTATCTCTCTCAAAGGTGTTCCTTCCCACCTTTAGGGAATAAGACATCTATAATCCCTTTAAATCCACACAAGAGGGATTTTTTCGGTGGTGGCGCCCACTGTGTTGACTCTATTGGGGGACTAAAGAGGGCTAAACTTATCAAAATGTTCATTTTAAAGGTTATTTCATTTCTTTGTCTTTACATTTCTTACTTATTTATTCACATTTCATTTTTGTGGATGTAAGAATGTGTGGATACATGTAAGGACTAAAAATTGAAAAACCTTGTATGCACATCACTTCATAACATTTGTATTTTGCACTACATACCCTTTAAACCTCGGACGGTTAGTACCCCTTGCCTCGTATGCTCACTCAGCTTGACGGGTGTCCCAGGTGAAAACCCTCCACTCATTGATCAAATACCGCTTGACAGGGGACACTAACCTTTAATGGACTTGGGAGGTATGCAAAAAGGCGATACAGTACCATTTGGCCATGGTCATTACACTCTAGTAACTGTGGGAGGTATATAGCACGTCCTGTTAGAAGGGCTACCTTGAAACCTTTACCCGGTCTAAACATCATGCATATAGTCCACCCTAGATTCATGATTTAGGACTTTAAACCCAGTTTTGGTAAGACATACACAGACTTTTTGGTGCAGCCAGGCGCAATAAGAAAAATCTAGGAACATAAAAAAATAGCCCTCTCTGTTGATTGTTCGACACTAGAGGTTAAATGCCTCTATGTGCCAATCGGTACATAGGTGAATGCCAATCGGCACACAGAGTGTCCTCCTATTCTGTAAAACTTTGTCCAGTTTTCTAAATTTTCCCCAAAAACTCTAATTTTTTTTCTTGAAAAACCAAATTTTCAAATTGGAACGGGACTGTAAATAAGACCTTTTTGTGTTTTCTTTGACATCAAACAAGTTAATAACACAAGTTTTTTCCAAAAATAGGGTACCCATAAGTGGCTTAGAAATGGACTAGCCAAAATCAATTGATCCGAAACCCTGACCATCCAACAGATAAGAGAAGTATAATAGACTCGGAACAAATACTTTAGATTTTGGCTGACATCAAGAAAAATATGGCCGATTACCAAGAGGAGAATGAGAGGCTCTCCCGTACAGTTTAAGAGTTGGTACAACAAAAGTTACTGTAGCACCCACCTCTAGTAAAATAGGTAATTAAGAAAGTGTGATGGAAGTTAATTTAATTAAGCGAACTTTGAAGATACTTTGATGGCTATGTAGCGACATAACCTAGACTAGGGTTAGGAACTAACCCAACTCAACAGTAGGCCTATAATTTTAGTTAAGCCATTACCCAAAGTGGAGTCAAGTGAAAACTAACCCTAACCAGACCATAGTCTATGTGGAGTTAAAAGTCAACCCTAATCTAAAGTTAGGGGAATTTTAAAAAAGTAAAGGATTACTTCGTTCTTGATAGTTATTTACTTAATCGGTGGATAGGAGTATACTATGGATCAGAATCCTGGGAAGTACTGCTTAACGCAAGAAGGAATAACAATACATTGAAATGTAATACTTCGACTTAATGGGCTACTAAGGGTATACCCGTGATACATAACCATCACATCATAGGCACGATGGGAATAGAGCACAGGGCATGTATACCTACGCTTTAATGCATGGATACACACACATGTGTATACGGGATATAGATATATGAAGGTAAATATATGTGTATATATATATATGTATATATATACACGCACACATATACGACAATACACACTTATGTATGGGTATATATATATATATATATATGATATACCACAAACAGACACACCAATCACCTTGAGACACGTGTGCTTACAGAGCTGATAAACTCGGTCATACAGAGCAGTCACAGCCTTCAGGGCATTCTCATATATATATATATATATATATATATATATATATATATATATCCTACAGAGCTGATAAACTCGGTCATACAGAGCAGGCGGAGCCTCCAGGGCATTTTCATGCACATATCCTCCAGACCTTATGCTCTGGGCAACATTCACTCAGTATTTCATATGGTTCCGACCTTATGGTTTCCTTAACAACTGCCAAGCAGGGAATAAGGAAACAGTCTTCAACAGGGAAACTACTATCTATGATTTTCTCTATCTACGACACAATACTCCACAAGGTAACTGCAATCTCCGATAATCAAATCCCTATATTCATGGCACTGAATCCTAATCAACTTAGGAAGGCCACGGTCTATAAATTAAACCCTAAAGGTACGCTTTATTTTGATGCTTATTCTTTGACTTTCAATACAAGTCTTTTCAATTCCGTTTACTTACTTAAGCATCGGAGCGGCTACTGCCGGAGCCAACCGGTGGTCCTCTGATCCCCTTTTTGAGTGTTCTACAGGTCGTGGAGCCCATACTTATTGTGAGTCAAAAAGTGCAGCATCAATATATATATATATATATGGTTGTATATAAATATGTATGTACGCACATACGAAAATACACACCTATATATAGGTATACATATATGGTTGTATATAAATATGTATGTATTTATATATATATATATAAATATGTATATATATATAAGCACACACAATAACTATGAATATGTGTGTGCGTAAGGGTGTATGTGTGTGTGTAAGAAAGAGAGAGAGATAGAGAGAGAGAGAGAGAGAGAGAGAGAAAGAGGAATGTGCATGTGACAAGGATTATGTGAGGTGTGTGCTTATATATGTATACTGTTGCAACCTTAAGAAAGAAAAAGGGTGTTGTACAAGGTGAGAGGAAAACGAATCCAAAGGTTAGACTCGAGGAGGAGAAGCAAAGAGAAAGGGAAACATAAGAGAGAGAAGAGATTTTTGTCTAGAGAGAGAAATAAAAAACATCTTAAAACAGGTTAGAATCGAATCCTTTTTGATTTATTTCAATTTTTGAATGATTTTTTATGCATTCTAGATCAGTTTTGCATGAGTTTAAACCACCAAAATGGTAGAACCAACACCCAACTTCCATTAATACAAGCTCTAAAGTTGGGTTAAGTTTGACCTAAACAAAAGTGATTTTGAATAATTGGGACTTAAACTAGATCCCAGAAGGATCACAAAACTATTAAGATTGAATAAATTGGCTCAAAGGCGAGCAAAACAGGATCAGTTGCAGGTTTAGGCTAAAAATCTAAAATGGTTGAATCGAGTTTAAAACTTAATTTTATAATTAGGAAAAGGGACCTTATGACTAAGGGATTACAACTAATCAAACTTGTGCATGAATTGGTTGAGAGATGAGCCTACACTATCAAGTTATAGACACGCCCATAGAAGCTCAAATCAAGCCTTTCACTCAGTTTCAACACTTGAAACTAATGCCTAAAGAAAAAAGGGGGCTTAGGGAAGATGATTAGGACTGAAAGCAAAGTGATTAAGGGCTTGAAACTGCACGAAATAGTGACTGAAAATTTTTTAATTTGTAGGGCTATAGTAACCCTAGAAGAAAGAAGACGATGAACAGTTCGGTTGGGTTTGGGTCGGGTCAGATATGGGTTTGGGTCGACCCGTGTTAAAACAGATCCAAGGGTAAAACTAAACGACGTCGTTTTGTTAAATAAGGGGATGACATCAGCATGACGTAAAAAACCGGTTGGTTTCTGACTTGATTAGGCCGGTTCACTTAAAAATTGACTGGACCAGACGATTTTCTTTTATAATTTTCTTAAAATTATATTTTAGCCCCCAAAGTTTATAGAAATTACAAAATTGCCTCGAAAAATAATTAAAAATTATTTTTAAATTAAGAGAAATTTCTATATGAAATTATTACACCCATATTATGTAAGTCAAACATATTACGTCTTATGAACAACATAATATTAACAATATGTATTTCATATAGGCTTCATTTCAAATGTTTGTGATGAATCTCTTATTCAACATTCATTCACATAAAATTCTATTCCCTCATAACATATCTATCTAACATCATACCAAGTTATTTTTATGCATCTAGAAATCATAATCAGATAAAAATTCATGCTCATAATCTCATGACCTCTACTGAAGCATATTATCAAGGACATAAAATGCGTAGTAATTTTCTCATGTTTAGTCTTGAATTTTTCACACATTATGTTCATTTCTTTGTTATACCAAACATACATTCAATAAATATGCTTACTCATGTCATAATCAAAATACTCCAAATATCTATTATGCCAAATCACATACTGTCACGACCCAGAACCGGGCCTATGCAGATTAGGGGTCCCTGATCGGTCACCAAGGCCTTTCAATGATCATAAACACCTTTCTAATTACCATTTAGTCAAACGCAGCAGAATAAATTTTTTCTTTTATTTAAACATCTTTTTATATTCATAAAGTAAGCTATATAACCTGGTCAGTCAATTAAACATTGTTTCTGAAGGATACAGTTTCTATGTCACCATATAGTTGAGTAGTCTAATATTATACAATCTTAGTTCACAAAATCAAAAACCATTTAATCTATCTTCAATCAAGGACTCATCAAAAAGAACTCGCTTCATCCCTTAAGCACTTAGTCTGCATCACTTGAAAACGAGTCTGTCTAATCCTTACCTGAAAACATGGTAAACATTTGTAATGAGCTCGACAGCTCTGTGAGAATTCCATAACATGCCAAAGGTTTCAAAACTACTATGTGGTTTTATACTGAAATGTCTAAACTTATATAGAATTAGAATACGTCATATCAAAACACAATAGTTTAAGGAATAGTATCAAATTCATTTTCAATAGATCTTAGTTCAATCACAATCGTAAATTAATAATCAATAACATAGCTCAATCATAATAATGATTCAATAACATAGCTCGATAATAATGGTTAATATTACAATTCAATCATAGTCATGGTTCAATAACAATAGTCATAGTTCAAAACAATATCATAGTTCAATAATTCTTAGCCATAGTTCAATAAATCAAAATCATAGTTCAATATTTCTTAGTTTGATGGTTCAAAGTTCAATCATAGTTCATATTCGGTATTCATAAAAGTTCAAAGCAATAGATTCCTCTTCTATGGCCAACAAATTAGAACCTCTCCGATTGAGATCGATATTCGATAAGATTAGTTCAATAATGACGTTCTGTGCAGCTCACCACCAATATACCCTGTGATTAGGGTTTGATAAAGTCACAATCTATTCAATAATGACCAATTATAGAAGATTCTATGGCCAGCAAATTAGAACTTCACTGACTAAGATCGATATTCGATAAACTAGTTCGATAATGCCATTTATACAGCTGACCACCCATATACCCCGTGGGTAGGGTTCGATAAAGTCACATCTATTCAATAATGACCAATCATAGAAGGGTGTTCCATTCAAAACATTAAAGTCATATCCAAAATCAATAATCTTCAATAATAATCTCAGTTATTCAAATGAGAGTTCCATGTCAAGTACTTAGTCAAAACAATTCAAAGATTGGTACGAAACTGTATAGTGTTTTGAATATCTTATGAAAAATTTTCTTAAATCAAAGAAGACAATATAGATATCGATAGATCATTCAAAACATATACAATGTATCTGTTATCAAGGCTATAAAGAAATGACAATATATATATATCGATAAGTTATTCAAAACAATAAAAGGCGTCTAATATCAAAGTCATAAATGAGTTCAATATTTATATCTATAATAAATTCCACCTTAAACATGGCTATGAAATACTCACTCGATGTCCAAAAGCTTATAGTCCAAAAATTCTTTCTTTAGTCGAAGGTTCCTATAATCATAATTTAATGTCTTGTTACATTCTTGTTTAAAGCATCACACAATTTAATTGTTAACTTAGAGCTCTTTTTATTCCAATTATCCTCTTTCTGGTAGCTTCATTAAGTCTTAAGGACGTATCGGCCTATTTTTTAGCTTGTTACTGGGTTTTATTTTTGTCACGACCCGAAACCCACCCTGTGCGGATCTCGCATCGCGACCGCCACCCTCAGGCCCGGAGGCCTTAGGGCGAAGGCTCACATAAGCAGCGGTATCCAATAGATGTGCGACATGTGATTGCGGAAGCGTGAAAAACTTTTTCTTTTCTTTTCTTATTTTTAAATTACGCACATTCGTCCGGTACTGCCGCTCTTTACATAGCATATATGATTTAACATTCAGAGTATAACTAAAAGCTTAAAGACTTTATAAACAATACATGTTTAATTGCCCCGTAGGGCTTATACATAACAGGGTACCACTTTACTAATACAAGATTTCATACTTAAAGTTTGTAGTGCTAGACAAAAACTACTTGAACATAACTTCCAAAAATGGCAGGTTTATCATCATCGTCTTCTAATCAAGACTGGCGCTAATCACCTGAAAATGGGGTCCGAATAAAAATCCGGGTAAGCTAATCTAAGCTTGTGAGCAATTCCAGCATTTGTCATGGGGTTTCAATTAGTAGTGGGTTAGAACATAAGTGTTTGTAAAACAATCACTACCAATTGTTCGTATACTTTGAACACAAAATATATGCACTCCTTAAAACATGTAGCTTTAAAACATTTAAAGTATTCAAGCTATACTTATACATATGAACTTTAAAACATATAACATGCATGGTAAAAATGAGGGTAAAACCTGCTTTCATTGTCAATCATATCATCATATATATGTATTCCTTTAAAACATAAAACTTTGAAACAATTTAAGTATTCAAGCTAAACATGTACATATAACTTCAAAACATTTACATATGCATAATGAAAATAAGGGTAAAACCTGCTTCCATTTTCAAACTCATTTGTCATCTTATCACTTTCGTTAGTGGAATACGTTTCAAACCAGACTCCCATTTTTTGTATGCGTAGAGAGATAACCTAACTGAACCAATCAGGAACATCTTCCTGGTCCCTAAAAGGTAGGTAAGACTTATACCCTGACAGAACAGATAGGTTTCTCGAGATATCTCATGCCTGGGGGATTAAATCCTGCTACTTGGCATTTTACAGGGCAATTGAATTCCGGAGAACCCAAGATCCTGTCTATTTTGCAGGGCAGTTGAGTTTCGAAAAACCCAAAATCCTGTCTAAGTGCTTATGCACCATTTATCTTACATTTAAAATACATTTAACACATGAGTATGTCAAATAGATATTTCTCGTAAGCACTTTAAAACATAACGTTCATAACTTCGTGATAAACATTCGTATACTTGAAATAGGCAAACTCATAATATTTGACAAGATTTTTATTTTAACTTAGACATGCTGAAAACATATTTTTAAGAAAACTGTAAAGAAACCATTTACTGAGCTTGTCACAATAAGGTTTATAAGAACAGAAATAATTTAAAATTGAAATCATGTAAATACTAAATTTGGAATTCAAACACTTCATATCTTTTGAATTTAAAACCTTTTTAAATTCATGGAGTTAAATCTCCACTTCAAATACAGGGTTACTCACCTTATACGTCTGGGGTTAGTGCTAATAATGCGCTTTCCCACTTCCTCTATAGTTCCTAAGAACAATTCATATATAATCTCATTAACTTCACATCACTGCAATATCACCTATTGATGCTTCTTAACTTATGCTTAGTTCGTATTAGGTCCTAACACGAATTCATAATTTCATACGTACTTGATTTAACTCGTAGTCTTAACCTACAGCACGATTTAGTGTGTTAGGAATTTAATTTATTTCAATTTATACTCTTCTGGTAGCTCTATTAACTTTAATTTAAATTTAATTACTTCACATGTTTACGTGTCATGTCTTTTTGTATTTCATTTTAACATACGAGCCTTAGTTTTGTACTTCAGCAATGTTTTAGTTCATAGCCACCTGACAGATGCTATTCATCAAATTTTATATTCTTTTATTTTAGATACTTAATTTGATTGAATAGACTTTATCGTTGAGTCCGGAACGTCCAAGAAAGTTGGTTTAGGCTTTCCTAAAAGTTAATTCAGACTTTTGTAGTTAAAAGGGAAAAATGGTCATTTTACCTATTTACGCGTCATATTTTTTTTCGTACTTTGTTTGGTAATTTAGACCTCACCATTGAGTCCAGAATGTCTAAGAAAGTCAATTTAGACCCTTTTTGGTTTTAATTTGGCTTTAGGGGTACTAGGGGTAATTTGGTCATTTTACCCCTTTACATGTCTTTATTTTTTGGGGCCCTGTCTCGCAAAACGAACCTTTCCATTAGTCTCAGAATATCCAAAATAGTCATTTTGCTTTTTAATTTAATTAATTAATTATTTTTCTAGGGGTGTAATTGCATAAAGTTCTCAAAAGTTGGGCCACAGTAAAATTTTCTAGAAGATTTGGGGTCAAAATGGAATTTTGCAAACTTCTGGACTGAACCAATGGGTTCAGTTCCATTTTAAGTGAACTGGTCCAGTTTTAATTGAACCAACCCGATTTGGTCGGTTTAACACGTGATGCTGACGTCATGATGACGTCAGCCCTAATGTTTTAAAATTAAAATATCTCAACCTCCATACGTCGCCGTTTAACTAAACCCATAACCCATCAGATCCGGTTATAACCCAAACCCGAATCCGACCCTTTTCTGACCCGAATAATGCCATCTTCCCCACGATCACCCTTGTGTTGCCTTAATTCCTAACTTTCATTTTCTTTAATTTCGTGCAGTTTGGATCAATGGATCCTCACTGTTTCATTTCAAATTGTTCTTGAGGTATGAAGAATCAGTTTTGCATTCATTTTGGAGTTTAAAATGAACTCATTAGTTCGGTTTAAGTCTTGATAATCAGACTTGTAAATCGGTCGTAAATGCTCATTTCTGAGCCAAAACTTATGGGATTTGCTCTGTTGTGATCCCCTCTTCATAGGGTTTCATTTTTCATTCTTTTATTTGAGTTTTGGTACAAGTTTGGAAGTTGTGTTTAACAACCCGTAACCTACAAGTTATGTTTTGAAGGGCTTTCCTTGGGATTTTTGATCGCGTACTAGGGTTTTTGAAGCCCTCTTGGTATCTTTTTGGGGTCTTGGTAAGCCAAAATGGATTTGGTAGAAGTCGGTTCAGACCTGCTTGAGCAAGGTCCTTTAATGGCCGTAGCTTATGGGTTTCCATTTCTTAGGTGTTTTCAAGACCAATTTTCATGCTTGATACACTTCTAAACAATATTAAGCATCATATATACATAACATAACCTAAATCTCTTAAACAGATGCAAAATATTCTAGAGAGAGAAAAACATGTAAGTTGGATTTTTACCTGTTTACAGTGGTTTCTCCTCCTTTCTACTTCTGATTCTTCTTCTATTTTCCTTAGCTTCTCGATCTTTTTCTTACAGAGTAAGCATGCAGTGTATGCACTTGCTCTTATAGATCCAATCGACCTCTCTCTCTCCTCCATTCTCTATCTCTCTCTCTAAACAACTCAACCCTACTCCTGCCCCTATTTTCTGCTTCCTTTCTAATCCTATTTAATCCTTTTCTTTCAATTCAGGTTTGCATTTAAAGTTTGGGTGAGATTTTGTGTATATATATACATATTATACTAACACACACACACTAACTCACTCACTTACACACACATACTAGCACACACACTAGCTACAATCTCCCTTCCCATCACCCCTCTCAAATCAGCCCACTTGTGGCTGTATTATGTATGTATGTATATACACCTTTTTACATGCATTGTATATACATATATATATACATACACACATATGCACACCATGTATACCCACATACTTAACATCACACTTTAGGATTTTTCATATATATATATATATATATATATATATACACATATTTAATTTATTTATATACATACATGCATACATACATACATACATACTTGATCACATATACATACATATAATACATCTCCTATGTAAGTGTAATGTGTGCTACAATATTTAATTATAATTAAATATAAATATTTCATATATTTAATTAATTAATTATTTTCTTAAGTGTAAAAATCTTTACACTAATTTTTCTTAACCTCGTAATACGTGCCCTATGACCCAGTATTTTTGGGTCGGGGTATTACAATTTTCCCCAAAAGGATGTCACTGTTAGGTCTAGAGTGTCGAAGATAATCGGTTTAGGCTTTTCCAAATCTAAATTTGCGTACCTATATTATATTTTAAGCCTAGGGGCATTTTCATAATTTTACGCTTTTATGTGTCATATTTTTCAGGACTTTATTTGCTGAAATAAAATCTACCGTTGAGTTCGAATTGTCCAAAACAATCAAGATGGACTCCTTTTATATTTATTGGCTTCGGGCTTCACTAAGGGTAAAATGACAATTTTTATATTTTATGTGTTTAATTTTTGGTATTCCATCTAGTAAAACAGACTTCTCCGTTGGGTCTAGAATGTTGAAAAAAGTCAGAATCCTCTACATTTTTATTTTATTTGGGCAACATAACATTTTATTTGGATAATCCACTCACAATATCCATTCGATGCTTTCTGAGTTGACAGGACCTACGGGTCGAATCCGTGAACGGACATATGACAAAGATGGTGTTTTGTCACAACCCAAAACCCACCCTATACAGATCTTGAACTACGAACCCGACCCGACACTATTGTCGAATCGGATCTCTCAACCTGCTACAAAATTAGTGCTACTAACATGCAACAACTATCATAATATAAACAATGGAAGACTTTAAAATAAAAGCTGCATGTAATATATATCTGGTTCTCAAAATACAGATTTTCAAAAGTCTAATACATTACATCCCCAAGATGTGGATGACATGGGAGAGCTACAAGACTATACTGAATATTATACATTACATTTATCTCACAAATGTCCACTGCTATCTAGCTAACTACTACTGCTCCTCTACAGCTTCCTTTCCTGAAATGTTTTAGTAAGTTTGGGATGAGCTAACTTAAGCTCAGTAAGTAATTCTCCTTTGCTCTGCCATGTGTACAGGTCAAAATAGAAGGCATAATCCATAAAAGAACTAGGATAAATGCAAATGTGCTAGCCAGTCAAGAAATATAGAACTCATCAATGAATATTAAATGGTAGGAAGCTCGAATAATAAATCAAGAAAAATCTATCCGATAATATAATCATACTGTTACAGTCATGGGCTGTCTCACGTATAATCATATGCACTCAATAAAAAGCTATGAAATCTCATGATCATTCATAATGGTATAACATGATCAAACTATGATAATCAATAATGATAGTGATATCAACAAAAGTGGATGCACTCTAACTAGGGCCCAGAATTCCCCCTGAGCTAGTATTCAGTTCCAACCCAGGATACCTGAATAATACTAAGCTCTGTATATAATGTAACTCTACGTCCCATGCCTCACATAGCAACGTAGTTGGTGTTCCTCTTGGAACCTTAACCCGAGGATCGTAGTAAGCATCAGATGGAGTTTGTGACTGAGCACAAATTCGACACTAATAATATATCAGGATCATGCTACTTTCCACGAAAAGTATAGTGGAATCATAACTGATTCTTGGCATATCTAACATAACAATAGCTTTTGAGGGCTAAGGTCACGAGACTGCTTCGAACATAACTGTCTGGCCCTCACGGCCTTAGGTACAAGTGTACAAAAATGAATCTATGCGCAAGTTTACAAAATCATGATCAAGATATATGGTAAACAATAAATACTTTCCAAAAGATAGAACAATATCAAATGTGGACTCAATAACTTCTGGCATGTATGGAATAAAATAGATAGTACATGAAAAATTGTTGACATGGCTAGAAGTATCACATGTAGAGATCGGATTTTACTTACCTCTTTCTGTATCTGTCTAGAAGGTCAAACCGCCTTTCCTTTCCTTTTGTCGTTCCTATGATTCATAAAAGACATCTCAGTCTATAGTTATATGAACTATGCTATTCATCAAATTTTATGTCTCTTTACTATTGGTATCTCTTTTACTAGAATTGAATCTGGAATGTCAAACAAAGTCGATTTAGGCTTTTGCGGAATTCAATTTCGAACATCTGTACTAAAAGGGGCAAAATAGTCATTTTGCACTTTGACGTATTCTTACTTTTTGAGACCTCTTTTCATAAATCGAACTCTACCGTTGAGTCCAGAATACTCAAAATAATAAAAATTCACTATTCTTTTACTTCAATCGGAGTCCGTTTGACTCTTTTTTAACTTAGGGGCATTTTGGTAATTTCTCCTTTAATTTAAATATTATTTTATTACTTTGGGTCAAATCGTAATTAACCATAAGTTCTGGGTCAATTTGCAATAACTAAAACTTCTGGGTCAAATTCTGAAATTCAGAAAGTCTTATTCCAATTTGGAATAACCAAAGAGCGGATAAGCCCAAACCTTGGATAGGCTATCCCTATTCCTATTTCAATTTAATTTCTGTTTCTTATACTTGTATCCAAACACCACATGTAACACCCTGACCCGATTAATTAATAATTAGTTCACTAATTATTAATTAGAGATGACATAAAGAATAATCAAGAAAGTTAATCAAAAATTTCTCGATAGGTTGCGATAGACCGATAAAATAATTAAACACGTCAAGAGAGGAAGGTGTAATACCCGAACCTATTTACCAATTCAATTAGGTGAAATGATGTCATTTTAATACTATGAAAACTAGAATTAGCAAACTATGATGACCACAAAGAAATAATAACTGGCGCGAGACCTTTAATGTCGAAGCTAACAACCTAAATGGGGAATGACCAAAAGAAACCGCTTCGAAAAAAGAGCACTAGGAAAGAAATCATGGAGGAAATAGCTAAAATAGAAATCTACGCCAGCCAAACGAGGCATAAGCCCAAAATAAGGGAAAAATGCCAAAATATAAGCCCAAGTGAGGTAAGGTTTTAAAGTTCCAAAAATTTACCACTTGGCCCACAAGCACTTTTGTGCTATAATATACATAAGATATGTATATATGTCATGTAATGCCCCAAATGATGAATGCTCAAAATGAGGTGGCAGCCCCTCATTTGACCAACACCTCCACCAATCACCCTTCATGCAGAAAAAGAAAATAATAAAAAAAATATGAATATGTGTATATATGTTGCGTGGGCTTATGGCAAGATCAGAACTCAGAATGTGTAGTGTGTGACAGTGTGTGTGGGTGAGCAACTGTATATGTGTGTGAGTGCATGTGGAGTGAGAGGAAGAAAAGACTAGAGCAAGTCTTGCATGCAAAGGCAGAATGGAGCAATGAAGAGGAATGAGGGCTAGAAGGAGAGAGGGAAACCAAAGGAAGAGAGAGGAAGGTAAAAATTAATCCTCCTTTAAAAGATTTCAATTTTTTTTGAATTAAGCTTTTTGTTTATCTTGCATGCAATAGCACCATATGTTAATCGAGTAAAAATGGAGAGGAATGCTAAAAAAAAAAGATAGGAAGAATGGTAGTGGTTTGGGGTCAAAACAGTAGAGGGCAGTTTAGAAAGAGAGAGAGAGAGAGAGAGAGAGAGAGAGATGCATCAGTTTTGGGGATTTTCGTTGGGTTTTAAGAATGGAAATATGTTCCATATAGTTTCAGGGATCCATCGGAGCAAAACGGGCCCAAAACCATGGGCGAAACAGGTCAAAAACACAAAAATCCACCCTCGTCGGAAATTGGGCAGTAGCCGCTGCAACTGGCTATTCGACGGCCAAGATGCAGTCCAACCAAAAATCCAAAATCCGATCTAAAATCCTTACGAAATTTTCATTCGAAACCTGTTGGACAGAACCCAAAAAGTCACCAGGAATTCCCCTACTGTCGCCAGAGACAACGTAGGAATAGTGCCGAAATGTCGGGTGAGGGAGATGACGCTATTGGGCCTGACCTGGGTCGGGTCGGGTCAGGTAGGACCCGACCGAATGCAACTTGGGATTCATTAAGTTGTGTCGTTTTGAAACTAGTTTAAAATAAAGTTTGGACTGTTTGGATACAAAGGTTAAACATTAGAAATCAGGCTTAAGGGTTAACCCAATCGTGAATAAGAAGGATATCAGGAACATTTTATTCCAATTTTCTGAAAGAGCTTGAATCGGCTGATTCACCATACTCTTGGTCCTGGTCTAGGGTTTAGGTTGTTAAACCCTTTGGTCCACTGGTTAAATGAAAAGAATTAAACCAAGGACTTTATTTATTAACGATTTGACTCCAACAGTTCTACAAAATTGTATTCTAGCCCAATCCTTGGTATTTTTATGCCATTATACCCCTGGAAAATAATTTAATAAATAAATAAATAATTATTTATTTTATAAATACAGTAAAATGATAATTTTACCATTGGGCCATAAATAAAGCAAATGAAGTCCAAATTAAGATCCAGAAAAAGCTATGTTAACATTGTTGAATATTCTGGACACAATGAAAATGTTAGATTGGATATTCAGGAACTCCGAAGGTGGTCCCACCATAAGATATAAAATTACCAAAATGCCCCTAATATAATACGAAGCTCAAATGAAGTCCAAATTGGAAGAAATCGATACTAATAGAATGCCCAAATACTTGTGAACATGTATATATGACTAAATAATGATTCGAGGTCAGAATATCAGAGAATGTAAAATGACCAAAATACCCCTGAGCATGGTAAGTGCAAAGTAGAGACCGAATAAAGGCCAATCAGATCTAATAAATTGTCATAAGCATAATTATAGAAATTGAAGGGCTGAATAAGACTCCAAGACAGTTAGAGTGTAAAATAAAAAATGACCAATTTGTCCCAATGATCAAAAACAGATACCAAATGAAGTCCAATAGACTTAGAACTTTATATATAAGATATGTGGACTATTCTGAAGACCACGACAGGGTCTGGGACAGGAATGGTAAAATTACCATTTTGCCCCTAAGGTTAAATAAGTACTTAATTGATAACGATTAGAGTCCAAATGACTTAGACTATAATCCTGATAACCACTAAGCCTAATTAAAGAATGTAATAGCCTCTGATGAAACCCAATGAAAGGGTAATAGGCTATTAGGTTATCTTAGGTAATCCAACGGACGCCTAAGATGATGAATAAGTCATGAATGGTTAAATTCTGATCTGTCTGTGATTAATGATGATTATTCAGGATATGCAAGGAGGTGCTTGACGTATCTAGAAATTATCAGATTATCTGTGACTAGAGATAAGCGAACAATTTCTGAGTAACTTGGAACTTCTGACTTGGTGGCATTTTAACTGTCAAAATATTTTTATGTACTGTATTGTTTAATTGCATATACTTAAATGCATACGCTTTGAACTGTATTGCACTTGGCATGATTCCGTTCTATTTTGCTTTTCTAGTTCTATTCTGATTTTGTTCTGTTCTGTTAATTTCTTACTCCTAGGCCCAATCCAACTTTGAGTGGTATGGCATAAGTAGGCCAGAGTGGTACCTAGAGGGTAGAGGCCCCACGAATGTCCGCTCATGGGCAGATGGGGAAGCTCGAATATACTTAATTATGTGTCTAATTGGCATCTTGTTCTGTTCTGTTCTGTTCCGCTCAATTCTGTCCTGTTTCATTCCGATGATGATTTGCCTATACTTCTGATTGATATATTGGCATCCTGTTCTGTTCTGTTCTGATTTGGTATGTTCTGTTCTGTTCTGATTCGTTTGTTCTATTTAGTTTCGTTCTATTTTGTTCTGCTCAAACTGCATGTAAAATGAATTTATGAAATTGTTATTTCTGAAGTGATTGAACCATCCATGTGCTTTATAAGCAAAAACTGGTTTTGAAACCCATGGCAGGGAAACCTCTGTTACTCACTAGGCTTGTTAAAGCTCACTCTATTATACTAACATTTTTCAGGATTTATCTCTAGTGGATTAAAAGACACAAAGAAATGAAACTAATAGCCCGGAGGCATCCCAAGCCAGGATTTGATGGCAATGAATTGTGGAGTCTTGATTATTGTGGGCTGAATCATGCTATTCAGGTTCGTGATACTATGTTATTGGATTCATTGATATAGAATAGATGTATTGGGTTATGGCTCATGTATATTGGTACTCTAGAGATATTTGGTGGCTGATTATAGACTGTGTTCTATGATATATAGCTCTGTGGTACATAGATGAATAGTATCTATATGAGTTGCATTCCTGAGGTGAAAAAGTTTTAAATTTCAGCTGATTTGACCCTACAATTGGAATGCAATTAATCGGACACTTTAGAAGTTTGCCTTTGGTTGGTCGCATTATCAATTCGGCAAACTAAGCAAGGCGGCTAACTGGCATCACGTCTTCAGGCATCCGTGTAGGGTGGGGTGCGGGATGTGACAGAGTGGTATCAGAGCTAAGGTTGGGAAATAATTAAGATCTACTATACCACAGAGTGGTATCAGAGCTAAAGGTTAAGATTATCGGTTATAGACTTAGAGCAAGTGCCCTAAATATGGTAACTTTAGGACAATAAGTTGTGAAGTGGTTTGGGAACCATTGTCCACATCAAAGTATTAAGTTATGAATTGAGAACCACAGAGTACCTGAGCCATGGATTCTAAGTCCCACTTTTAGAGATTTGACTGTGGGATTGTGGAAGTCTTCATAATAGACGATAGATCTGTAATTTTAAGGCATATAAGGACCTAGGGATCAACATTTTCGTTGGAGTCATAAGGACATTGAATGAAAAGTGACACTAGGACATGTTGATAGTGATACGAATAATTATGGATATAGTGATCGAAAGGAAAACGACTATAGGTATGCTAACTCTGGCATTGATGCTTGTGATTGGGAATATCAAATGAATCACTTTTGGGATCGCATGTGATTAAATGATCTTAGAGGATGATTTCTACTTATTTGACGATGATCGCCCAGTTTAATTTATTATGATATGGGTCTAATCATCGAATCTTGATGAGATTGTACAATTATGGTTGTAAATCAGACTTAATGGGGATTCCAGTATCTAATATGGAATTTGTGTGAAACTTGTATAAAATATCATATTGTTGGAGAAACCGTATCTAAAATGCCATGATAAATCGAGAAACAAGTAAAAAGAGAAACTATAACGATAAGATTAGCATAAAGAGAGAGATTAGAATCTCTTGGATATGACCAACTAAGTTTTGAGGATGAAACTTTTTTTAAGGGGGGTAGGAGGTAACACCTCGACCCGATTAATCAATAATTAGTTCACTAATTATTAATTAGAAACGACATAAAGAATAATCAAGAAAGTTAATCAAAAATTTCACGCTGGTTGCGATAGGCTGATAAAATAATTAAACACGTCACGAGAGGAGGGTGTAATACTCGAACCTAATTACTAATTAATTAGGTGAAATGATGTCATTTTAACACTATGGAAACTCGAATTAGCGAACTATGATGACCACAAAGAAATAATAACCGGCTGCGAGGCCTTTAATGTCGAAGCTAACCTAAATGGTGAATGAGTAGAAGAAACCACTTCAAAAAAAGAGCAATAGGAAAGAATTCATAGAGGAAATAGCTAAAACAGAAATCTGCACCAACCAAACGAGGCATAAGCCCAAAATAGGGGGAAAAAGCCAAAATGTGAGCCCAAGGGATTTGAACCCTTAACCAAGTGAGGCAAGGTTTTAAAGTCCCAAAAATTTACCACTTGGCCCACAAGCACTTTTGTGCTATAATATACATAAGATATGTATATATAGCATGTAATGCCCCAAATGCTGAATGCTCAAAATGAGGTGGCAGCCCCTCATTTGACCAACACCTCCATCAATCACCCTTCATGTAGAAAAAGAAAAAGAAAAAAAACAATAAAAAAAATATGAATATGTGTATATATGTTGCGTGGGCTTATGGCAAGATCAGAACTCAGAATGTGTAGTGTGTGACAATGTGTGCGGGTGAGCAACTATATATGTGTGTGAGTGTATGTGGAGTGAGAGAAAGAAAAGACTAGAGCAAGTCTTGCATGAAGAGGTAGAATGGAGCAGTGAGGAGGAATGAGGGCTAGAAGAAGAGAAGGAAACCGAAGGAAGAGAGAGGAAGGTAAAAATTATTCCTCCTTTAAAAGATTTCCATTTTTTTTTTAATTAAGCATTTCGTTTATCTTGCATGCAGTAGCACCATATGTTAATCGAGTAAAAATGGAGAGGAATAATAAATAAAAAATATAGGAAGAATGGCAAGTGGTTTGGGGTCAAAATAGTAGAGGGCAGTTTAGAGAGAAACTGAGAGTGAGAGAGAGAGATGCATCAGTTTTGGGGATTTTCGTTAGGTTTTAAGAATGGTAATATGTTCCATATAGCTTCAAGGATCCATGGGAGGAAAACGGGCCCAAAACCATGGCCGAAACATGTCAAAAACATAAAAATCAACCCTCGTCAGGAAACTGGGCAACAGCCGCAGCAACTGGCTATTCAACGGCCAAGATGCAGTCCAACCAAGAATCCAAAAGTCGATCTGAAATCCTTACAATATTTCCCTTCGAAACCTGTTGGACCGAACCCAAAAAGCCATCAGACTTCCCCTATCGTCGCCGAAGACGACGCAAGAATAATGCCGAAAATCTCGGGTGAGGGAGATGACTCAGTTGGGCTGGACCTGGGTCAGGTCGGGCAGGACCCGACCGAACGCAACTTGGGATTCATTAAGCTGTGTCGTTTTGAAACTAGTTTAAAATAAAGTTTGGACAGTTTGGATACAAAAGTTAAAAATTAGAAATCAGGCTTAAGGTTTAACCCAACCGTGGATAAGAAAGATGTCAAGAACATTTTATTTCGATTTTCTGAAAGAGCCTGAACCGGCTGGTTCACCATGCTCTTGGTCCAGTCTAGGGTTTAGGTTGTTAAACCCTTTGGTCCACCAGTTAAATGAAATGAATTAAAGCAGGACTTTATTTATTTACGGTTTGACTCCAACAGTTCTACAGAATTGTATTCTGGCCCAATCCTTGGTATTTTTATGCGATTATACCCCTGGAAAATAATTTAATAAAGAAAGAAATAATCAAATTATTTTATAAATACGGTAAAATGATGATTTTACCCCTGGGCCATAAATAAACCAAATGAAGTTCAAATTAAGATCCGGAAAAAGCTATGTTAACATTTTTGAATGTTTTGGACACAATGAAAATGTCAAATTGGACATTCGGGAACTCCAGGGTGGTCCCACCATAAGATGTAAAATTATCAAAATGCCCCTAATATAATATGAAACCCAAATGAAGTCCAAATTGGACGAAATTGATACTAATAGAAGCCCAAATACTTGTGAACATGTATATATGACTAAATAATGATTCGGGGTCAGAATATCAGAAAATGTAAAATGACCAAAAGACCCCTGAGCATGGTAAGTGCAAAGTAGAGACCGAATAAAGGCCAATCTGATCAAATAAATTGTCATAAACATAATTATGGAAATTAAGGGACTGAATAAGACTCCAAAACAGTCAGAGCATAAAATAAAAAATGACCGATGTGTCCCGATGATCAAAAGCAAATACCAAATAAAGTCCTGAAAGACTTCAAACTTTATATATAAGATATGTGGACTATTCTGAGGACCACAATAGGATCAGGGACAAGAATGGTAAAATTACCATTTTGCCCCTAAAGTTAAATAAGTACTTAACTGATAACGATTAGAGTCCAAATGACTTAGATTATAATCCTAATAACCACTAAGCCTAATTAAAGAATGTAATAACCTCAAATGAAACCTAATGAAAGGGTAATAGGCTATTAGGCTATCTTAGGTAATCCAATGGACGCCTAAGATGATGAATAAGTCATGAATGGTTAAATTTTGATCTGTCTGTGATTAATGATGATTATTCAGGATATGCAAGGAGGTGCTTGACGTATCTAGAAAATATCAGATTATCTGTGACTGAAGATAAGCGAACTGTTTGTGAGTAACTTAGAACTTCTGACTTGGTGGCATTTTAACTGTCATAATATTTTCATGTACTGTATTGTTTAAATGTATATACTTAAATGCATACGTTTTGAACTGCATTGCACTTGGCATGATTCCATTCTATTCTGTTCTGATTTTGTTCCGTTTTGTTATATTCTGACTCTTGGGCCCAATCCAGTTTTGAGCAGTATGGCATAAGTAGGCCAAGAGCGGTACCCAGAGTAGTAGAGGCCCCACGACTGTCTACTCATGGGCAGTTCGGTAAGCTCATATATACTTAATTATGTGCCTAATTGGCATCATGTTCTGTTCTGTTCTGTTCCGCTCAATTCTGTCCTATTCTGTTCCGATGATGATTTGCCTATGCTTCTGATTGATATATTGGCATCCTGTTCTGTTCTGTTCTGTTCTGATCTGGTATGTTCTATTCTATTCTAATTTTTTTGTTCTATTTAGTTTCACTTCTATTTTGTTATGCTTAAACAGCATGTAACATGGATTTATGAAACTGTTATTTCTGAAGTGACTGAAACCATCCATGTGCTTTATAAGCAAAAACTGGTTTTGAAACCCATGGCAGGGAACCTCTGTTACTCACTGGGCTTGTTAAAGCTCACTCTATTATACTAACATTTTTCAGGATTTATCTCCGGTGGATTAAAAGACACAAAGAAATGAAACTAATAGCCCGGAGGCATCCCAAGCCAAGATTTGATCGCAATGAATTGTGGAGTCTTGGATTATTGTGGGCTAAATCATGCTATTCAGGTTTGTGATACTATGTTATTGGATTCATTGATACATAATAGATGTATTGGGTCATGGCTCATGTATATTGGTACTCTAGAGATATTTGGTGATTGATTATAGACGTGTTTTGTGATATATAGCTCTGTGGTACATAGATGAATAGTATCTAAATGAGTTGCATTCCTGAGGTGAAAAAGTTTTAAATTTCGCTGCTTTAACCCTACAATTGGAATGCAATTAATCGGACACTTTAAAAGTTTGCCTTTGGTTGGTCGCATTATCGGTCGGCAAACCGATAAGGCGGCTAACTGGCATCACGTCTTCGACATCCGTGTAGGGTGGGGTGCGGGATGTGACAGAGTGGTACTAGAGCTAAGGTTAGGAAATAATTAAGATCTATTGATACCACAGAGTGGTATCAGAGCTAAAGGTTAAGATTATCGGTTATAGACTCAGAGCAAGTTCCCAAATATGGTAACTTTAGGACAATAAGTTGTGAAGTGGTTTGGGAACCATTGTCCACATCAGGCATTAAGTTATGAATTGAGAACCACAGAGTACCTGAGTCATGGATACTAAGTCCCACTTTTAGAGATTTGATGTGGAATTGTGGATGTCTTCATAATAAAAGATAGATCTGTAATTCTAAGGCCTTCAAGGACTAGGGATCAACATTTTCATTGGAGTCATAAGGACATTGAAGGACAAGTGACACTAGGACATGTCGATAGTGATACGAATAATTATGGATATAGTGATCGAAACGAAAATGACCCAATTGTAATTGAGCTGATAAGATTTTACATTATAATGATGAAATAAATGGTTTGGATTTTCAATACATTTGAATATATGAACGAATGCCAGGGCAAACGAATAGCAACAATAAAAAAAACAAAAATAAAAAATAATAATAATAATCGTAAAAATAAAATTTTAAAGGAAATAAAATAAAACTAAAATAAAGATAAAATAAGAATTAGGAATAAATAAAAATAAGTTTGAATATGTGGACAATATATATATATGCATAGAGATAGGTATAAATATATAAATATATATATATATATGTGTGTGTGTGTGTGTGTGAAGGTGTAGATATATCAGTTACAATATGTAACTGCAGAATTAAAAGAGAGGAAATTGGGGGAGGGGTTATGGATGCAGGAAATGAAGAGGCAATGAGGGAGAAAGAAAGAGAGAAAGAGAAGGGAAAAATTGAAGGAAAGCAGTTATAAACAAGCATGCCAGGCATGCGTTAGAACTGGGAAAAAGAAAAGGAAAGAAAAAGAAGTGAGAGGTCAAGGAGCTGCATGCGTGGAGAGTAGTAGCCTTACGTGAGTTGTGCTAGAAGAGAAGGAGTAATCAAGCCAAGGAGATCGGGAGTGAGCGGAGGAATTCAGGACGTGAAGCCGGGGCGGCTCGGGAAGGATATTCCGCACGCTTGGAACGATAAGCTGGATCAAATTCAATTTTTTTTTTAAAATTAAAGCATAAAATATAGATTTGATGATAGGGTCTTTATGAGAATGGGGATCATTTTTAAAAAAAATGAAGAAAAACGGGTTAGAAATGAGAGAGAATTCAGCATTACAGGTTTTGGTAATTGAATTGGTTTGAGTGATTTTGAGCATGAAACTTTGTTTAAATCATGGGAAAATTATCCTCTTGGGTCCAGGAATTTAATAGAATCAAAATGGGATCAAAAAGATGTAGAAAATGGGGGAAAATGAGAAGGAAAAGGGGCTAGTCGGAGCTGGCCAGAAAATCGCACAACTCTGGTGGAGCT
Source organism: Nyssa sinensis (assembly GCA_008638375.1). Taxonomy (NCBI): domain Eukaryota; kingdom Viridiplantae; phylum Streptophyta; class Magnoliopsida; order Cornales; family Nyssaceae; genus Nyssa; species Nyssa sinensis. Next base: position 19,710,255 of record CM018048.1, on the reverse strand, counting down.
GCGGTTTTTCATATTTTGGGGGAGATCCGACACTCCGATCGAAAAACCGAGGGTAGATTTGAGTTGCCCATGACCTATAGGTATGAACCCCATTGAAAAATGCAAGAAAATCCATCGCCGGCAAGTCACCGTTGACGGAAGAGATCACCGGCCATGCGTGGGGAAGAAGAACATGCGATGTTGGATTTTTTTTTGCTTGGTTTGGGCCAAATCGGGTCGGGTCAAACCCGACCCACCCATTCAAAAGGCTGCCCAACACTGTTGCATTATGGGTTGTATTTTTAAATTGGAGTTTGGGGGTGTTTGGTTGTGAAGAAGGAGCTATCCATTGTTTGGCTTACAATTGTACTGGAAATGAAAAAAAAATTGTATGGGCAGTGACTTAAACCTATGACCAAGGGGGAAGAGTGAGAAGAATGGACCACTGTTCCACTAAGGCATATGTAATTTATCGAATTTATGCCTCGCTATTCTAAATATCTCTTTTATTAATTTATACTTTTACAACTTCTAATTTGATCTAATTTACCCAAGGGTAAAATGGTCTTTTATGTGTCTCTATTTTCTGAGTTCTATTTTAACAATTTGGACTTCACCGTTGCATCCAGAAGGTTTAAAATAATAAAAATCTACTAATTACTTAACTCAATCGAAGTCCGTTTGAACCCACCTTCGACTTAGGGGCATTTTGGTCATTTTGGCATTTCTACGGGTATTTTATCTTTTGGGACTCCGTCTTTTGAAAAGGACCTCACCATTGAATCCAGAAGGTCCAAAAAAGTAAATTTACACTATTTATTTGACTCGTTTACATATTGGAAATTAATTGAATAATTACTAATTTAATTAATTATTTAATTTAATTAATTGTATCTAATATATATATATATATATTAATTGAAGCAAAATAGACCACATGTGCCTTAGTGTCATAGTGGTCCATTCTTCTCACTCTTCCCCCTTGGTCACAAGTTCAAGTCACTGCCCATACAATTTGTTTTCATTTCCTGTACAATCGTAAGCCAAACAATGGATAGTTTCTCCTTCATAACCAAACACCCCCAAACTCCAATTTAAAAATACAACCCATAATGCAACAGTGTTAGGCAGCCTTCTGAATGGGTGGGTCGGGTCTGATCGGACCCGGTTTGGCCCAAACCAAGCGAAAAAAAAAACCCAACAGCGCATGTTTTTCTTCCCCGCGCATAGCCGGTGATCTCTTTCGTCAACGGCGACTTGCCGACGACAGGATTTTGTCATAACCCGAAACCCACCCTCTGCGGATCTCGTATCGCGACCGCCACCCTTCAGCCCGAAGGGCCTTAAGGCAAGGCTCACGTAAGCAACAGTATCGGACGGCGGTGCAGCCTGTGGTTGCGGAAGCGTGAAAACTTTTTCTTTTTCTTTTTCTTTTCTTATTTAAAATACTTTCGCACATCCATCCGGTATTGCCGCTCTTCATAGTGGTACACATGATTATAAAATCATAGCATACTAAAAACTTAAAGTTTTACACATAATACATATCCGTTTGCCTTTCGGGCTTAAGTACATATTACCCAAGATCTATTACATCAAAATCTATCCAACTACATGTTCTAACACTTCCAAAAGTCCAGTGATCATAACGGGGCTACTAATCATCGTCCCAAAATGGAGCAAGGCTCCCATTCATCGTCATCGGTACCTGAAAAATGTTAGGGAATGGGGTGAGCTTCAAGAAGCCCAATGAGTAATTCCTGCATCTGTCATGGGTTTTCAATTGACAGTGATTTCGCACATGAGAGTTTATAAAATACTCACTACCAATTGCTCGTACATTTTGAACATAGAGTACATGCATTATGCATAAAGGATACCTTTGAAACATTTAAAGTATTCAAGCTAAACATACGTTTCTTCAAATAGAGTATATTCACTTCAAACATATAAACATGCATAGTAAAATGGGGGTAAAAACCTGCTTCCATTTTCGAAAACCATTTGTCATCTTTTCACTTTTTTAACAAGGGGATCCATTTCGAACCAGATCCCAGTTTTACTTCTGAGATATCTCATTGCCTGGGGGATTAGATCCTGCTACCGAGCATTCTTCTAGATTGAGAACCCTGAAAGGAACTCAATAACTTGCGATACTTATGCATCATTATCTTACAAAACTTAGCTTCTTCAAGAAATACTTTTTATGAGCATTTAACATGACTTATTCAAGAAATGTTTTTTATGAGCATTTAAACATGACTTATTCAAGAAATGCTTTTTATAAGCATTTAAAATATGATGTTCATGACTTCACAATGAATTTTCAAATACTTGGAATAAACAATTTCAGAACATGTAAACATGTTAAATACTTTCAAAGAGAACTGTAATAAAAATTATTCACTTAGCATGTCACAATAGGATATGTAAGAACGGAATATTTTAAAACGGGAATCATGAAATATTGAAGTTAACACTCAATGCTTCAGATATTTTGAAACTTAAAACATCTTCAAATCCATGAAGTTAAATCTCCACTTCAAATGTAGGGTTACTCACCTTGATCTTTAGGGTCAGTAGCTAATAATACGCTTTCCCACTTCCTCTGTAGTTCCTTAAGAACAATTCATATATAGTCTCATTAACTTCACATCACTGCAATATCACCTATTAATGCTTCTTAACTTATGCTTACAAATATTCCATAAATTTCATGCGTACTTAATTTAACTCGTACTATTAACCTACGACACAATTTAATGTGTTAGGAATTAATTTCATTTTAAGCTATACTCTTCTGGTAGCTCCATTGATCTTAAATTTAATTTACTTACTTCACATGTTTACTGTGTCGTGTCTTTCTGTATTTCATTTCAAAATATATGCCTTAGTTTCGTACTTCGACGGTGTTCTAATTTATAGCCACTTGACTGATGCTATTCATCAAATTTTACGTCTTTTTATTTTAGACTATTCTTTTGGTCCAATAGACTCTACCATTGAGTCTAGAACGTCTAAAAAAGTAAATTTAGGCTTTCGCGGAACTCCGTTTGGGTTTGGTAGCAGTAGGGGCATTTTGGTCATTTTAGCATTTTCAGCGTGTCTTATTTTTTGGAATCCCGTCTTGTGAAACAGACCCCACCATTGGATCCGAAATTCCCAAAATAGTCAAAATACACTATTTTTTTACTTTATTTGGACTTCGTTTGCCTCGTTTATGGCGTAGGGGCATTTTTAAATGGTTTTTCATTTAAATATTATTTATTTATTATTTAATTTATATCAGTTAGGCCACAGTAGAATTTTCCAGAAGTTCTGGGGTTAAAATCTAATTTTACAAACTTCCAGTCTGAACCAGTGGGTTCAGGTCGTTCTTTAAGTGAACCGGTCCAGTTTTTATGTGAACCAACCGGTTTGGTCGGTTTAATACGTGATGCTTGATGTCATGATGACGTCAGCCCTAATGTTATAAAATTTAAAACCTAACTCAAAACGACGTCGCTCCATTTATTCGGTGGTAGGCCCAAATGCTACCACGTGTCCGAGTCGACTCATCCTGGTTTTTAAAACCGAGTTGACTCACTATCACCTTCCTCCTTCGACCACCTACTGTTGCCCTAATTTTCGAAAGCTTAAAAGCTTCAATTTCGTGCATTTTTAGTCACTGTTCTTCTCTATTATTGATTCTAAACTGCTTCTAAAGCGTCAAGGAATTGTTAGCATTGATTTGGAGTTCCAGTTTGGGCTCACGGTCGCGACTTGGAAGGTGATACTCAGACCTGCAACTCCCTTGGTAAATCTTTGTTTCATCACCATTTTTTAATGGTGTTTGGTTCTATGTGATCCTCATGGAAAGGGGATTCAATCCCCAATCTCAAAAATAGGTTTTGAAGTCTAGAAACAAGATTTGGGTTTTTGGCCGAAACCTGCAACTCGATTTTTAGGGTTCATCCTTTGAGCTTTGTGGTTGCAGTCATGGGTTTTTAGAACGCTGGTAGGGTCTTGTTCAGGTTTTGATAAGCCAAATAGGGTTTGGTGGTGATGGATTCAAACCTGCTGTAAGCAAGGTCTCCCATGGCTGTTTTGTGTACGGTTGTGTATTCTAGGTTGTTTTAAAGACCAAATTTCATGCCTTATTCAAGTACTAACATCCTAAACATCATATATACAAAAATCAAAAGCTAAAACAGTCCATACGTAGGTAAATTTTAGAGAGAGAAAATGTTGGGATTCATGTATTCACCTTTTGGGGTTATGATTGTTGATCCTCTACCCTTCTGATCCTTCCTCCTTCTTCTCAGAAAACTCTTCTCTCTTCATTCTCTCTTGTCTGTACTGAATTTTTCATGTGGCATGTGTGTATACAATATCTATATTTGTATATAGGTGCATGTATGATTATTTTCTGATTTCCCCACCAACTAGGTTTCCTCTTGCTTGTTGTAGCACCCATAATGAGTGCTTCTTCTACTCTACTATTTTGGGCAGGCCATGATTTGGCCGTGTGTGTGTGTGGTGTTTTGTTTTGCATATATATATATATATATATATATATATGTATATTTATACATACTATATAACTCACACACTAACACACATTTGGGTACACACATAGAGTACCCACCAGCCCACTATTTTGCACACACACACTCTTATTACACCTTGGATATTTGTATGCCTTCATATAATATATATATATATATATATGTATTTAATTATCTATGTATACACTTGCATACATACATGTACTTGGCCATATACATATACACACAATACATCTTTAATGTGTGTATTTTCTATTTATTTTAACTAATAATCAATTTCATATACTTAATTAATTAATTACTTTAAATTAATTAATTGTTTTCTTAAGTGTTGATATCTTTACACTAATTTTTCATAACCTCGTAATGCGTGCCATAGGACCTGATATCTTTGGGTCGGGGTATTACAGATTTTCTTACGTTTTTCAGTGGGGTTCATACCTACAAGTCATGGGCAACACAAATCTACCCTCAGTTTTCCGATCGGAGGATCGATTCCCCCCTAAAACAGGGAAAATCGCAGCTCCACCGGAGTTGTGCGATTTTTTGGCCAGCTCCGGCCAATCCCTTTTCCTTCTCATTTTCTCCCATTTTCGACAGCATTTTGATCCCATTTTGATTCTGTTAAATTCCTATACCCAAGAGGATAATTTCCCCATGATTTAAACAAAGTTTCATGCTCAAAATCACTCAAACCAATTCAATTACCAAAACCTGTAAATGCTGATTTCTAACCCGTTTTCCTTCATTTTTTTTTAAAATGATCCTCATTCCATGCTCATAAAGACCTTATCATCAAATCTATATTTCATGCTTAAATTTAAAAAAAAAAAAAAACTGAATTTGATCCAGCTTATCGTTCCAAGCGTGCGCAGTGTTCTTCCCGAGTCGCCCCGGCTTCATGTCTTAAATTCCTCCGCTCAGTCCCGATCTCCTTGGCTTGGTTACTCCTCCTCTTCTCGCACAACTCACGTAGGGCTACTACTCCCCACGCATGCAGCGCCCAGACCTCTCACTTCTTCTACTTTTTTTTTCCCCAATTCTAACGCATGTCTGGCATGCTTGTTTATAACTACTTTCCTTCAATTTTCCCCTTCTCTCTCTCTCTCTCTCTCTCTCTCTCTCTCTCTCTCTTTCTCTTTCTCCCTCATTGCCTCTTCATTTCCTACGTCCATAACACACCCCCCCCCCATTTCCTCTCTTTTAATTCTACAGTTACATATTGTAACTGATATATCTACACCTTTACATATATATATATATATATATTGGCCACATATTCAAACTTATTTTTATTTATTCCTAATTCTTATTTTATCTTTATTTTAGTTTTATTTTATTTCCTTTTAAATTTTATTTTTATGATTATGATTATTTTATTTTTATTTTTGTTTTATTTTTTTTTATTGTCGCTATTCGTTTGCCTTGGCATTCAGTTTGTAAATTCAAAGCTATTGCAAATCCAAACCGTTTATTTCATCATCGTAACGTAAAATCTTATCGACTCGATTACAATTGGGTCAGGGTATTACATTCTCCCCCTCTTAAATAAGTTTGGTCCCCCAAACTTAACTAAATCATGATGCAAATAAATGAGAATACTGAGAATGCATTTCATCTTCTCGTTCCCAAAGTGGCTTTTTCAAGTCAAGAATTCCTCTATAATACCTTCACCAGTGGAATGGTCTTGTTTTGTAGTACTTGCTCTTGTCGGTCTAAGATCTGTACCGGCTGCTCAACATAACTCAAATCCTCCTGTACATCTAGCGGCTCGTGTTCGATTATCTAATCTGGGTTGTGCACACATTTCTTTAACATCTAAACAGGGAACACATCATGTTCGTGAGCTAACTCAGATGGCAATGCTAGCCGATAAACTATTGGCCTGACTCGTCTAACAATCTTGAACGGTCCAATATATCGTGGTCCTAGTTTTCCTCTCTTGCCAAATCTGACTACTTCTTTCATCGGTGATACCTTCAGGAACACGTAGTCACCTATCATGAACTCCAACTCTCATCTCCTCGTGTCAGCGGTAACTCTTTTATCGACTCTAAGTTGTTAGTAAGCGCGGCCTGATCAGATGGATCTTATTGGTGGTCTGCTCTACTATCTCTAGCCCAACTAATTTCCTATTACCCACTTTCGTCTAGCATAGTGGAGATCTACACTGCCTTGCCATATAGTGCCTCATATGGTGCCATACCAATACTGGATTGGTAGCTGTTGTTATAAGTGAACTCTATTATTGGCAGTTGATCCTCCCAACTTCCCTTGAAATCAATGACACAGAATCTCAGTAGGTCTTCTAATAGTCTGTATCGTCCTCTCAGACTGTCTGTCTGTCTCGGGATGGTATGCAGTGCTAAGACTCAACTCGGTACCCATAGCCTTCTATAGACTCCTCCAAAACTTAGACACAAGTCGTGAGTCTCTTTCGGATACAATAGGATATTGGGACTCCATGTAATCGAACAATCTCCCTGATATAGAGCATGGCCAATCATTCTAAAGTCTGAGTCATCTTGGTCGCAATAAAATGGGCTGTCTTTGTTAGTCTGTCAACGATCACCCATATAGAATCATTCCCATGTGATGTCTTAGGCAACCTTGATACAAAATCCATCAGTGATATGCTCCCATTTCCATTCTGGTATCAGGCAGTGAACTATGGAAGCCCTCCTGGCTTCTGGTGCTCAACCTTGACCTGCTAGCACTCCATACATCGTACAATGTGCTCAGCTATATCCTTCTTCAACCTGACCACCAGTAAGTGCTCTTCATGTTATGGTACATTTTTGTGTTTCTTGGGTGTATAACAAATCTCGAACTCTGTGCCTCATCAAGAATCTCCTTCTAAATCTTGGGTACGTCTGGCACGTAGATTCCTGTCATGATAGTACAACACCCTATCTCATATAAAGAAATTTGTATTCCCTCAAGTCTCAGCCTCTTGACAAAACTTAACTAACTTGCTATGGTGAGCCTAGGATTCCCTGATCTTGTCAACAATTGTAAGACCAATTGTGACATTAGCACATATCGCCCTAAAACCTAGCAGAATCACCTCAACCTCCATGGTCTCTAAATCCTGTAGTAGCTCTTCCTGTGTAGTCAACAGGTAAGCAAGACTCCTTGATGACTTCCTACTAAGAGCATCAGCTACTACATTCACCTTCCCTAGATGGTACTGTATACTGAGCTTGTAATCCTTAATCAACTCCAACCAACGTCGTTGGAGCATATTGAGCTCCTTCTGCTATAAACAAATACTTGAGACTTTTGTGATCGGTGAAAATCTCACATGTGGCTCCGTACAAATAATGCCTCCTAAATTTTAAGGGCAAAGACAATAGCTGCAAGCTCGAGGTCAGTGAGTTGGATAGTTCTTCTCATGTGGCCTCAGTTGCTGTGAAGCATAAGCTACTACCTTTCCTTGTTGCATTGGAACACACCCCAAGCCTTGGCGTGAGGCATCACTATAGATCACAAAGCCCTCTGTCTCATATGGTACTGTCAAGATTGGAGCTGTAACCAATCGGTTCTTCAGCTCTTGAAAACTTTACTCCCTCTTCTCAGTCCAGATGAAAGGAGTATTCTTCTTGGTTAGCTGGGTGATTGGCATGGCTATCTTGAAAAAATCCTTGACAAATCTCCTATAGTAGCCAGCTAAACCCATGAAATTGTGAACCTCCATGACAATAGTCAGTCGGGGCCAATTGGTAATAGCCTCTATCTTCTGGGGGTCTACGGAGATCCCATCCTTATTGACCACATGCCCTAAGAAGGAAATGCTTGGGAGCTAGAATTCACACTTCTTCAACTTGGCGTCTAACTTCTGCTCCTCTAGCGTCTGTAGGACCTTTCTCAAATGCACCTCGTGTTCCTCCTGGTTCTTAGAATATACCAGAATATCATCAATGAATACTATTACAAAATCATCCAAGTATGGCTTAAACACTCTATTCATTAAATCCATGAATGTGGTTGGGGCCATTAGTCACTCCAAAAGGCATGACCAAAAACTCATAATGTCCATACCGTGTTCTGAACGCCATCTTTTGGATATTTGTGGGCCTAACTTTCAACTGATGATAGCCGGACCTTAGATCAATCTTTGAAAACACCTGAGCCCCTTTCAGCTGGTCAAATAAATCATCTACTTTGGGCAGTGGATACCTATTTTTGATGGTAACCTTATTCAATTCTCAGTAGTCTATACATAGCCTCATGGTCCCATCTTTCTTCTTGACAAATAGTATAGGTGCACCCCATGGACGATGAACTGGGTCGTATAAAACCCTTGTCTAGTAGTTCCTATAACTGTAACTTTAACTCCTTCGGCTCAGCTGAGGGCCATTCGGTAAGGTGTCTTAGATATCGGTGCAGTGCCTGGCAATACACCGATAATAAACTCAATCTCTCGATCAATAGGCATCCCTAGAAGATCGTCCAAAAACACCTCAGGGAATTCCTTAGCAATGGGAATCTACTCTAACACTGGCTGTTGTGACTCGATGTCTTGGATGCTACACAAGAAACCATGGCACCCTTTGCGAAGTAAACGACTAGCTTGTATAGCAGAAAAAAAATAGGGTAAGGCCACCACTCCAATCCCCTCAAACTCAACAGTCGAGAATCTGGGGCTCTGCATAAGCACTCTCTTGGTCACACAATCTATCGTGGCATGATTTGCAGTTAACCAATCCATTCCAAGAATAACGTCAAACCCACAAATTTCTAATGGTATCGGATCGACAAGTAAAGGTACCCCCATAATCTGTATTTCACAGTTCTTATACATGGTCTCTCCTATTAATGATTGCCCCGTTGGTACAATCACATTAAGTAAGTATCCTAGGGGTTCTGTCGATCTGTTCAACTTCGCAGCATATGCAGGGATATAAAAGAGTGCGTAGAACCAGTATCAAATAAAACATGGGCAAGGCTATGCACAAACTAAAAGAGTACCTGCGACCACAGAAGTCGAAGCTTGAACATCCCCTAGCATTATAGTGAAAACCCGTATGGCTTCTTGTGGAACATTTCCCTGTCCATTCCTACGGTTCGACGGCCTGTTCACTATAGCTGTAGACACGAGTGCTGGTGCTGGTGCTGGTGCCCTAGCCGAAGCAGCACTAGCTAGTGGCTCTATTATTCTGAGGGCATTATCGGGCAAAATGTCCCTCTTGACTGCAATAATAGCAAGCATTACTGTCCTTCAAACATTGACCCTTAGTGAACTTTCTGACAGTTGGGGCATTTGGTTGTAGTCCCCGTCAGTAGTGTTTGGCCTCCTCAGACTGGGCCCTGTGGTTCGGGATCCAGTCCTGGGTTAGTAAATGAGGGTCCTTGCCTAGAGGAAGAAGACCCTACCCTCTGATTCTGGCCTCTACTTTTCCCATCTCTTGGCGAACTCTTCGCCACTCATCTCAATGATTCTGGCGGTGGCCACTACCTCATTGAAGGTAGGTAACCGCTGAGGCCTCAACCTGTCCTTAATGGCCCACCATAGCCCCTCCTCAAACTTCTGGGGCCTTAAGATCCTTACTATTGATAACATTCGACGCGAACTTTGCCAACTCATTGAACGCAACCTCATACTGCTCCACTATCATATTGCCTTGCTGAAGTACCAGGAACTCGATAATTTTTCGATTCTTCACTTCCCGAGGAAAGTACTTTTCATTGAACACTGTAGTAAAACACTGCCAGTCCATGTCTAGCTCCCTAGCCTCCTCAAGCAGCCACCATTTGTGGGCAGCTCCCTTGAATCGATATATGGCATATGCCACCTTCTGTGTCTCAGTGCGTGGCAAGATTCAAAAAATCCTATTCATCTCCAAGAGCCACTCTTCTGCAACTATGGCTCATTGGGTACCGTCAAATGATGGCGGCTTTATCTTCTAGAACCGCTTGTATGGGAATACCAGGATCATACTCATCCCTCTGAGAGCTACCCCTAGTTAACAGGTCGCCCCTGTCGCGCTGGCTGGCTAGTATCTTAGGTTAACCGGCTGCTCTTGTCATACTGGCTGACTAGCACCCACGTTGACAAGCGGCTCCTGTTATACTGGCTGGCTAGTGCCCGTCTGATTCGTACCAGCCTGATTCTAGGGTAACATCTCGATAACCCTCTCTATCAACTGTTCCAAATGCTCAATACGCTCCATAGCAGCTACGGTAGTCCTTGTGTCAACCATTGCTGAAAAATACATTCAGTACATTTACATAAAAGAACAGTCAGTAGATACATAAGGTTTAATATAAAGGTATCGGTATTACTATCGCTTCATTTCTAGACGTAATAGTGCTAAGTGTCCTAGTCCTATCTCCCATGACTCACTAGCACCTAAAACTCTGCTCTGATACCAAGCTGTCACGACCCGAAACCCACCCTATGAGGATCTCGTGTCATAGGACCGGCCCAATGGCCGTCCCTACTTTTTTCATTCTTTTACCAATGATAACAATAAGCAATGTAACCATAACATTAAAGTACGGAAGCCTTATTACAACATTGTTCAAAAACTGAAAATAAGTCTGAGAATAACCAAACATAAACCAATTTTAGGTGGTGAATGCATGGGAGAAACTACTGCATTCTATTGTGCTCTTCAACCGTCTCCTATGCTCCGGATCTCCTATTGTGGTTCTGTAGCATTCTCACCTGAAAAATATAATAAAGGGGTGAGCTAACAAAGCTCAGTAAGCAAAAGCCTATCTCCAATACAGGTTGGGATGACATAGATGAATACAATTCAAGGTAACATGATGGCCAGTCATGATAACGATTGCAGTTAATAGTAAGATGCCACAATGGCCAATGAAAAATAAAGCCCAATAACCAATGTGAGTGATGGTGTAACATGAATGTGGATAAAGCTCAATAATCATAATCAACATGAAAACTGCCACAATAAAAAGGTCATAGTCAAGTCCCATAAATAAGAACAATCAACATAGAACTATTCATAGAGAATGAAGACATCCTATGAATCTAATAACGTCAATATATCAATTAAACATGAATGATGCATTTACTCTGTTCAGGGTTTGGTAGACCCTCAATCTTTTGGGGCCCAGCATACCCCAATTAACATAAATGCATATAAAATGCCCATTAAACTCATTGCATAAAAATGTCATCATTGCCATGTGTCCGTTTGACCCGTAGGTCCAGTCAATCAGATAGCATCGGATGGGTAATGTGACTAAGCACAAAACCCGGCATTTAACATGAATTAGGATTCTATCACAATTCCATAAGAGTAGATAAGATATAGAACATCACGACATAAGCATACAATGATAAGCATCAGTACAATGAATCAAATAGGAGGTATCAGTCAATAGGCCTCCACCAGATAGGACAATATCAATGGTAGAAACAATAACAGTGGATACACATATGAGTACAAGCTTTGGCAGTAATAGAAAGATCGTGGCTTGGAAAATCACGTATGAAAGATAGGAATTTACTTACCTTTTCAATGCATCTTAATATTCCGTGACCTTTCCTTTCCCTTTCGAGTCTCCTATATATATCAAGTAAGCACATTTCATCTTTAATGTAATTTATTGAATTTATGCCTCGCTACTCTAAATATCTCTTTTATTAATTTATACTTTTATGACTTCTGATTTGATCTAATTTACCCAAGAGTAAAATGGTCTTTTATGTGTCTCTATTTTTTTGGTTCTATTTTAACAATTTGGACTTCACCGTTGAGTCCAGAAGGTTTGAAATAATAAAAATCTACTAATTACTTAACTCAATCAGAGTCCGTTTGACTTACCTTCGACTTAGGGGCATTTTGGTTATTTTGGCATTTCTACGGGTATTTTATTTTTCGGTACTCCATCTCTTGAAACGGAACTCACCATTGAAATGTGTTCATTGATATATATCAGAGAGTCGAAAGGGAAAGGGAAAGGGAAGGGGAAGGTCACAAAATACTAAGACGCATTGAAAAGGTAAGTAAATTCCTATCTTTGATACGTGGTTTTCTAAGCCATGATCTTTCTATTACTGCCAAAGCTTGTACTCATATGTGTATCCACTATTATTGTTTCCACCATTGATATTGTCCTATTTGGTGGAGGCCTATTGACTAATACCTCCTATTTGATTCATTGTACTGATGCTTATCATTGTATGCTTATGTCGTGATGTTCTATATCTTATCTACTCTTATGGAATTGTGATAGAATCCTAATTCATGTTAAATGCCGGGTTTTGTGCTTAGTCACATTACCCATCCGATGCTATCTGATTGACTGGACCTACGGGTCAAACGGACACATGGCAATGATGACATTTTTATGCAATGAGTTTAATGGGCATTTTATATGCATTTATGTTAATTGGGGTATGCTGGGCCCCAAAAGATTGAGGGTCTACCAAACCCTGAACAGAGTAAATGCATCATTCATGTTTAATTGATATATTGACGTTATTAGATTCATAGGATGTCTTCATTCTCTATGAATAGTTCTATGTTGATTGTTCTTATTTATGGGACTTGACTATGACCTTTTTATTGTGGCAGTTTTCATGTTGATTATGATTATTGAGCTTTATCCACATTCATGTTACACCATCACTCACATTGGTTATTGGGGTTTATTTTTCATTGGTCATTATGGCATCTTACTGTTAACTGCAATCGTTGTCATGACTAGCTATCATGTTACCTTGAATTGTATTCATCTATGTCATCCCAACCTGTATTGGAGATAAGCTTTTGCTTACTGAGCTTGGTTAGCTTACCCCTTTATTATATTTTTCAAGTAAGAATGCTACAAAGCCACAGTAGGAGATCCGGAGCGTAGGAAGACGGTTGAAGAGCACAATAGAATACTGTAGTTTCTCCTATGCATTCACCACCTAAAAGTGGTTTATGTTTGGTTATTGTCAAACTTATTTTCAGTTTTTGAATAATGTTGTAAAAAGGCTTCCGCACTTTAATGTTACGGTTACATTGCTTATTGTTATCATTGGTAAAAGAATGAAAAAAGTAAGGATGGCCATTAGGCCGGCCCCACGACACGAGATCCGCATAGGATGGGTTTTGGGTCATGACAGTAAGCCATAACAGGCTTAATCTTCCTATGATATGAAATTAATCCAAAACACCAAAGATGGTGCATGCTCAGAAAATTGACAACCTGATCAACCAAGTGCTAAGATGGACAGATGAGGCCGATACGAAGAATTAATTACGCAAATAAAATGAATATATTACAAGGCACGAACGAGGACCCCAAAATCTGTAAAATGCAATACCGAGCCCCGCCTTTATACCAAACATGTTGGCATTTCATAAAATAATATTTTATGGAAATGAGCACCTGAAAAATACATGTATGGATAAGTATGAATCAAGATATATAAATATCTAAAGAATCATTGTGTCTTCTTGGTATATGTATGTATAATATAAATGTATATTATATTACATTCAGGAAGCTTCCATACAGAAGCAATTGAGGGACAGCAGAAAAAGTTGACAAAAAAAAAGGGCTGAGTGAGCATGATGCATATATTATATCCATGTATATAAGAAATATATATAGCTTATAATATATTTATATGGCAGCTTGCACGAACATATAGCATATATTATATCTATATCTATATATATATATAAACAAAGGAGAAGGTGGTGGAAGCTTCTAGCACCCCCCCCCCCAAAATAATTGACAAGGCTGGACACCTGAGATATATGTGTAAGATAGGCTGGACACCTGAGATATATGTGTAAGATACAAGAAGCTTCTAGCATGCCACGAAGCTTCTAGCAAAAGCATAGGTGGGAAAATCTGGAGAATTCTCGACTCTTCTGCATATAGATATATATCTCGGTGTCTGTAGCAAAATTTGTTAAGCAACTCACTCCTGAAACAAAGAAAAAGGGAGAGAGAGAGAGAGAGAGAGAGAGAGAGAGATCTGCTGCAGCCAACTGCCATGGATGGCAGAAAAAAAAAAGTTTCAGAAGGCTGGGGATTAGACCAAGGTATGTGCTCAATCCATCCTTTTGTGTTCTGCAGAAAATTAAGAACCAAAAATCCGTAGGAAAACAAAAAGAAACCTCAAGGAGCTCAACCTGTAACTCCCGGTCAGAATCAAGAAAAATCCATTAACGTCGGTTGCAGATTGATTTTAAGTTGGAAATCCGGCTGTTTGGTGGCAAAGATAAGAAATTGAAATTAGGTTTAAGGATAACCGAAACTTGGGATAAGGAGTATGACAAGAATATGTTATACCTGAACCAGTTAGTTCAAAGGCTAAGTAGGCCAGTCTAGGGTTTTAACCCATGAACCCATTGGTTTACTGAATTAAATAAAATAAAGAAAATCAGAACTTTTTGAATTTGCAGTTTGACCCCAAACTTCTGAATAATTCTGTTCTGGTCCAAGATTTGGAGATTAAATTCAAATAAACCCCTAGAAAAATAATTTAATAATAAATAAATAATTAAATTATTTTATAAATAGGATAAAATGACGATTTTACCCCTAGGCCATAAATAAAGCAAATAAAGTCCAAATTAAGATCCAGAAAATGCTATCGTAATATTTTCAGACATTTCGAACATAATAAAAATGTCAGATTGGACATCCGGGGACTCCAGGATGGTCCCACCATAAGATGTAAAATTACCAAAATACCCCTAATATAATACGAAGCCCAAATAATTGTGAACTCATATGTGTGACTAAATGATCATTCAGGGTCGGAATGTCATAAAATGTGAAATGGCCAAAGTACCCCTAAGCATAGAAAAAATAAAGGAAAGGCCGAATAAAATCTAAAAGAGGGCCAATATGATATAATTAACTGTCAGAAGTATAATTATGTGAATTGAGGGGCTAAATAAGAGTTCAGGACATTCAAAGTATAAAATGGGAAATGATCGATGTGTCCTGATGATCTAAAATAGATATCAAATGAAGTCCAAAAGACTTAAAAAATTTTATATAAGATATGTGGAATATTCTGAGGACTACAATAGGGTCCGGGGCAAGAATGATAAATTACTATTTTGCCCCTAAGGTTAAATACGTGATTAATTGATAACGAATGGAGTCAAAAAAACTTAGATTATAAGTCTGGAAGCTACTAAGCTTAATTAAGGAATTTAATAGCATAAGTTGAAACCCAGTAAATGGGTAACAGACTAATAGACTTAATTAGGTGATCTGATAGACTCCTCAGATGATGAATAAGTCATGAATGGATAAAATCTTATATGTCTGTGATTGATGATGATTATTCAGGATATGCGAGGATGTGTCTGAAGTATCTAGAGAATATCAGAATATCTCTGAATGGAGATAAGCGTAACAGTTTGTGAGTAACTCATAACCCCTGACTTGGTGTATATTTACTGTACTATCTAGATTCATATGTTGTACTGCTTAAATGCATAAACTTTAATGTATACACTTTGTACTGTATTGCCCTTGACATGATTACGTTCTATCCTGCCCTTCGGATATGTTCTGTTCTGATTCGATTTTGGTCTGTTCTGTTCTGTTATATGTTGTTCGGAGTCTGTTCTGATTTTGTTTTGTTATGTTATGTTTTACTCTAGGCCCACTACAAGATTGAGCGGTTTGGCTTATGCCAGAGCATGACCCAGAGGGTAGAGGCCCCACAAGTGTCCGCTTATGGGCAGCTAGGAAAGGCTCATATGCCTGATTGGCATCCTGTTCAGTTTCTGTTCTGCTCAATTCTGTCCTATTCTATTCTGATCTGAAACAAAGGGTAGAGGCCCCACGAGTGTCCGCTTATGGGCGGCTGGGAGAGGTTCAGACATACTTGATGATATGCCTTTGATTGATACATTTGTACTCAGTTCAATTCTATTTTGTTCTAATCTGTGCTGTTCTAATCTATTTTGTTTTGGCTCTGTCCTGATCTGATCTGTTCTATTATGTTCTGTTCTGTTATGCTATGATCTGTTTTGTTATACTCGAACTGCATTTAATCATGCATTTTATTTGGATACCATGTATATACAAAACTGGTTTTGAAACCCATGGCAGGGAACCTATGTTACTCATTGAGCTTGTTTAAGCTCATCCTATTTGTCTAACATTTTTCAAGATCTATCTCCATTGGATTAGAAGGTACAAAGAAATGACACTAGTAGGTCGGGAGGCATCCCAAGCAAGGATTTGATCGGCACTGAATTATGGAGATTTGGATTCTTGTGGACTGAATCAGGCTATTCACTTGAGTGAAATGATATGATTGAATTCATTGATATGCAATAGATGTATTGGGACATGACTCTTGTATATTGGTATTCTAGAGATATTAGATGTTTGATTCCAGACATGCTCTAATGTGCGTAGATGAGTTGCATTTTCGACATGAAAAGGTTTTAATTTTTGCAGCTCTGACCCTACATTTGGAATGCAATTCATTGTAAAGTTTAGAAGTTTGCCTTTGGTTAGTCGCATTGTCGGTAAAGAGACCAACAAGGTGGCTAACTGGCACCACATCTTCGGCATCCGCATAGGGTGGGGTGTGGGATGTGACAGGGTGGTATCAAAGCCAAGGTTTGTAAATACTTAAGATCTACTCATACCACAGAGCAAAAGGATAAGTTACCTATCTTAGACTCAGAGTAAGAAGGGAACTTTAGGACAAAAAGTTGTGAAATGGTTTGGGAGCCAGTGTCCACATCAGAGCATTAAGTCATGAATTAAGAACCACAGAGTACTTGAGCCATGGATACTAATAGTGAAAGTATCAAAGTGATAAGTCCCGATTTTGGAGATTGGAAATGGAATTGTGGAGGTTTAGTATAGACGATGAATCTATGATTCTAAAGCATCTAAGGACTAGGCATCACCATTTCCATTAGAGCCATAATGGCATTGAATGATAAAGTGACACTAGGACATGTTGATAATGACATGAATAATTGTGGATATATCGATTGGGAGGAAAATGCCTATAGGTAAGCTAACTCTAGCATTGATAATTGTGATTGTGGAGATAAAAATAAATAATTTAGGGAATCAAATGTGATTAAATGATTATAGTAGATGATTTCTAATCATTTGAGGATGATCGCCAAATTTGATTTAATGTGAAATGGATCTAATATCGAATCTTGGTAAGATCGTATATTTGGTGGATTGTAAATCAAACTTATTATGGATTTTCTGGATCTGATCTGAATTTGTATGATTGGGGATTATAGACTAGTGATAATTGGAGACATGTCAGTAGAAGTGATAGAGGTTAAGACTTTCTAACATATTACTAAGTCACAAAGCATTAGACTCCCTCATAGATAGACCCGACTGACAGATGATTGATTTCCCAATAAGGCAAGTTGAGTTTTGGGGACAAAACTCTTTTGAAAGAGGGGAGAGTGTAATACCCCGAAAAATCTGATATAATTAAAACAGTACCCAACGTAATAAAAATAGTTTATGTGATGATCATGTTTGAAAGAGCTCAAAATATAGTAAGTCGTAACAAGCTTAATCTTCCTATGATATGAAATTAATCCAAAACACCAAAGATGGTACATACTCAGAAAATTGACAGCCTAGTCAACCGAATGTTGAGATGGACAGATGAGACCGATACGAAGAATTAATTATGCAAATAAAATGAATATAGAACAAGGCACGAACGGGGACCCCAAAATCAATAACATGCAATAACGAGCCCCGCCTTTATACCAAATTTGTCAGCATTTCATAAAATAATATTTTATGGAAATGAGCATGGGGAAAATACATGTATGGATAAGTATGAATCAAGATAAATAAATATATAAAGAATCACTGTGTCTTCTTGGTGTATGTATGTATAATATAAATGTATATTATATTACATTCAGGAAGCTTCCATACGAAAGCAATTGAGGGATAGCAGAAAAAGTTGACAAAAAAAGGGGCTAAGTGAGCATGATGTATATATTATATCCATGTATATAAGAAATATATATGGCTTATATTATACTTATATGGCAGCTTGTAGGAACATATATAGCATATATTATATCTATATCTATATATATATATATAGACAAAGGAAAATGTGGTGGAAGCTTCTAGCACCACCCCAAAATAATTGACATGGCTGGAAACCTGAGATATATGTGTAAGATACAAAAAGCTTCTAGCATGCCATGAAGCTTTTAGCAAAAGCACAAGTGGGAAAATCCGAAGAATTCTCGACTCCTCTGCATATAGATATATATATATATATATATCTGTGTCTATGGCAAAATTTGTGAAGCAACTCACTCTTGAAACAAAGAGAGAGAGATCTATCGCAGCCAGCTACCATGGGTGGAGGAAAAAAAAAGTTTCAGAAGGCTAGGGATTAGACCAAGGTATGTGCTCAATCCATCCTCTTGTGTTCTATAGAAAATTAAGAACCACAAATCCATAGGAAAACAAAAAGAAACCTCAAGGAGCTCAACCTGTAACTCACGGTCAGAATCAGGAAAAATCCAAGCGGAACTAACCTTGGTTTTGTGCATAGAAACAAGTAGGAAATCGTTCCAGGAATCCAAAATAGTTGGATTTATAAAAAATGGTCCAAAAATAACCACTTTATGGCCAACCAAAGTATGGCTGGAAAACCCATGTGGGTGTCAAAAACTGCAGTTTTGACGTTTAAAAATAATGCCAAATGATTGGTTGAAGTTCCTAGAATCAAGTTGATATAAAAACCTTAAAAAATAGACGTCAAAACAAGGAGAAATAATGGAAACATGATCTGCAGTTCTGGTGCCGACGCTGGAGAAGACACCAGAACAGTGGCCTGAATATTGTAGGGAAGACGGGTCAGTTGAGTCAGATTCTGGGTCGGGTCGGGACCCAACCGAGCGCAAATAAGTGTAATCCAGCGACGTCGGTTGCAGATTGATTTTAAGTTGGAAATCCGGCTGTTTGGTGGCAAAGATAAGAAATTGAAATTAGGTTTAAGGATAACCAAAACCTGGGATAAGGAGTATGACAAGAATATATTACTCCGGTTCTCTGAAATAGCTTAAACCGGTTGGTTCAAAGGCTAAGTAGGCCGGTCTAGGGTTTTAACCCATGAACCCACTGGTTTACTAATTTAAATAAAATAAAGAAAACCATGAATTTGCAGTTGGACCCCAAACTTCTGAATAATTCTGTTCTGGCCCACGATTTGGAGATTAAATTCAAATAAACCCCTGAAAAAATAATCTAATAATAAAGAATAAATTAAATTATTTTATAAATAGGATAAAATGACAATTTTACCCCTGAGCCATAAATAAAGCAAATAAAGTTCAAATTAAGATCCAGAAAATGCTATCTTTATATTTTTGGACATTTCAAACACAATAAAAATGTCAGATTGGACATCCGGGGACTCTAGGGTGGTCCCACCATAAGATGTAAAATTACCAAAATACCCTTAATACAATACAAAGCCCAAATAAAGTCCAAATTGGATGAAATTGATACTAATGGAAGCCCAAATAATTTTGAAATCGTATATGTGACCAAATGATGATTCAAGGTCGGAATGTCATAAAATGTGAAAAGTCTAAAATACCCATAAGCATAGAAAATACAAAGTAAAGGCCGAATAAAATCTAAAAGAGGGCCAATTTGATATAATTAACTGTCACAAGTATAATTATGTGAATTGAGGGGCTAAATAAGACTCCAGGACAGTCAAAGTATAAAATAGAAAATGATCAATATGTCCCAATGATCTAAAACAGATATCAAATGAAGTCCAAAAGACTTAAAAATTTATATATAAGATATGTGAAATATTCTGAGGACCACGATAGGGTCCAGGGCAAGAATGATAAATTACTATTTTGCCCCTAAGGTTAAATACGTGATTAATTGATAACGAATGGAGTCAAAATGACTTGGATTATAAGTGTGGAAGTTATTAAGCTTAATTAAGGAATTTAATAGTATGAGTTGAAACCCAATAAATGGGTAACAGGGTAATGGACTTAATTAGGTGATCTGATAGACTCCTAAGATGATGAATAAGTCATGAATGGATAAATTCATATATGTCTATGATTGATGATGATTATTTAGGATATGCAAGGATGTGTCTGAAGTATCTAGAGAATATCAGAATATCTGTGAATGGAGATAAACGTAACAGTTTGTGAGTAACTTGGAACCCCTGACTTGGTGTATATTTACTGTACTATCTAGATTCATATACTATATTATTTCATATATTGTACTATTTAAATGCATACACTTTGTACTGCATTACCCTTGACATGATTCGGTTTTGTCCTGCCTTTTTGATATGTTCTATTCTGATTCGGTTCTGGTCTATTCAGTTTTGTTATATGCTATTCGGAGTCTATTCTGATTTTTTTTTGTTATGTTGTGTCTTATTCTGGGCCCACTACAAGATTGAGCGGTTTGGCTTATGCCAGAGCATGACCCAAAGGGTAGAGGCCCCACGAGTGTCCGTTTATGGGGCAGTTGGGAAAGGCTCATATGCCTAATTGGCATCATGTTCTATTTCTGTTTCGCTCAATTCTGTCATGTTCCATTCTGATTTGACCCAGAGGGTAGAGGCCCTACGAGTGTGCGCTTATGGGCAGCTAGGAAAGGTTCAAACACACTTGATGATATGCTTTGATTGATACATTGGTACTCAGTTCAGTTCTGTTTTGTTCTGATCTGTGTTGTTTCGATCTGTTCTGTTTTGGCTCTGTCCTAATCTGATTTGTTCTATTCTATTCTATTTTGTTCTGATCTGATCTGTTTTGTTATACTCGAGCTACATTTAATCATGCATTTTATTTGAATACCATGTATATAGAGAACTGGTTTTGAAACCCATGGCAAGAAACCTATGTTTCTCATTGAGCTTATTTAAGCTCATCCTATTTGTCTAACATTATTCAAGATCTAACTCTATTGGATTAGAAGGCACAAAGAAATGACACTAGTAGGCTGGGAGGCATCCCAAGTAAGGATTTGATCGGCACTGAATTATAAGGACTTGGATTCTTGTGGACTGAATCAGGCTATTCAGGTGAGTGAAATGATATTGATGTTTTTACCTTCAATGGTGATCCCTTCTTCTTCCCTTAAGTCATTGAATCCTCAAAACAACCTTTAGATGGCATGCATGGTGTTTCCTTTCTTCTTTTCCTTCTTCTTCTTCTTCTTCTTCTTCTTCTTCTCTCTCTCTCTCTTTTTTTACACGTACATGCACTCAAAACACCCACTAAACTTCACGCACACACAAGGTCTGATTTAAGCTTGCATAAACATCGCACACACACATGCTGGCAACTCAATTTTAAGCATGCAGCATTTGGGACTTATTTGAGTGTGTGTATATATATATATATATATATATATATAGTGGAACATATAGCACAAAGTGCTCAAAGTCCAACTAGTATTCTTTTTGGACTTTAGATTTCTCCCTTTTTTGGTTTAGGGTTCAAACCCTATGGCCATCAATTTTTGCCCTTTTTTTCCAATCTTTTCTCCTTATGCCTTGTTTGGCATTATCCTGCTTCCCCCCCTTTTGCTTTATTTCCTCTCTTTTTTTTCTTCTTATCTACTTGTATTTTTATTTTTATTATATTTTTATTTTTATTTTTATTATATGTTTTTTTTCTATAGTCTTTATTATCTTGGTTTAAGTTCCCATAACTTTTCATTTTGCTTCGTAAAGTTTCTAATATTAAATTTACTAACTTAAATCTCGATAATTGGATCAGTGTGTTATAGAATACATGAATCTTAAAACTAATAGCATGAAACATTCAGGCTAGGCACTTATTTCTTCAATATAGGATATAAGAAACTTCAGAATATGTAACATGAAGCATTTAAAGCATTCAAGTAAAACTGTTATTTCACGTTAACAGAGTACAAGAACCTTTAAAACATATAACATGAAGCATTTAAAGCGTTCGAGTAAGACATTTAATATGCAGTAGAAAACTTGTAACATATACGGGATGGCCATTTGGTGGCCAAGAGAATTTAAATTGTTTACTTGTTAATAGGATGAATAAAATCCCTTTTCTCGTAGACAAGAGGGTATGACCCTTTGTCATTTTAAAAACGGGGCCATCTTAAAAACCCTTTTCATGTAAATGGGGGTTCGAAAAATCTTATACCATTAATTATTGAAAACATAAATCTTTTTATCATGAAATCAGAACATATAATTCACGTTTAGAAAAATGGTGGTGTGTTGTCGCAGGCAACCAAAAATAAATCCTAAAATCCAAAAAATATATGTAGTAGTAGAGTAAGGATCATTCCCACAGAGGGTATCTAGCCTAATTTTATGCTATGTGAACAAGGATGGGGGGTTTGAGTATAACGAAAATAATTTTTAAAAAAAATAACTAAAGAACAATTCAAATTAAAGTATCGAAATTAATCAAAAGAACAAGCATTGGTCTAAGTCAACATGCACCATCAGAATTTTACAACTGATTATCGATGCAAGTATATATCAATTCACACTTTGAATATTCACCATTGGAACTATTTTCTTATCTCTCCTTAGTCGTAGTTAATTAGAAAACAAGCGATCTAATTAACCCTAACTACTAACAACCTAAGACAAGTGCAAAAGGTTTAATCTAGTAGCAGCCTTAAGAATTAGAGAGATCGATGAAGCTAAACAACACAAGTACAAGCGGTTGCATTTAATGTAGTCGAGTGTTCTTCCTAAGATCTAATAATTTCTTACGCTGCAAATCATTAAATCTTAGTTGCTTCACAAATTATAGGGATCAAACAATTACGGATTTGATATCTAACCTAGCAATAGATTGCAACGAATAATAAACTAGTAGGTCTCCTAGTAATTAAACGAGACAATCATGAAAATAAGCACAGAAGAACATCCGATACTCAAAGCATAAATTGAACAGTAAAAAAAAATTAGATCTTACAGTTTTATTGATTCCGAGACATCCGTTTCCTTCAACCAATTATAAAAGTTTAGCTACGCAGGGCCATGATGAAAACTTGAAGGAGAAATTAGAGAAGAGGGGAGAGAGTGTGAGAGACGTCAAATCTGATCTCCTCCTCCTTTTACACATTAATTCAGTGTTGGAAGCCTACTAAAACTCCTAATGATATTCTAAATATTATCCTAAAATAAAAATACCAAAATCTAACTAATTATGGGAAATATTAAAAAAAAAAAAAAAAAAAGTTCTAATATAACTAGGAAAGTGGTGTTTGCAGCTGGCATTTTCGTGCACCAGATCTGAAATTTCCAAAAATAAATCGCGTGGACCGCGCATTAGAATTTCGCACAGCTAAAAACACTCTAGAACATCCGCAGTGCAGGTGCAACACCTTCAAGCCTAATTTCGACCTTGATCCAACCAGAAGCTCTCAAAACACAAAACATGAAAATTGTATAAGTTTGTCTTGGCTTTCCATAGAATCTTGAATCATCTTAATCGGAGCTCGGATGAGAGAGTTATGTCCATATTACAAAGCGATGTCAAAACTATCCAAAATCACCCAATTAGCTCCGTTTTGCACTTAGCGCCTCCATTTGCATCCTAAATCAAAATATAAGAATAATGAGTACATTTAGGTACCAAATAAGTATAAAAGACTAAATATTAAGGGAGAAAAATACAACATTTTGTATTCTCACCAAATTCCCCCA